>CM043017.1:3891694-4249298 GCA_023690525.1 Holotrichia oblita
AGGTCGAGCATCATATGTTTAAGAACGAAATTAATAGTAGTAGGCCTGCTATTACATGGCAATGCTGTCAATCCACAGCACTTATTACATTAGTAACATGTTCAAGTTAGATTGGTATGTTTCCTAGCGAGTTGTTATATCTTTTTAGTCTTGTAGCCGTCACATGTTCTTTTATAATTTTCACTTATGATTCTAATGATGGAACATCCAAGCATTTGTCCTGCCAGAAGGACAACGGCGTTTAATTTTAGCGACCACTTCATATATTTCAAAAAGCACACCCCTTGACGTTCTATCATTAATTTTGGGTTATTTTTCACATCTCGCTTTGAAACGTCAAATTCATGTCAACATCTTTAGTAGACACTACATTTCAAACTGACTGCATCATTTTCCCAAAGCTCAATCGTCGTTTGCATCCAATCCTCCTCGAATCGTTCCGATCGTTTCGACACGTTCAAGTCATGCATTTTATTACTATCCGACATGACTTCCGATTTATCAAATAAACTCGACTGTTTCGCTCTCCAAGATTCGGCGTCGCCTCCAGAACGAACCACACCATTACACTTTAAATATTTACGTTTGTCCCGGATATATTCAGTAATTCTCGCCCCCGACGAAATATATTGACTTTATATACGAGAGCGCTACTACCACCGCCAACCGCCTCTTTTAGATGAGATCCAAATAAACCAATTGTTTCGGGTAGTGCGCCCGTATGCCGGCAGGGCGCGTTGCGCTTCCTCTCACCACTAACGTGCGACGTTCCTTCCGCGATAACAATCCCAAAGCATATTTCCTGCCGCCGATTGATGGAGCGAACTGTCGAATTGCCTCGCCTGCTTTCTTCGTTCCTTTTGTATCTTTTCTATCTTTTTTTTTGTCTCGCTCTCTGAGACGGTTGTTTCACTCGTTTCCGTTTTCCTTTTTGCTGGTGTAGGGCGCGTCAAAGTCCCTATACGTGAACCGTTTCTGATGCGTACTATATGGGGAGGACTTTTGCAAATTCGATTCCGCGAGTTCCTTTCCACGGTTTAGAATATAAGAAGTTTTAATTTATTGGTTTTGAGATGTACCTTTTACCCGTTGAAGGTTTATTTTATTTCTTATACGGGCCTTTTATTTCTCTCCGTTTTTTCGCGATAAAATAGGTTACGTTCATGTATTCTCGATAAAAAAAAACTTTATTGTATAAAGGGTGTCTCAAATAATACGACCTCTTTGATCATAGAAAAGGTTAGGTATCTATTTGACCCGATTCAATTTATTAACTCTCAAAAGCCATATGTATGTATGTACCCACTTCGGGAAGTAGCATTGCCATGGCTGCTTTTACTGCTTCTTACTATAAAGGACCCATGAATTAATTATTAAGTTTGTGAACAGTCGAAGATATTGGATGCCATGAATACAGCTCTACATAAAATTTAGCGGTATCACCTCAACATTACATCTCCCAAACTGCATAAAAATGAAGACACATTTAACAGTGCTCGCAAAATATCTGCGACTAAGTATTGCCGTCATTGCTGCTGAAAAGATCGACAAATTTCAGAAAAATTCATGTCAACTTCTTTTGGCTCGATTACCTTGTTAAAGTCTTTAGAGATAGAAACCAACCACCTATTAGCTAATGGAACTTTTCGTAAGGTATGGAAAAGGAATAAAATAGTACTGCTGCCAAACCGACGGAAACCGCAGCGAGTACAGACCAAACAAATAATAGCCAGCAGTCTAAAAAAAGAAAGACTGTACACAGGAGACCTGGCTGAGTCAATTCGAACACCATAGCCGACTACTTTTCCAATAAAGAGCTGATTATGAAAGCTAAAGGTGAAAGCAAAAAACGTCTCACTAGTGGGCTACCACAAGGTCAGTCCTGGTGCCTGTTCTGTGGAACATGGCATTCGACGGTGTGTTGAGACTTGAACAGTCAGAGCGGGTTCAGCACATATGGTTTTCGGATGATTTTATAGTAGTGGCGATGGCAAAGACTGACGAAGGACTTATAAAGTAAACATAGTGAACAGGCCCTATAAAGGACCTTCACAGCAGAAACTATGATGCGAAGTATGGTAAAATATGGTAAAATCAAAGAGGTAGAATCTTATATTTGTAACAGTCTAGTTACATATAAGATAAGTCGTGATTTGCAAATTTGACAGCTACAGCTCTCAAAATACATACATCTGACAGATATAAACTTTTAAAATCGATTTAACAATATAAAGTACCGTAATCAAGTTTTGATAGCCATTAAGTTATAAAAATACCTTTTTTCAAATTTGACAATTATACCTGTCAACATTCATCTGACAGCTATAAAATTAGAATATATTTGTAACAGTTGTTGTTATGAATCGTTACAATTTTCTTTAGTATTTGAGCGATTTTTTTTTTTTTACAGCTTTAACATGAGTCAACTGTCAAAATATCTCTGACAGCTGCCAAATTCTAGAAACAGTATCTTTTCAAATGTAACAATTGTGGTAGTCGAACTCACAACATCTAACCGCGAAATCAGTTATTTTTGACAGTAGTAACCGTCCAAATATTATTATTACTTACATGTCTTCAATTAAAAAAAATCTGACATATGCCAGTTTTTTAGAAACAGTACATTTTTCAGATCTGACAGCTATAAAATTGTAACTATTTGTAAGAGTTCTCAAGTTGTGAATTGTTAAAAATGTATTTTTACTGCTTGTGCGATAGCAGTCAAAGTTATTTTTACAGGTTTAACAAGAGTCAACTGTCAAACTATTTCTGACAGCTGCCAAATTGTACAAACAGTATTTTTTTGGAATTTAACAGTTGTATTAGTGAAACTTACAACATCTAATGGCGGTCAAATTGTGAAATCACTTATTTTTGACAGTTGCAACTGTCAAAATATTATATTATTTCTGATAGCTGTCAAATTGCATAAAAAAATTCGAATTTTAACACGTGCCAGCATCATATATATTTTCAAACTAAAAAAAACTATAAAAAAGTCATTTTTGTTATAATTTGCTGATTATAACTGTCAATACACTTCTAATTATTGCTGTCAAATTATAAATACATATGTCATAATTTTAACACTTGCAGGCTTTATAATCTTCTAAGCTGTTTGAACGGATTTAATAGGAAACTTCTTACTTACTTCTGTTAGCAGTGAATTTAATAAAACAGCAGCGACTATCAAAATTGACAACTTAACCTGTCAAAATTCATCTGACAGCTATAAAATTGTAGAATCTATTTGTAACAGTTGTCAAATTGCGAATCGTTACGATTTTCTTTACTGCCTGAGTGATTAAAGTAACAGTCAAAGTTATTTTTACCTGTTTAACAAGAGTCAACTGTCAAACTATCTCTAACAGCTGCCAAATTATAGAAACAGTATTTTTTCGAACTTAACAATACAATATCTAACCGCGATAAAATTGTGAAATCAGTTATTTTTGCCAGTTGTAACTCTTAAAATATTATTTCTGACAGCTGTCAAATTGCAAAAAAAAAGTGTTAGAATTTTAACAAGTGACAGCATCATATATATTTTTTTTAAACAGACAAACTATAAAAAAGTCATTTTTGTTACAATTTACTGATTGTAACTGTCAATACACTTCTAATTGTTGCTGTCAAATTATAAATATGTCATAATTTTTATACTTGCAGGCCTTAGAACATTCTTAACTATTTGAACGGATTTAATAGGACAGTTCTGACTTACTTCTGTTAGCAGTTAATTTAATAAAACAGCATCAACTATCAAAATTGAGAATTTAACCTGTCAAAATTCATCTGACAGCTATAAAATTGTAGAATGTAATTGTAACAGTTGTCAAATTGCGAATCGTTACAGTTTCCTTTATTGCTTGAGTGATTACAGTAATAGTCAAAGTTATTTTTTTACAGGTTTAACAAAATATCAAAATATACAAATATATCTGACAGCTGCCAAATTGTAGAAACAGTATTTTTCGAATTTAATAATCGTGTTAGTCAAACTTACATTTAACCGCGGTAAAATTGTGAAATCACTTATTTGTAACAGTTGCGACTGTCAAAATATTATATTATTTCTGACAGCTGTCAAATTGCAAAACAATGTTGCAATTTTAACACGTACCAGCATCATATAGATTTTTTTAAGCTGTTAAACTATAAAAAAAGTTATTTTTGTTACAATTTGCTGATTTTAACTGCCAATAAACTGCTGTCAAATTATAAATATGTCATAACTTTAAATACTTGCAGACTTTATAACCTTTTTAGCGGTTTGAACGGATTTAATAGGAAACTTCTTACTTTCAACACCGAGTATCATAATGGACAAGTGAACCTGTCAAAATTCATTTGACAGCTGTCAAATTGTAAAGCTCTTTTTCACAATTTTAACACTTACATGTCAAATTACTAATTTCCTTACAATTTTAACACAATTAAAAAATCATCTTAAAGTTGTCGTAACTGTCAAAATAAAAAATCTGAAGTAAGTAAGTTATCCATCTCGTGCTTTTACGCGATTAAAAACAATCCTGATTCCTACCATTGTGTTTATTAAAATATAAAATAAAATTTGAAGTCGAGACTACCGAAACGCATCCATATCTCGGACCTATATACTCCATTAACCGATTTAAAACCGCCACATTGTCTCGCGTACTATATTGCCCGCAGAGTGCCGCATAAAACCCCCTTTATGCGTTCTCAATATTATCATCTATATACGAGCTGATGTAGATACATATATTTTAAATATCAATTTCGTATAGTTCCATATTCACACAACGGGTAGGCAACGTTAAGAAGAATACCCTGTCGTATCGAGGCGACGACAACGCCTTCGCCGATTTTGCCCGGGATTCAAGCCACCTCTTCGTGTGGTAGGTACGTATATCCCTCCCCGCTTGGAACTAAGATTTATGCATGGTCGTTACCGACTGGCTGTATTCGAGGCGCTGCTTGCCGTCGACTTCATATTCATTGCATAGAACGCCTCGTCTGCGCACTGGTGTTAGGCAGACGTGGATGGATGTGAGTTGCGAGTTGTATGGAAAACAGTGGTGTTCTTATAAGGGATGTATATTGAAAGTGTTAACGACAATTTTCTAATTCATAATGAATCGATAACCTGGCGGTTGCAATGAATTCCAGATTAATCGTCCCTGGCGCTTTCAAATTAACATAAATAAACAATAAAGATTTCAGTTCACAATATATCACTAAAGCGTCTTATTTTCCCTTCGTGTTAATCAACGAAGCGGATAGACGTTATTTTCCTCCATTCTAAAACGGCACTCCCCCCCTTTCCACTACCCTATCTTTTTCATCTTTACTTCGTTACTCCCACCCCGGCGAAGATCGCTTTTAGTCGCAGTACACGGCAAGAAGACGAAGAAAAAGTAAAGGAAAAAAATAACGGAAGGCGTAGTAGATTGTAGTTGCGCAAGTGGCTCATAAAGCAACAACTATCCAATTTCCGGAGACCTCCGCGAGCTCGGTGACCTGGAAGGACAATGGAGAAAATTGGAGGCTGTAGCGGCGGCAAGTTCGCTCCAGCCGGGCAAACTCTAGGATATAATTTAATATGAATTTATTTTTTCCTAGCTGGGTTGCTTGTGTTGTCGTCCCCCCTTAACTAATGGTACAAAGAGTTAAATTTTTTCATTTTTTTTTTTTTGATAACGAAATAGGGAGATTTTAACCTCCCTCCCCCTATTTTTTTTTTTTGGTACGGGTACGCATCGCGCTAAATATAACATATATATATGTATACATTTTAACGATCAAGCGCCGAAAATGAAAACAAAACCTATCTCCGAAACGATCTATTATTTAAATAATGGAGTAATCATGGGAAGCACTCATTTTCCAGCGTCATCGTTGAAAAGCCGGTCTTCCCGGTTTTAACGAGCGCCGGGGTATAAAAACGAGAGGTCGTTCGGCTCGCAGGAACCCTGTAATAAAATAAGAAGACATATTAACAACGGGATCTATCCCGATACCGCAGGTAGTAACCCATTTTATCCTATCTAACACCGACGTTGTATTTTCGGACGTGGTAGCCCAAATCCGTATTATACCTACATTCATATACATAATTATACAGGGTTTCCACTGCTGAGTGGGACATAGGGAGAATATTATAAATCGGTTTTTGGTGAATATTATCCCTCATACTACATCCAAATTTAAGTGCCGAATATTATAACTGGATTAACAATGAACATTTCCACAATCATAGTACAAAGAAAGTCATTTTAATAAACGTTCAATGCTACGCCATAATAACGTAAGGCACACAGATTGTTTGGGGTTCGAATCCGAGAAATGAATTTTATTTTTTATTTTTTTAAATCTTGATCAAGTTTTGTTTATTTTGACAAATGATTCGTCGTTAGTAACAATTAAATTTCGAATAATATAACAGCACGTGATCATTTTTGTTATTGTAAAAATTATTCATTATTTACCTGAATCCTCAAAAAATCGATTTTATAGTCTTCGAAATCTCTAATTTTTTGGAGTGTTATTGAATTTGTAGCATTACTGTTGGAGATAAAAATTAAAAAATAAAACTAATCTGCCGGGATTCGAACCCTAAACAATCCGTGCATTAGCGTTATTGAGCCGTCGCGCGAACCATTACGCCACGGACGCTTGCACTAACTCACGTATTAAAAGCCTTATTAGGAATTCACGTACAATAGATTTAAAAATAATAATTTTTTGGCTTTATTACAATGACTTTCTTTGTACTATGATTGTGGAAATGTTCATTGTTAACCCAGTTATAATATGCGGCCCTTAATTTTGAATGAAGTAGTATTAGGGAGATAATATTCACCGAAAACCGATTTTATATGTATTCTCCCTATGTCCCACTTGGTCGTGGAAATGTTTTTCTTCAAATTTTATAAAAGAAAATTTTGTAACAATTCCAAAAATGTAATAAAAACACATACAGTAAAACCTCGTTTAGCACGGTAGATGCGTTCCTGAAGATAGGAGCGCTAAACGAAACAGCGTAATATGAGATCATTTTAACACATAGTAAATAGAGAAATAGGAATATGTGACCAAAAATAAACAAATTTTACTTTAATTTACATTTACATTTTCGCAAATACACCCTGTCCATAATAATAGCATTTTTTTCTGAAGATATTAAAAATGTCAAAATCCAATACGGCTGCCATAAGAAAAACAAAAAGTTGATTATTTTCACGCAAAATCTAGTAGACCTAGATTTTTTTTGAAATCGTTTTTAAAATCCTCATGACTTGTTATCCCTAGCCTGCAACTTTTGTAAATTTATCTCTTTTAGGAAACAAAATATGAAAGATTTTCAAAAATGCGTTTTTTCTTTTTCACCCTGTACCTGCATGGACAAATAAATACGCAACTTTTCTCCCATTTAACCGACGATGTATCTCCAACGGTTTCCAATATCTCCATGGACAGCAATTTAAACTAAACATCCTGTATATATAATGTTTATATTTGTGATGAAGGTCCTGGACTCGAAATTGATATTTTGGGAAATCGTCTAGAGTCATTTGCCGCTTTCTTTTTCTGTCGCATCCAAAACTCCTCTTCTTGCTTTTGCACTCCTGTCACTACAATTTGATCTACTATTTCGGTTATTGCTTCCAAACTTTTTTTAAGAAAGTCAGAGCCAAAAGTCAGAACCACTGTTTTCGCCTTCTTAAATTTCTTGTTCTGCCAGTTACTAGAGGTCGTCGTTGGTAAAGCCTTCACCAGAAACTTGTAGTATCTCCTCAATATCCTGCTCATCTAGTCCTGCTAGACTCACAATTTGACCACAAATAGACTCTTCTCATTGATAATCCTGAGAAACCTCCAGCCATATCTTCTTCCACACTCCATTCATGTACTTCTTAGTTAATTCTTGCCAAGCAATATCGATATTGCCTGTGGCATTCAGGATGTTATATTTCTTCAAAAAAAAATTTTCTTTATTGTTTCTTTTTACGAAAAATGTGTGTTAGACCAATTTTAAAAAATGTCTCTTGATGATTTCTTATTGAATTCCCAAACGATGGGTAAACTAGATTTTAGAAGTCCTTTCATGGCCCTTGGGTTTTTGACATGATACACAAGTAGAGGTTTTCGCCATTGACGTTATCACCCAGAAGAAGGGTGAAACGATCTTTTGCAGCTTTGAGCAGCATTCCCTTCCAAAAAAGTCCCGTTTCGTCTAGGTTAAAACCCAATTCTGGTGGATAATTTCCCCTTTCAATTATGACTCTTAACGTTGCAAAAAAAATTCTCACACGCTGCTTCTCCGGCGATTCGAATGTTGTGGAGGTTCTTCTTTTTTTTTAATTATCGAACCAACCTCAGCTAGCTGTAAAATTTTCACTCGTATCTTCTCTTTCATTTTGAATGCGATTAAAAATATTTATGGCCTTAGCGGCATATTACGTTCGATTTCATCATCAATTGAAATGCAAAGACGTTTTCCCATTTCTACTAAAATATTGCTTCTTGATAGAGTTATTTTTGCTGCGCTAGACGTTGTGGTAGTAGTTGCTGACAACTTAATTTTATCATTGTTTTTTTTTAATGATTCGACGGTGACGTTCACCGTTTTCCAATCGCCTCAATAATCGTATTATACGAATGTATACGAATCAATGAAATGCTGCAATAAGGTTTTCAACAAATCGCGTTATAAGCAAATCCGCGTTAATCGAGGTAGCATTAAACGAGATCTTACTATACTTACATGAGGACAATAATTGGTAGACTTGGCATATTGATGCCACATGCATAACCGCAGACATTTCGAACGTTATCGGATTTGCGATCGCCAGCTGACCGTGTGATGAAAGTTAAATTCAAATTAGTATTGGCAAATTTTTCGAACAGATAAGAGTCGTAGGGAGCCAGATCAGACGAATATGGAGGTTAACCAATAAAATGCGATTTTTGGTCAAAAAATCGGTGATCAGTGTCGATCGATGAGACGGCACAACAAACGCCAACACCTTCTCACGATATTCTGGTCGAACTCATGATGAACAATACACTTTGCATCGTAAAAACAAATGAGCATTGTCTTCTTTCGACTTCTCAAACGGAGATTTTTTTTGGGGCTCGTCCACCAGAACTTGGACGCTTTGTTTCGAATCGTATTGGAAACACCACGTTTTGTCACCAGTGACAATTACTGTAAAGGAAGTTTTCGTCCTTTTTAACTATGTCCTTGCAATGTTGGATTTTGAGCAATTTTTGGTCGTAAGTCACAAAGGTGAGCACACACCTTTCAATAGCTCAAATGGTCGTCAAAATGAGATAGATCGGCGCCATTGGATCCCAATTCCATTTCCGTAAAACGCAACGATGATTTCGACTGAATTTCGAAAGAAATCGCCCACTTTTTCGATGCTGAATTCAGCGCGAATTTCAGCTGGCTGACATAGGGGGCGCCATTGATGTCCCACCACCGCTTTTTAAGCGCATACACTCATGAACTCTGCCACCACCATAAACTTGTTGCATCAATTGAAACGTTTTCTGTCATGAAATTTTTAATAGAAGTTGGCAAAGGATTTACCATTCAAACTCCTCTAGGCACATATAGGTGGCGCCACTAAAAACGTCACTATTGACAGAGTACTGTTTATTTCGAGACATACTGTGTATATGATATTGTATGTTCACGTCACTCAGCTTCTACATTTTTTTTCATATAAATCGTAAAACGCGAAGTTACCATATTATAAACAGAAAGTGAGAAAAATAAATAATAAAAAGGATGGTTAAGACAAGAAACTCTCCGTTCCCTTGTTCGCTATATTCTAAATAACAGGACGAAACAGAGAACACACAACAGTAGCGACGGTGGTGCTGGCAGTCGCTTCTCGTTCGTAATCACCGCGCCAAGTTCTAAAAGCCCGGCGTAAATCAAACGAGCCAAGTTTCTTAACAAAGTTTCTGCTGGATTTATGGTGCGCATGATGTTCGGCGGCGATAAACAGGGGCCCCCGGGTTGCCGCGGTCCCGGGCATGGTCGCATTGCAATCGTAGAAAATGAAGGACCTACGTAGCGCTCTCGCCCGCCATTCTCCGGATATATCTAGATCTGGCGTGGAAATGGAAATTGGAGCAGAAAACGAAAGATATAGTTTCCACAGATCTCTGTATATGTGAGGAGGAATGGTATATTGTATATGCTGCCTGCGCTCTTTATCCGAGATCGCTTATCTGTTTGTCCAAGTTTTATCTGTGCAGGTCACAGTTTTAGTGATTTATTTGAAGATCGTCTTTCAAAAATGAGATCTAATCGATTGTGCCTTGCTTTCATTAAATGAAACTGTCATCTCGATTATGAATATCGCAATATTTTTAATACTGCCAGCGCATCGTGTATGCAGAAGTTAATAATTTGCACGCCCTCTATTGTTTGGTTAAGGCTAGGCATGGCGGTTGTAGTTCCATTAATCTCATAAAGAGGACTAGACCCCATACAATAGAAACATGATAACTGGGTATCGATTCAGTCTATGTCCCACACTCTCGTTTAATTCCTACATAGTAAGCTTGTTGTGTGACAACATTCGAATTAAGTACAGTGTTTGTTGCAGAGATGCGGACAAATTAACATGTAATGTCAATGCGTTGATGTTATATATCAAGAAACGCATCCAACGTTTGCAAAATCCTTACCTTCGCCTTATTTCTAATCTAAAATCTAAATTTGACTGCAAAAAACCAACTTTGATTTACCACAAAATGTTTGCAAACATTTTTAAAACAAGTCCAGCCAGAAGCCAGCTTCAAAATCATTCGTGGTGCGTTCAAAACTTTCATATTTGAAGAACTTCCTAATTTTTAAATCAAGACATATTCCTTCGGGAACTCAGGGGGGAAAATCAGAATCATTATTTTGCCTACAATGACGATGCTGGTTGGGTAGGATGCCAATTCATAATAGAATCGTATCAAAAACCGTAGCCATTATTTATTCTGCAAGAGGGATGGACTTCAAACTTCTTGGAAGCTCTCATTTACGGAGACAACTCGATTGATAATTAAACCTGGTTCGACTCCACAAAAAAGCATCAAAACATCTTCACACGTCTTCATCTCCGCACGCATTTAGAGCGACGAAATCATTGACCGAACCCACCCCCCAGCACTAAATCTTGTAATTCCAAGCTGTAGAATTCCGAAAACCGTGCTTTTTGAACTTCGTAATACTTGTTGCTTGGGTTTTTTGTTTTTTTCAATAACATCGGATGTGATCATGTCATGGCCACAATTTTGACCGTTTTGACCAGATGGGTCTGTAATTTTAATGCATCCATGTCGAATAGATTTCTGTTGAAATGCCAGCGTAAGATGGATACTTCGTGTCGTGGCTTAAGGTTAGCACCAGGATCATCTCTCCGATATACCAAGCACTTCCGTGCTGTCGTGGTCATGTCTCGCGAGCACGGAGTGTTGGGAGATCTTGGCTTAACCGCCCAAATCGAGAGGAGACAACCTCGCACAAAAAACCTAAATCTTAATGCAACGAGGTCCAGATGACGAAGGTATGCGTGGCTAAGTAGAAGATTAGTCTGCGAGGACACCAACTTTGGGTCACCAGGAGGAACCCCACTATATATACCTCTCCACCCAGCAGGCGTGGCTTGGTTGAGGTGGAACCTCCTTTTCCCTAGCTTCTCGTGGCATTCATCATGAGTAAATACAATCTAAAAACTAATAAGTCTGTTTCAGAACTAACTTCGGATGAGGGTAAAGGCGAAAGTTCCAAAGCTGAAACGGAACCTTATCCAGCCCCATCAACAAGCCAAGGCAGCCAGAAGGACACAGATCCAAGACCCCCCGAAAAAACAAAGCATTAGACTTGACACCCCGGAGGATGCGCGAGTCTCTGGGATTTCTAAGAGTAAAAAAAACTGGTCGTGCAAGGACAAGATTGCATTAATGCCAAAAGGGCTGTAATCAAGGCTAACGTGATCAGCCATCTTGGAAAAAGTTCGTCAACAACGAAGGACGAAAAACCCCCAAAGACACCGAAGCGGCAAAGTTCAGTGGCGAGCAAGGCTAGAAAGCCTAATAAAATGGCTAAGATAGACCAGGTGGTCTAGCTAGATAATAGTGAGCTACAATAGACCTATAGGTCGTAGTAGCAAGAGACCACATAGCCATCCAGTGTAATTATCTATCTATCTGTGTAAGTCATTTTAAACTTCTAAAATGGCGGTGACTCGTTCTGAAAGAGATGAGATCATTGATCTCGTTAAAGATAGCTCTAGAAAAACAATTGGAAACTCATGAAAGTTTGACTAAACTCGACGCTAGATGTGTGGCTGTATTCCGTCTTGAAAAGAGTGTTGATACTGTCGAAAATTAGTGGTCGAAATTGACCAACTAGAACAATACTCGTGAGAAGAAAAAATTCTTAATCAAAAAAAAAAAATCTAAACAACAACTCCGATGCAATAATTAAAGTAGGGGGTCTAAAGGCTCCGATTACAATCATCCAAAGCACTTGGATAATCCTCCGATTGGATGTGTCGAAAGGTTTGGATTGTCCTCAGGCTTAAATGAACCTCCCATCAACCCCTGGTCCAGACAAAGAGAAAGAGAAAGATATTGATGATAAAGTTGGTATTTTTAAGCTCCGATTAGGGAAATTAAGGTTACTAAATTAGAACTAGAAGTTATTTGGATTCCATCTATAGGTCTCATAATCCTGGAAAATTGTGGTCTTCTCTTAGATTAGATTAGATTAGATTAACGGTGGGTGGTTAGGGCATTTCTACCTCTCTTCACTGCGACCAATGAGATCTATTGTGAATATCTTTGATCTTTTAGTTCCAATTGATCTCCAACCTTCTAAAGAATTTCAGGATCTTCTTCGGAGCAGAATCAGCATTTGTCGTTGTCTACCTTGCCCATCTTCTTAGGGTGATACCTGAGAGGGCCGTGGCCACTGAATAAAGCCGTGATGATCCAAAGGTCTGTCTTATTGAGATCCAGCAGAGATTTAGCCTTAGTGGCTGAAAAAGCAATTGTCTTAGCTTTGGAGTGTTTGTCCTGTACGCCCCTCGTCCAATAAATCGAAATTCCCAATGCCCTGGTACCCACATCAGTGTAACTGTATTCTTTTGGGCCAGAATTTTGAGGCTCAACAGAAAATCCCAGGTTAGCCACGATTCAAAGGTACATGCCCCTAAAGGCTTTAGCCCTGCTTGACTGCCTGAGAAAATGTAAATGCGTACACCTTGGTAACGTTTTCTCAAGCATTCCCGGGAAAATTGCTCAATGGCATATATGTCTGCCTGAAAAATTGTTGGACTTGTACCCAAGGCCACCGAGACATTGCATCTCGACCTATTCCCACTCCTGTATTGGTTTTGGATCATTTCTATCTCCAGGAAAGTGAAAGCATGGTGTTGGTGGTAGCAAGAAGAACGACGATAGTATTATCTTCGATTAGAAGCCGAAGACATGACCTAACGGTATTTTTTTGCATCCAAACTACCGTGCAGGACTAAGGTGTCATCTAGAGGACTTCAAATTGGCTGCGCCTCTTAAAACTGCAACCATACGTCCTGTTTTAACGAAGAAGGAATTATGAAGTCGTGTCTAGCCTAAGCAGTGTTGCCCACAATACAAAACTTGATCAAAATTATGTTGGGACAACGAAACAAATATTCAGACTTAATTTTTGGGCAACTCTATAACCTGAGTCCTAAAAATGCTTCTTATTGAATTATATACACGTGTATACTTGTTAAAAGGATATGAAAAGATAGACTACAATAGTTGTAACGGTTTTATTAACGCAGCATATGTAATGCTAATGAATGAAGACAAATTATATCGGATGTGTTGCCAATTCTTGTTGACATCTCTGCGGATCAACAACGGACGGTACAAGACTCAATGGCGCAAAACATTTAGCCTGTGCAATGCTGCAAGATCCTTCCGTTATGAATAGATCACCAGTTGGATATTCCAGACAATATTTTCCATATCTCGAAACACATTTTAAACTATCACAATTAAGTCCAGCGTATGGGTCACCGATAAGCATCTTACTAATTAACTTCCCGGTAATCGTAGTGACAACTGTGACTAAATCAATTTAAATCTACAAAAAAACCTAATTCATTTAAAATGAATTACTCACCTAAGACTAGAAATGTTAATATTTTAGTATTCATGTTTGGATTATGTATTCCTAAAGGAGTATCAAACGAAACTGTGATCACATCCTCACGATCAACTTACAAACAACTCGGAAAACAATGGACAATTATAGTCAATTTTATTGTAGTATTGTGTAGGTTACGATGTGTTTAATCGTTTAATATTATCAATGCGACAATTGGGAGAATTATTCGGGGCCAGTCGAATAAAAAATTTAGTGAGCTTGTACGTATTCCTGAAGACAACAATTCGACCATCAGCTTTTGGTAAGTCGTTGCTTTAATTTTTATTATGCTTGTCTGGGGGTCCCGCAGGGTACGATTTTGGGTCCAGTATCGTTTATTTTGTATATTAACGGCCTGGGTACGGTTTCACAGGATTGTAATATCAACCTTTTTGCGGATGATAGTGATATTGAGAGGGGCTGTTGGGAGAATGGAACTAAAAAATATTTCAAAATGGCTGAAAATGAATAAAATTGCTCAAACTCAAAGACTAAAAATATTTTAAAACTTAGGCTGAATAATGATAATAGTCTATCATTCAAGAGTCATGTAGATTTAATAACTAAGAAAGTAGCTAACAAAAGGCTAAAGCTATGGTTAATCCAGATATTTCCGCATTGGATGAGAGCTCGTAATTGAGTACGATAACTTATGTATTGAACCACCAATGTACTCATCATCGGTTAAAACATTTGAAAAGAGATTTGCCTCGAATGAGGAGGTCATGATTATTTTGCAGACCTCAAAACATCCTACGACTTGCAATACCTACTTGTAATAATAGAAAACTTACTCTCGAACAAAAGTTATTACTTACACACAAAAACTAGTTTTAAAAAATTTCAATTATAAAACAATGCAATTGTTTATCGCATTACTGATAGACGCAATCAACTAGCAACGATCTTTACATATCAACTTGACCATCGAACTAGAAACAACCTAACAGTCACAATGAAGAGGTTTATATTCCTAGGTTTATGTGAGTACTTTAATTTTAATATTATTCAATACAGTTACAGTTTCATACCGATTAATAATAACTTGTGCCCTTTATGTACTTATCTTTCAATTCCTGAAATATTTCCACTGACAGGTCAATAAAACAACAATTAATTAAATACCAGTTAATATGTGTCAAAATACTACAGAGGTTTTTTTGTAAATTTCTAACTGTATTGAAGTTTAATGCTAAATTAACTAAGCAATAAGTAAATGTTTTTAGTGAGAAGGATGAACCTGATGCTTAAATTCTCAACATTTGGCGGCAATTTTGATGTCCAGTTTGTTTCAGTTTTTTTTTTTTGTTACGAGGGAGCGTTTTTATATTCGCGGAATGGGGGATAAGGGGTGGAAATAAAAAAACCAAATTATTTTTCTTTTTCAATATATTCACCTGCAAGACGGATACATTTTTCACATCTTTCAATTAATTTATTTATACCCTCATAAAAAAATGATTTCTCTTTATCCGCAAAATACGCCGAAACTGCCTCCTTGACTTCATCATCGGCAGTAAATTTTTTACCCCGCAGCTCTTTTTTCATTTTCGGAAACAGGTAATAATCACTCGAGGGCAGGTCTGGGCTGTAGGGTGGGTGATTCACAATTTCGAAGCCCATCTTATGCAGGGCAGCTAACGCAACGCGGCTCTTGTGAATGGGCGCGTTGTCGTGCAAAAGCAGCACACCTTTCGTCAATTTTCCCCGTCTTTTCTCTTTAATGGCTTCTTTTAGTTGCTCTAATATTGAAGCGTAATATTCTCCGGTTATAGAAACACCTTTATCTTTATAATCAATCAACAATATTCCTTCCGAGTCCCAAAATACCGTTGCCATGAGTTTCCCAGCTGATCGTGACACTTTGAATTTCTTGGGAGGTGCTGTGCCCTTTTTATGCCACTGCATGGAGTCTTGTTTGGACTCAGGTTCATAATGATGATCCCAAGTTTCGTCTCCAGTAACAATTCGACTCAATACACCATCCTTGTCTTCATTACAGAGATCCAAAAATGCACGCGAACATTCTACGCGCTGTTGTTTTTGACGTGAGCATTCTGCACCCACCTTAGACATGCCGGGATGATCGTGTAGGATTTCAAAATTGTTGTATCGGATACTCCAACCATTTCTGCGAGTTGTTTCTTCTTTAGTCGAGCATCTTCGAGTACAATTTTTTCAACTTTTTGGATAAGTGCTGGCGTGGTCACCTCAATGCTCCTGCCCGGCCTCTGGTCGTCTGCAAGGGATTCCCTTCCTTGTTTAAATAAACTATGCGATTTGTACACCATGGTTTTTCCTGGACAAGAGTCGCCGTAAACCAATGACATCTCATTCATTATGGTCGCGACTGATTTTCCTTGTCTGGTATGGAACTTTATAACGGCACGATATTCGATTTTTTCCATATTTCTAATAACAATGAAACTTCGTATTTATACTAATTATGAGTCGCTGCACAGGCCACGCCCCCAATGCGCCTAATCACCCCCCTACAGCCCGCTCATTCCGCGGATATAAAAACGCTCCCTCGTAGGAGATTGGCAACAGCGCTGAACCCCCTTTCCACTAGGTATGACGATGGAAAGGAAATTAAACATTTCCTCGCTATATTCCATAATACTGGATAAGTAACGGGTATGTTGTTTTGCAGCCAGAATTGCTGATATCCGTTTTTAAACTGAACCTTAAGTTCTTCGTTTGTACTTAGTTCAGTCAGTTCCTTTTGTATTATGACATTCGTTTCTTCTATGTCACCATATGGGTTAATTATCCACGGTGGTATTACCATAGTCAAAACATCCTCAAACCTAATTTCAAAATCTGAATAGAGGGCATTTAAATGTTGAACGTAGGTTGAAACGTCGTCTTCCTGGCAGTTTGTCTGTGACAAATTGGAGAACTGGGAAAATTCGCCCCGTCCAATATTTTGCTTCATTAGTTTAACTTTGGCAAGAAACGCTGATAAGATGGACCTTGTTTCAATCAAATCTGTTTAGACTGTCGTTTTCTTCAATAAATTGTCTTTTAACATTTTATCTTTAACCAGATATTTAAATTTTGTAAACAAAACTGTTAAATTGGCGTATTCAATGTTGCTTCGAATTCGGTTTATTGCATCAATGATTAATTGAAGAGATTCATGCAATTTAACATCCAGAATTTAGCAACTAAATGTTGTCGATGGATGACGCAATGTGCTAACAAACATTTTGTTTTAAATAGCTTATTATTCCACGATAACGTCCAACCATGGCAGGTGCTCCATCTAGTGATCCACTGATATTATATTTGATAAACGGATAGCTTTTTCAATGAGGTAATCCTTCAAAACATGAAATATTGATTCACCTTTAGTTAAATTCAAAGTTCTTGCGAAGAGCAGTTCTTCGTAGATTTCAATGATTAAATAAAACGAATATATGCCAATAATAACACTACCAAATTTTCCAGTTGTAAGAGAATGTTGTCGTTTGGATGACGCAATGTATTGCCATAGCAGAACCCATTTCATCAATACGTTTTCGACAGTATAGCTTAAGGGAATTCTTTTAATGATATCAGATGCAGGTTTGTGTGAAACAGGTTTTAAAACCTCTTCAACGGCTGGCAAAATTAATATTTGATAGTATGCGGTTTTCCGGATTTTTAGCGAAATAGGTAAACGCCTGCAAAACATGAAATTTGTGACGTCGAAGCGAACATTCTGTCCAGCGTGGGTCTCTTCTGAAGTCTATCATTGAGTGTTTGAAAGTACGAGGGAGCGTTTTTATGTTCGCGGAATGGGGGATAAGAGGTAGAAATAAAAAAACCAAATTATTTTTCTTTTTCAATATATTCACCTGCAAGACGGATACATTTTTCACATCTTTCAATTAATTTATTTATACCCTCATAAAAAAATGATTTCTCTTTATCCGCAAAATACGCCGAAACTGCCTCCTTGACTTCATCATCGGCAGTAAATTTTTTAGCCCGCAGCTCTTTTTTCATTTTCGGAAACAGGTAATAATCACTCGGGGCCAGGTCTGGGCTGTAGGGTGGGTGATTCACAATTTCGAAGCCCACCTTATGCAGGGCAGCTAACGCAACGCGGCTCTTGTGGACGGGCGCGTTGTCGTGCAAAAGCAGCACACCCTTCGTCAATTTTCCCCGTCTTTTCTCTTTAATGGCTTCTTTTAGTCGCTCTAATATTGAAGCGTAATATTCTCCGGTTATAGAAACACCTTTATCTTTATAATCAATCAACAATATTCCTTCCGAGTCCCAAAATACCGTTGCCATGAGTTTCCCAGCTGATCGTGACACTTTAAATTTATTGGGAGGTGCTGTGCCCTTTTTATGCCACTGCATGGTGTCTTGTTTGGACTCAGGTTCATAATGATGAACCCAAGTTTCGTCTCCAGTAACAATTCGACTCAATACGCCATCCTTGTCTTCATTACAGAGGTCCAAAAATGCACGCGAACACGCGATTTTTTCACTTTTCACTCCTGATTATGTTACTTGGTTGACGATAGCTCAAAGACTAACTGTCTAATAACAATGAAACTTCGTATTTATACTAATTACGAGTCGCTGCACAGGCCACGCCCCCAATGCGCCTAATCACCTCCCCTACAACCTGCTCATTCCGCGAATATAAAAACGCTCCCTCGTATTTCAAATCTTTATCTGTTTTATCATGGTGACATCTTCTCAGATGATCCTGCAGCTTAGATGGTTTCATAGCATCATTGCCCAAAGCTTTGTTGCACAAAACTCACATAGGCAATTGTTTGTCCGACAATGATGGAATGAAGCCAAACTTCAAATAACCAACGCTGTACTGTCTACATTTCTTTTTAGATTCAGACATGGCATCAGTCATCTGCGGGCAAAATTAATCTATTTTAATAAGACATAAAGTCAACCAGCTGTATATTAAAAAATCAAAGTCAAATTTAAATCGTATGGTGGTAAAAAATTTATCATATACAGGGTGAGTCACGACTATTCCCTCGGTTCCTTGTGTCTAGACGCTAAAAGATACGAGTTTCAAATTTTAGTCAATTATGTAAGACGATAAGGAGCACATTTTAAAATGATTTGCCAGTATACAGGGTGATTCAAAAAAGTACAGCATATCAAAGTTAGGATATTTTTAATGGAATACCCTATATACTCTATTACACTTTTGGATTCTACGTCATAAATTAGGATAACCTTGTTAATAACTCCTTACACCTATCTGCTGTCACTTTCGAGAAAATTTGATTTTTATGAAAATGTCGGCTTTCGCGAAAAAATTAAAAACAGGAAAACTGTATGACTTGAATGATTTACATTTGTAAGAAGTTATTTTGACGAAGCGAGCTTTCAATAAACCGGTAGAGTATTTTGATATTGGCTACATGACATTAGGCAAAACAATTCATACTTTATATTGTTTCAACCATCAATATCTCTTTTAAGTTAAATGGAACACCCTGTATTTATCCATTCTATGTGAAAGCACATTAAACCCCCTACCAAAAACTATAAAGATGTCTATCTCTAAATTTAACGATTAAAATGTTATTAACGATATTCCTCAAAAACGCTCTGAAGCTAATGCTGTTTCTCATCTAAGTAGGCCATGGTTTCTAACTATTTGTGTGCGGATATTCCTTATAAGTTGTATTCTAATGATAAATAAAGCTGGAAATTATGTTGAAGTAATTTAAATATCCGTTTAATAAATAATTAAAGAGTAAGATTAAGTTCAAATGAATCACTCAAGTAATTGACTATTCGTCGAGTATTTGAATATTATTTGTTTGAATTGATATGTTGCAGGTTGGTAAGTTATGGTATTGGAATTGAAAATAAAATAATTAAGTAACCGATATCATAAACAAATGAATAAAATTACAAATGTTAGACAATCACATTCAAATTTAACATTTTCGCTTGAAATGAATTTAATAAGTTCGTTTGAATTGAATAAATATAAATAAATTATCTAATGTTCACATTGATTAACCATCTTATTCTATACATAATGTTATAGGCAAAAGAGGAATCTTCTTCCGGAGTGAGCTTGGAGTAATTCAATCAAATACATTTTTTGTACATTGTTTATAATACAGATAAAAATCGGTAACGCTAACACCCCAACGCTTAATTAATTCATTCAGGACACATGTTTCAGGGGCTAATAGACAGCTTTTTATTTGTATCATGCGAGGGGAATCACTGGTTTAGTAGATTCAGGCTATTAAATTAGGTCATCCTGATTTTAGAAAAGAAAATTTAAGCAAAGTTAGAACAATATAAGAAAAAATTGTTATCATTTATTATTAAGTCTCATTAACTAAAACATAATATTATATGTTCTGGAATAAATTGGTATTTAATTAATTATTGTTTTATTGACCTACAAGTGGAAATATTTCAAGAATTGAAAGATAAATAATAACTAATGCGTCGTTGCAGTTGCGACTCTTACCAGCGCTAAGCTATTGACAGAACCTATAATGGCTATCCCATCGTTCGGATCCGATTGCAATTTTGACTGTACCAAGCAGAAGACTGACGACGCATTGCCCGATATATGCCTCCAATATGATAATAACGATATAATAGAAGCGAAGACGGAATGCATGTTGCAGTTTATCATTTGCAATTCGCCATTAGCGCAGCCGGCGAAACTGATCAATTGCAACGATCATGTTCCTTATTCGTATCTACCGTAGATATTTCGATATTTGAGGGAATCGAATCTATATAAAAATTTTGTTATTGTTGTATTTCCCGGGAAATAAATCAATGTATCAACATGTGGTGGTGTCATTTCATATCCTAGAAAAATTCTTTTGTTATTATATTAAACAATAGAAAAGATTTTAGGTGTGCACTAACCTATAAAGTAAATCACCCATTGTTTATCGAGTAAGATGTTCATACGAGGGAGCGTTTTTATATTCGCGGAATGAGCGGGTTGTAGGGGGGTGATTAGGCGCATTGGGGGCGTGGCCTGTGCAGCGACTCATAATTAGTATAAATACGAAGTTTCATTGTTATTAGAAATATGGAAAAAATCGAATATCGTGCCGTTATAAAGTTCCTTACCAGGCAAGGAAAATCAGTCGCGACCATAATGAATGAGATGTCATTGGTTTACGGCGACTCTTGTCCAGGAAAACCATGGTGTACAAGTGGCATAGTTTATTTAAACAAGGAAGGGAATCCCTTGAAGACGACCCAGAGGGCGAGCATTGAGGTGACCAGAGGTGACCAAAAAGTTGAAAAAATTGTACTCGAAGATGCTCGACTAAAGAAGAAACAACTCGCAGAAATGGTTGGAGTATCCGATACAACAATTTTTAAAATCCTACACGATCATCTCGGTATGGCTAAGGTCAGCGCAAGATGGGTGCCGAGAATGCTCAGCCGCCGCAAAAACAACAGCGCGTAGAGTGTTCGCGTGCATTTTTGGACCTCTGTAATGAAGACAATGATGGTGTATTGAGTCGAATTGTTACTGGAGACGAAACTTGGGTACATCATCATGAACCTGAGTCCAAACAAGACTCCATGCAGTGGCATAAAAAGGGCACAGCACCTCCCAAGAAATTTAAAGTGTCACAATCAGCTGGGAAACTCGTGGCAACGGCATTTTGGGACTCGGAAGGAATATTGTTGATTGATTATAAAGATAAAGGTGTTTCTATAACCGGAGAATATTACGCTTCAATATTAGAGCGACTAAAAGAAGCCATTAAAGAGAAAAGACGGGGAAAATTGAGAAAATTGCTTTTGGAAACGCGCCCGTCCACAAGAGCCGCGTTGCGTTAGCTGCCCTGCATAAGGTGGGCTTCGAAAATGTGAATCATCCACCCTACAGCCCAGACCTGGCCCCGAGTGATTATTACCTGTTTCCGAAAATGAAAAAAGAGCTGCGGGGTAAAAAATTTACTGCCGATGATGAAGTCAAGGAGGCAGTTTCGGCGTATTTTGCAGATAAAGAGAAATCATTTTTTTATGAGGGTATAAATAAATTAATTGAAAGATGTGAAAAATGTATCCGTCTTGCAGGTGAATATATTGAAAAAGAAAAATAATTTGGTTTTTTTATTTGCACCCCTTATCCCCCATTCCGCGAATATAAAAACGCTCCCTCGTATGATCGTAACCAATCGATTTTAAAATAAAACGAAAAATGAATAGTCAAATATTTATCTTCCTGGTTTCACGTAAGTACACGGAATTGGTCCTGTTTTATGATTATAGCATCAAACAAACATTCCTTAATTAATCAGATTTTTCAGTTGCGATCACATACAACGTCAAAATAATTACAAACTACATTGTGGGTAACCCGACCTCCGGCGATAATTGCGAGAAGATACACTGCCATATCGATAACATACCCATCTGTCTCGAATATCCTACTGGAGAATTCTATCTAGCTCGTGGAGCTGGCGTTCATAGCCAAGCCAAGTGCTAATATGCACCACCGAATAATAGGCCGTCTATTACGTCTATTATCTTATGCAATATTACAGGACGACCAATAAAAACGCGATATGTAGCACCGATTAGATATAAAATAAAGCATTTAAAACGAATTTAGTTGTTTTAGCCTTGAGTGGATTATTGCTTCTCAAATGTTCTACACTAGACGATTCTAGATCAATCCCTCATTTTGCCTATATAACTGGATGGATGGCCCGAACGTTAGTTCAGTTTTATTTGAACTACCGAGGTGATAATGAAAAGTAAACGAAAATGATGAAATTTCAAGAAAAATGGACTGAAGAATTCTTTTCTATCTTGCACAAGGGTTAACCTATTTGTTTGCTGTGTAATGGATCCATTTCATTAATGAAAGAATTCAATATAAAGAAGCAGTCACTGACAGGACAAATAAGAAAAGACAAAATCCAGAAGCTTACTGCAAAATTTGGAAAAACAGCAGCAAATGTTTCATAAACAAAGAACACAACTTCATAATGTTGTGAAAGCTAGTTTTATAGTTAGCTCAAAATTGGCAAAGTCATTAAAACCATTTGCCGAAGGAGAATTTATCAAGGAAGTGCATGTTAGAAGTTTGCACTGTTTTGTGTCAATTTCAAAAAATTAGTTTGCCAAGACGAACTGTTGCCCGACGTATAGAAATGATGGTTAATCATATAAAAACAACTTTGACTGATTGTATGGCTGGTTTTGAATCATTTTCCATAGCATTAGACAAGAGCGCCGATTTGTCTGACACAGCTCAACTAGCTATATTTATTCGAGGTGTTGATAAAGAGTTCACTGTTACTGAGGAATTGCTTGCTTTACAGCTGCTAAAAGGAACCACTACAGTAGAGGACATTTTTAATCAAATTCAAAAGGTATTCACAAATGTTGGCTTGTCATGGTCAAAATTAGTTGGTATATGCACAGATGCTCGGCTCACGTAAAGGTTTCATCAGAATTTTGTATGAAAAAGCAACTGAATTAAATGTCTAAAAAGATGATTTGATAGCCCTTCATTGAATTATCCACCAACAGAGATTGTGTTCTAAGTCCATTCGACTCCAGAATGTTATGAATGTGGTAGTAAAAACCATCGATTTTATTCGATCCCGAGGGCTTAACCATCGTCAGTTCAAGCCGTTTTTGGATGAAATATCAGCCGAATATGACGACGTAAGATATTATTGTGAAGTCGGATGGCTAAGCAAAGGGAAAATGCTGAAACGGTTTTAGGAGCTTAGAAATTAGATAAAAGATAAACCACTATCTGAATTGAGTGACCCAAAATGGATATGTGACTTATTAGCATTTCTGGTCGACCTTGAATGATTTAAATTTGAAACTTCAAAAACAAGGACAGTTAGTTGTTACGCGCACACGACACACTCAGAGCGCGCGCGAAGCGGCTATCGGTTCCAAAAACAGACGAAAATAAAAATAAATAAAATAAGAAAAGACACACGGAAAGATATTCGGAATGATGTTAGGCACCGACACTTTCGACCTACCTGATGGTGAGGATTGAATCCTCGAGGGCGGCTTAACTCAGTGAAGACGGTCGTGGGAACAGATGTCAAAAAGGGCGCGCCACTGTTTTCTCTTTTATCTTCGAGATTCAATAGATACTTACCCCGGAAAACAGAAGGCAAGTAAGTAGTTCGAGGTAGTTCGATAATGTCAAACGCAAGTAAATTTGTAGGCATAAACAGTTATTTAATGAAAATAAAATAAAAATAAATGTTGAAGACAATACGTTGTAAATAATAATAAAAATAAAATTCGTAAATAAATTCCTTAAGAGAGTTGTTAAAATAATATTTTGAAATTGACTATATCTGTATATATCTAGGAACACACTATACTAGTTCCAATCTGCAGACTGTTACCTCACATAAAATTCTTACATGTTTATGTCAATTAAAATTAGTTGGAAATATAATTATACAGATTGAACCATGCAAGTATACTAGGTGGTAAATAATTTAGAAAAATAATAATAATGTACCTCAAGCAAGATATGTCGAGTACTTTACGAAAGCCAAAAATTGTGTGAAACAAATGAATTATATCTACTCAATTTTACCAAAAATAAATTAACAGTTCGGAATTTAAAGAGAAAAGTTACATTTTATAATTATTTAAAGAAACTTTGACATTAACTTAGGTTTTACATGCAAAAAAAAGGAAAATAACTAATTAACTTCAGCAATTTAAGCCGATGGCTTATCCAATGATTAATATAGTGACTCGAATAAAATAAATGTAATAAATGTGACCTGTAGAGATGTCGGAGGACCTCTTCGGAAGCCTCAAAAGGGGTTAAACTTCGTAACTGGAGTTACCTTAAACTTCGTGACTGTGAAGTTACATTAAACTTCGTAACTGGGAAGTTACATTAAAACTTCGTAACCGTGAAGTTACATTAAACTTCGTAACTGTGAAGTTACATTAAACGCTCCTAAAATATGAAAAGACAAAGGGAAAATTAGAAAAAGCAAAAATGGCGAAACATGTGACTAAGAACTCACCTCTTGGAGCACACACTAAGAAAATCTCGGTTGAAATTATCCATCCGTATTCAACTGAAGCGTTAAAACGAGAGAACGATAGTTCTTAAGAGAATCTAAGATGTATTTTGTTCCCTTGGGCCAATTAAATCCACTAAACTAGTGATAGTCCTTCATAGACCAAAAATATTAAGCCACTAGGTTCAACCATAGGTAAGATCTTATACGTGTTGTTCACATCAACGCCGAGAGGGAAGTGACTTGAAGAACGGAAATAGACGTTACCACAACAAAAATCGTCGACCAGCAGAGAATTATAAAATGAATTAGGGAATTTTTCAAACTAACGGTTGGCTATGCTGAGTAACGAACGCGTAAGACAGAACCTAAATTCAGATAATAACAAATATTTTGACATTTAACCTTCACAAACGTATTGAAAATGAATTCGAATAGAATTACTTATGAAACAGGTAAATATACTTTCAAAACTAAAGGAGTGCCATGAAATACGACCGGAAGAATCCGAGTTAAACTGAATTTACAGATTCTTGTGAAGATCAACAAGAAGAAATAATTATATTGACAACTTGGAACTGCTTATTAAAACGAACAAGAGGAAAATAATAAGCAAACCACTGACTTACCATAAGGGAAACTGAGAGAAACACATGAAATACATATTTAATGAACTGTCGAAGGAATTAGAAGTCAGATCGAAGCATATCGGAACCTAAAAACTATATATCGTAAGGTAAATGAACATTTACTCGTAACATAGTAAATGATTTGTTACAGCCGTTTGAAAGCGTTTCAGAACAAAATCCGCTTGTGGGAGGCACAGATGCTGTCTAGTAAGAGTTACCATTTCACCACGCTCTCTGCCTATCAAAATACTGCTTATGCTCAATATGCTGAAGAACTCAAGTTACTGTCGGAGCAATTTTCGAACAGATTTAGCCATTTTAAAAACATGGAAGACAGTTTCAATTTATTTGCACCTCCAATAAAAAATAATCTACAAAATGCTCCAATACACTTGCAAATGGAGTTGATCGAGCTTCAATAAAACTCACTCCTAAAATCTAAATTTGAAGACGTGGAGTTGTGCGATTTCTACAAAAAAAAAATACCTCGAAGAAGACCATTTTCCCGAGCTTAGAAAATTCGCAAGAAGATTGATTTGTGAGTTTGGCAGTACTTAGAAATGCGAACAGTTCTTTTCAAAAATTGACGAAAGGTGTGCTGCTTTTGCACGACAACGCGCCCGTCCACAAGAGCCGCGTTGCGTTAGCTGCCCTGCATAAGGTGGGCTTCGAAATTGTGAATCACCCACCCTACAGCCCAAACCTGGCCCCGAGTGATTATTACCTGTTTCCGAAAATGAAAAACGATCTGCGGGGTAAAAAATTTACTGCCGATGATGAAGTCAAGGAGGTAGTTTCGGCGTATTTTGCAGATAAAGAGAAATCATTTTTTTATGAGGGTATAAATAAATTAATTGAAAGATGTGAAAAATGTATCCGTCTTGCAGGTGAATATATTGAAAAAGAAAAATAATTTGGTTTTTTTATTTCCACCCCTTATCCCCCATTCCGCGAATATAAAAACGCTCCCTCGTATTTTGACAGCTATAGAAAATATCGTCTTTACAATTTGGCAGTTGCCAGACATATCTTGTGGAAACCATTTTAACCATTGTGTTCCCCGAAACAAGAACGAAATCACCGCTTTTCGAAAAAATTATAGCTGTTACTTTGAAAAATATGTTTACAATTTGATAAATGTCAAACATATTTTGACTTTGACGTTCACAAGTATCAAATTAGGAAAACAATAATATCTTAATAATGTTTTATAATTTGACAGCTGTCAGGAATTTTTTTAACTATACCCGACATTCGAAATTGTAGACAGTAGCAACTGATTTTACATCTGTCAGACGTATTTTGACGGCTACAATGGTTTAAATCTAAAATTAAAATACTAACAACCTCAGCCTGCTAATAAATAGAGCTGGTTTGATTCCTATGTTAGGCATTTAATTCATTTGATTCATTCAAAATATGACGTCCATTTCGTATCTATGGACGTATGGATGTTATTTGGACATATAATGGACGTCAAACAAGGACAATTAGTAAATGATTTGTACAGCCGTTTGAAAGCGTTTCAGAACAAAATCCGCTTTGGCACAAATGCTGTCTGAAGAACTCAAGTTACTGTCGGAGCAATTTTCGAACAGATTTAGCGATTTCAAAAACATGGAAGACAGATTCAATTTATTTGCAACTCCAATAAAAAATAATCTACAAAATGCTCCAATACACTTCCAAATGGAGTTGATCAAGCTTCAAGAAAACTCACTCCTAAAATCTAAATTTGAAGACGTGCAGTTGTGCGATTTCTACAAAAAAATACCTCGAAGAAGACCATTTTCCAGAGCTTAGAAAATTCGCAAGAAGATTGATTTGTGAGTTTGGCAGTACTTAGAAATGCGAACAGTTCTTTTAATGATGAAAGTTAATAAATCAAAACATCGTACAAGGCTGACTGACCATAATTTGGAAAATTCTTTACATCTTTGTATCAGAGGAATTAATCCAAACATTGATGGATTAGTTTCCCAAATTCAAGCTCAATAAGTGTCTCATTGATTTCGTTTTCGCTATTTAACTTTCGTAGTTTGTAATAATTCCAAATTTCACGATTTAATTATAATGTTGTACCTATTTTTTCATTACATTTTCTTACTTTAATAAATTGCATTATAATAACATTGTCGTATTATTTCATGTCTGATATCTATCGCTAAAAATTATGAACACCACTTTAAAACACTACGTATTTGCACACTAAACTTTGGCCCACAACATGTCAAAGGTTGCCCATACTTGATCTAATCCATCGACCCCAAAATATATATTCTTCTCCACTCTCGAGCAGTCGGCATTGCCACAATTTCTGCACAGGGGAGAGTTTACTATGCCCATGCAATATAAGTGTTTATTCAATGCGCAGTGACCGGTTAAGATCCCTGTGAGTAACCTCAGCCTGTCTCTGCTCAATCCAATTGGGGCAATGCCTAGAAGCGAGTTCGGATCTGACGAAGGCTTTGATGCTGTCGTAGGAATTTCCACATGTAGGTACTGAACCCACGAGTGGTCTCTCACTGGCACCTCTAGCCATTCCATTGCTTCTGATTCCAGAGTGACTTGGCACCCATCTCAGCGTGGTGTTGTGATGTTCAGCCAATTTTACAAGAGTTCTATAGCAATATAATACTACCTCGGAATCAAATCTGACAGCTTGTAGTGTTCTAAGGGCAACCTGGCTGTCAGGCAGGATTTCCATTGTTCCATTAACTCTGCGCAGGTCTGGAACGATATCAAGTATAACAGAATCACCTTCAAGTCATTCTACCAACTGGTCAAACATAATCTTTTCCAATACCTTACTAATTGTAGATAAGATACTAATCGGTCTAAGATCATCACATGAGGCGTATAGATGCAAAAGTCACTGAATGACAATTAAAAAAAATGTATTTGTAAAATTTGATGGTGTTACTATTTAGAGTTAAAAGTCACTCTTTGATATTGAAACTCGGGATCAAAGTTGGCAGGTAGATGCAAAACTTACTCTTTGGTTTAACATTTTTGATACAAAACGCTCTGCTTGCAAATTAGCCAATAAAAATCGTTTTTTAGGACTCACATGTGTAACTTTGAAGCTAACCATCATGCCTTGTTCTAAGGGAAAAGGGGGGAAAAACTTCGAATCGCAAAACAGTCAAAAAGAGAACAGTTAAAGCGAAAACGGTTTATTATTCTATAAAAGCTACGGTGTAATGTGTTTTATCTTTTCAAGACATCGACCAAAGTAACTGCCTGATCGTCCGCTTTAAAATAGAGAGAGTGTTGAAGCAGTTTGTACAGAAAAGGGTAATTCCACAAAAACTCAGGTGTGGAAACAGGGTAGGAACCAAAAATGACACAAAAAAGCTAAAAGCTGCTGCCTTTTCGAAGCTTTTACAAATCTAATATCCTAATGTGGAAACCTTTTCTTTTGATTGCCAGAAAAACCGAAGATTGTCTATACTGTAAAATAAACAAATTATCGAAGAAACCGCGTCAGCTGGGACACCTGTATGTAAATCTTAAACATTTGTTTGTTTTATTTCACACATAACATTTTTACTATTGCGTCCAATATTCCGCCAAGTTCGCTGGCACCCTGTATACAAAAAGGATCCATGCTAATTTAATCAATTGATTAGAAATAATTGCTAATCAACATAAACAAATAAATAAACCAAACTTTATAGTATTATGTACATCTGAACCAATTATAACTAAACAATACGACCATTATTTTTTCAAGATAAACATACAGTGTAGTAGCTGCGAATGCAATCTAATTTATTCAAGAAAAATCGTAGACGAGATCTAAATATGAATACAACAATATTAACCTTTCTGACTTTCAGTAAGTATTCCGATTTCATCTTATGCATCCTCCTTATCACTTATAAATACTTTAGTTACAGTCGCTGCTGCGCTTCCGATCACTCTACTTCAGCAACATATCGTTAGTGATACACCTTCCGGAATGGACTGTGAATATATGCGATGTTACGAAGAACTCAACGGCGTCTGCCTTGAATATCCCAGTGGTGAGCGTTACTATGCAACAGGAGAGTGCGACGCCGAGAAAGCGAAGTGCTGGGCGCCAAAATCCAATGTGCCGTACAAAATAGGAACAATGGAGTGTATGGTAAAGATTCGTAAAAAAGCGTGACTTCACTATAAGAATATGCTATAATACAGTCTTTTTAAGCAATTTAATCGTTTCATATAAACCTTTCCACCTTCCATTTCCGACAGCAAAGGTCCTAAAACCTACCCCTGAGGCCCACCGCCTCTCCCCCTTCCCCCGGTTCGGTTAAACTCGAACCACACGAGCTTGGGAGGCATCTGAGCATATCAATGTAAAACTTTCCATTAATAGTCTGGCCTGGAGGGACAAATTCTGTGGATGATTCACTGAGAATCAGCATTGTCCTGACATTCGACTATGATTTTCTTGCCTTTTTCGTACTTGGCACCCGATCTTGTTTCTATTCATCTCCGTTGATGAACGTATTTCGAAAGCCACCACCCTCTTCAACATCCAACTAGGCTTCACAGCATGCCTCCCAACGTGCTTCTTTTTTAGCTGATTTAATTCTGCACTCGCCGATATGTTAGGTTTTATTTTATATTTTCGCCTATAATATATTTCTGTTTCGCTCGCGAGATGTCATCTATACATGAATCCCTATCATTTTATTCTTCATATATCTGTCAAATTAAGTGGTACTCGACTTTTGTCGGTGCTTTCATTTATTGCGATCATCTTGCTGCTATGAACTTAATAGGATTAGACTATCCTTAGGGTAGCCTAACTCCAAGCTTACCTCGTGGTATTGGTTTATTTTTGTTCCGGTTGCCGCTTGTGAAACAACATTTTATCGTAGTCGAAAGAAATGTGAAATCAGTGGCGCTAAAAAACTAACATTTTTGCCCGCGATCGTCTCCACTGGGTTAAGTCCTCTTCAGGAATCCATCTCCCACCACGAAGTAGGTCAGAAGCATCGACGTTCACCGAATATTCTGTACCTTTTGTCGTACCTTTTGTTTTATTTATTTAAGCTTATCGGCAGCACAGCGTAACAATATGTAATGTACAGTGACCTTCAAAGGTATCCGGACACGACTAGATATATAGCGAAAGCCTATTGATAGGAGAGGGTGGTGGGAGCTAAATTAAATGTATCAATTTTACTATTGTCAACTTTTTATATGACAGGAATGTCAGTGGTTATGTCAATTACTTTACTGAACAATCAAACTTTATCCTAAGTGTTATTAAAACGTTGCTGGTTGCTTATTTAGCTACTTACATAGGTATATGTTTTTGAATATAAACGTGTAGAATTTGCTAAAGAAAGTTTATATTATGGGAAAACCGAAATTGTATGTATAGTAAAGAACCATTGACATTCCTGTCACATGCATTTTTCCACTTTAAAAGCTGTATAAACGAAACACCCTGTATAAACGAAAACAATTTTAAGCTATCGCCCCCTTTAAGAATGAAAGCACTTTCATTTTAAAAGCTTTTTTATCTTCAACAGATATCGAGATGCCGACCGACACCGCACTATTGAAACACCCTGTATAACGCTCCCTTTCTCTAGAATATAACATTATTTATTCTTTCTATTTACTTTTAATTACCCGATACATTATAAAATGAGATAATTACGGAATAACAAGTCTGTATTGACTTAATGACATTTTTATAACTTCCGGTTGACGTCACATTGACGTCACAATAACATTTTAACCACCTAAGGTCGACAAACTCGCGCATGACGTTGAATAGCGGTTCAGTTGACCGTCGACAACGGTAGAGGTAACATCTATAGAGACGGTTGTATTATTTTACATCGGACGAATTGAATTCTTGTAGTTTTACTGAGATTTTGGGAATCGTTTCTCGTGAAATTACCAATGGAAGTTATCGAAAGATGGTGGCTGCGGCGTAACAGTAGGAACTACCTAATATGAACGCTAGTTCGAACTCAAATTTTGCTTTGATGGAACGAGGTGTACGTTAGTGCGAGTTGTCCCTCTACAGCTCTTGTGGTCAGTCAGATTCTCTCTCGTCGTTTTGACACTCGGATTCTGTCCGGGTGGGTGCTCTAATGGCATAGTTCCGCTGACACCACATACCCTCGTGAGGGTCTATCAATCGATTAGAGAGGTTTCACGTCCGCGAGAGTCTCAAAAGGGACAGACTCAATCTAATTTATATCGCGTTTGGATTAGTTAATGGATGTAGAATGCCAAAGAAAAGCGTTCATATTAGAACTGTTCTTATTGTTGATGATTTGGTAGATCGGTTCATATCGAAGGTTTGGGTATTGCGTTGAATGTTGGTAAGTCGTTTCGTGTTGACTATTGGTCGGAATGGTATGTTTGCTCTAATCTACATAGAGGTGGTTTGGATTATTTTGGTATTAATCGTTTTTTTGTATATCTACTACCGTCTTGCAAACGACCAGATATTTTGGTCGCATACTGTGATTTGTCCGCGATGACAGCTACGTTTGTTTCGTCTGCGTTCTTACTGTTGATGCTTCGGTAGATGGATCTCTACAGAAGATTCGAGCTTGCGACAAATTGTCAGCATCCTATGCAAATGCATCTCAATTTTAAATTATTTTCTTAGATGTAATAGTAGAATCTGTCGATTTTAACTTTATTGCAATGAAGTTAGCTAACGCTAAGTTTCATTTTCAATAACATAGTTCTCCAGACAAATCGATAGATTCTACTAGTTCTTTTTTCCAATTTAACAATAGGATCTACCTGATATGAACGCTAGCTCGAACTCAAATTTTCTATCGATGCAACGAGGTATACTTTAGTGAGAGTTGTACCTCTACAGCTCTTGTATTCGTCAGATTCTCTCTTTTTGTTTTGACACTCGGATTCTGTCCGGGTGGGTGCTCTAATGGCATAGTTCCCCTGACACCACATACCCTCGTGAGGGTCTATCAAGCGATTAGAGAGGTTGACGTCCGTGAGAGTCTCAAGAGGTCAGTCTCAATCTAATTTATATCTCGTTTGGCTGCAGAAAGCCAAAAAATGCGTTCTTATTGGAACTGTTCCGATTGTTGATGGTTTGGTAATATTTTGTAGAAGATGTTACAAATTGTTAGGATATGGTGTGCATTTTTATCAAAATTTTCGTAGTATGTTTTCGTAAAGATAATACGAAGTATACAAAAGAAACAGCTTACTGTTAAAACGAACATGAGGTCTCTCATCGTAGTAGTTGTTATGATAACCTTCAATCTGTAGCTCTCGCTTTTTCCTGCCTTGTAAACAAATCGTTGAACAAAACCGATTGTGAGCTCCCAACTCGAATGCATTGAAATTCTGTTGCAAATTCCTATAACGAAGAAGATATAAACGGTGTTTTGATTGTGCCATTTTCAAGCGAATTGATGTATCTAAATCTGAATTGTTTTTAAAATGTCTGCAAACAGTTTCGCAAAAAAAAAAAGAGTGAAAAGTACCAAGAAATATCGTAGGCAATTTGCTAGAAAGCTGTAAAAATTTAAGATGCCAAATGTCGCTCGAAGTTTATTTTTTACAGTTATCACGTTCGGATTGGTTGGGATTTCTTTGAAAATGTCAAAAATCTATGGGGAATGTCAATAATGTCAAAAAAACATGCAAAACAGCAAAACTATATAAGAAAAATTATAATTATATAATTTATTGTCTTTGTAGAAGGTGCGTCCATGTATTTCTCTATCTAGTCGTGTCCGGATACCTTTGAAGGTCACTGTACTAGGTAGGTTTCTACCAACGATGATCCCATCTCTTCAACCCGTTTAAATATCCCTGCTATCTCTCTCACTTTAATTCGGCGGTCGTTTAGCACCATTTAGTGAACTTCAGCGATGTTATCGTCTATGGTTACAGTTTTCGAACGTCTTGAACGCTCGTTTTGTGTCCCAAGCTTGTACGGCCACGCTTAAATTCCGCTGCCCAAAATGTCACTACAGTAAATGATGATGCAGAGTCCCTGTATACATCATCCATGCCAATTTTAAAAATAAATATTTGATGACGGTTTCATTTCATCCATTTTCAAAGTTCAAATTTAAAAAATTGATTAGAATAATTGCCAATCAAACTCAAAATAAAAAGGTAACAAAATAAATTGTATGATTGTTAGTAAAGAATAAACCCATTATTTCCCGACTATATATGTAGTGTATAGGTATGAATTTAATCAATTTATTCATAACAAAATTGTCGAATAGACGAAATCTAAACATGAATATTAGAATCTTAATTTTTCTGAGCTTCAGTAAGTACTCCTGTTTTATTTATATTTATTAAATCGCCTTAACTTGGAAATCATTTTATTACAGTTGCCTCTGCCTTTGGAATAGGTATACTGCTTGATCACTATATAGTTGGTCACCCACCTTCTGGCTACCACTGCGGATTTGGACGTTGTCCACCAGAAAACAGAAGAATTTGCCTGGTGTATCCCAATGGTCAGCACTATATGGCTAGAGGACCTTGCGATGCCTACCAAGCGAAGTGCTGGGCACCGACAGGTTTTATACCGCGTGAGGTACCGTTAGTACAGTGTCTCATAAGAGGAAATAAAAAGGTGTAACTCCATCACGACATTGTGAGAATATATACCGCTAACTATGCTGTAATACAGTTCTTGTAATCAATCTAGACGTTTCATTTAAACCTCGCAACTCTCGATAATAACCCTATTGAGCAAGGTGTAATCAATCGTAAAAAAAAACACAAATACAAAAGAAAATTTATAGCACACACCTATTGTCACTATAAACAATACGATCGTTATTTTCCGACAATATCTATACATACCTATATAAAGCGTTGATGCGATTTTTAATCAGTTTATCGCAAAATAATTGCGGGCGAAATTTAAACATGAATACCACGATATTAGCTCTCCTGATTTTCGGTAAGTATTTTGGCTTAATGATGTGGGAACGCGATTGATAAACTTGAATGCTTTTAGCTACAGTTGCTACTACAAGCGATATCAACCTGTTAAACCAGTATATTATTGGTAAGCCGCCTGTTGGTATAGATTGTGAAAAAATACAATGCCCAAAGGAGGACGAACACATCTGCCTTGAATATCCCAATACTCAGCGTTTTCTAGCTTCGGGACCTTGCAATGTCAAACAGGCGCAGTGTTGGGCGCCAAGAACTAATGTACCCGCTGAAGTAAGTCGGATGAAGTGTATAATAAGAGGACATAAGAAAGCGCCGTGATCGAATAATAATAATAATATATAGCATTGATTATTATGGCATATTAAAGGATTTATAATCGATTTAGTCGTTTCATATGAAACTTTCCACTCTTAACAATGATACCTGGATTCTTTCCTTTTCATATATCGTAGAACGATCTTCAAAAACTAAAAGTTATATCTTAAAATTTGTGAAAGCGAGGATGACCTCCTCATTCGAGGCAAATCTCTGTCCTGCCAGCGATTTTTCAGATTTGGAAATAGGAAGAAGTCGCTGGCACTACGACACCAAACACAACAGTGAATTTGATAAATTTGAATCTCAATTCAGACAAAATAAAACTGATTCTTTACAGAGATCATTAAAAGCACAACCAAACGTTTTTAAAGAAAGGTAAATAACAAAGTTCAGAATTGGTCAAAACATCCTTCCATATTTCGAAATTAATTGCTGAACAGAACAAGCCGTTTACGGATGGAAAGTTCATTAAAAAATGTATTTAGGTTACTGTTAACGAAGTTTGTCCGGAAATAATAAATAAATAAATAAAATAATAAATTATTCTAGAAAAACACAGTCCCAAATAAATCACCATATTGCTGCAACCAAACACGCTAGTGACTTAAAATTTAGCATGACAAATTGCAAGACAACACTAAAGTGCCTCGTCTTTTGAAATGTAAATTTGATTATACATGGTGTTTTCCACATGCCACTCCACTCCAACAATTTCAAACAATTATAACCCGCTTATTTCAACTACAACAACCTACGAGGGAGCATAATGAACCGCGACCATAATGAATGAGATGTCATTGGTTTACGGCGACTCTTGTTCAGGAAAAACCATGGCGTACAAGTGGCATAGTTTATTTAAACAAGGAAGGGAATCCCTTGAAGACGACCAGAGGCCGGGCAGGAGCATTGAGGTGACCACGCCAGCACTTATCCAAAAAGTTGAAAAAATTGTACTCGAAGATGCTCGACTAAAGAAGAAACAACTCGCAGAAATGGTTGGAGTATCCGATACAACCATTTTTAAAATCCTACACGATCATCTCGGCATGTCTAAGGTCAGCGCAAGATGGGTGCCGAGAAGGCTCACGCCGCCGCAAAAACAACAGCGCGTAGAGTGTTCGCGTGCATTTTTGGACCTCTGTAATGAAGACAAGGATGGTGTATTGAGTCGAATTTTTACTGGAGACGAAACTTGGGTTCATCATTATGAACCTGAGTCCAAACAAGACTCCACGCAGTGGCATAAAAAGGGCACACCACCTCCCAAGAAATTTAAAATGTCACAATCAGCTGGGAAACTCATGGCAACGGTATTTTGGGACCCGGAAGGAATATTGTTGATTGATTATAAAGATAAAGGTGTTTCTATAACCGGAGAATATTACGCTTTAATATTAGAGCGACTAAAAGAAGCCATTAAAGAGAAAAGACGGGGAAAATTGACGAAAGGTGTGCTGCTTTTGCACGACAACGCGCTCGTCCACAAGAGCCGCGTTGCGTTAGCTGCCCTGCATAAGGTGGGATTCGAAATTGTGAATCACCCACCCTACAGCCCAGACCTGGCCCCGAGTGATTATTACCTGTTTCCGAAAATGAAAAAAGAGCTGCGGGGTAAAAAATTTACTGCCGATGATGAAGTCAAGGAGGCAGTTTCGGCGTATTTTGCAGATAAAGGGAAATCATTTTTTTATGAGGGTATAAATAAATTAATTGAAAGATGTGAAAAATGTATCCGTCTTTATATAATATAAAAACGCTCCCTCGTATATATTACATCAGATTTCAATTCTCATTTAATTGATACTAGCATTCCCTATATCTAAACCTAACCGGTTTTGAGATATTTTATTATTTTACTTAACAATAACAAAACTTAATATTTCAATATTAATAAAGCGTAGACCGTGGCTGTCAAAAATGTGACAACTTAATAGTAAATTGTATGTATTGTATAATTTACTATTAAGTTGTCACATCTTTGACAGTCACGGCCTACGCTGTATTAATGTTGAAATATTAAATTTCGTTATTGTTAAGTAAAATAATAAAATATCTCAAAACCGGTTAGGTTTAGGTATAGGGAATGCTAGTATCAATTAAATGAGAATGAAGATAGAAATTGAATCCTGATATAATATATAGGGTGTTGTATTTGAAATAAGCGAGTTATAATTGTTTGAAATTGTTGAAATTGAGTGGTACGTGGAAAACACCCTGTATAAAAAAAAATACATTTCAAAGGACGACGCACTTTAGTGATGTCTTGCAATTCGCCGTATCAAATTTTAAGTCAGTAGCGTGTTTGTTTGCAGCAATATCGTGATTTATTTGGGACTGTGTTCTAAAATTAAAAAAAAATGAAATATCCCAAAAACTATTAATTTTTAGTATAGGACATGGTACATGAAATTTACTCAAAATTTGATAGATAATTGAAAAATAAAAGAAAAAATACCATGTTCTATTTAAAATAAGCGAATTGGTATGTACTTCCGGTATACCGGAAGTAGATCATTCATGAAAATATTATATTTAAAATCAGCATTATCGATAGTGTAATCTTATAAAATTTTACATTTCGCCTATTACTACATCCCCAAAAACTTCTAATCAGAACTCTTCGCGCCACACCCTGTATATAAAAGAGAAAGCCGTTATTTACTACGCTTATAACTCAAGAACGCCTGGACCGATTTCGATGATTCGCACCAATTCGGACTGGTATCCGGCCAAACAAGATGAATACCGAAGAAAATTCTCGAAATATCCCCGAAAAAAAAATTATCAAGAAAATTCATTCTCCCATACATTTTGTATGGAGTGATTTTACGACGCCATCTTTATGACAGATGACGTTTATGTTTACGTTACGTTGTGACAATTTTTTTTTACAATTTTTTGCGACAATTGTTTTGCGGGACACGGGGGGTGGTACAGGACGGGGGGGTCACGGGGGGTGGTACCCGTAACAATAAAACATTAAATATCTAAGTCAATACTTTTCTAGACAGAACGAAGTCTGCTGGGCCAGCTAGTGTTTAATAAATTAAAAGAAAATTCTTCACAATTTGAGTATTTTTCACTATAGCACTTGATGAAAGCAACGATATAACTAGCACCGCTAAATTGTTGATTTTTATCCGTGGAATTGATAAACAATTTTGTATAACATAAGAACTTGCTGCATTAAAAAGCCTCCATGGGAATACAAGAGATATATTTTTGCAACTATGATTAATAAAAAATCGAAAGAATTAAATATTACACAGCCTCCTCTACAACTTCATTGTATTATCCATCGACATGCATTTTGAGCAAAAGGTGTAAATTTAAAAAATGTTATGAATATTGTAGTGAGGTGAAAGCAAGAACGTTAATCAACGAGCTATTAACAGAAATCAAAATTCTCAACACCATCGAAGTAAAAGACTTCATGACAGAATGGATAATAGATTCCCAGAAAAAGGGATTTTTTCGTCGCCTTACGTTTCTAAATGTTTTCTATAACTATCAATATTTTCTTCTCATTTCAATACAATAGGTCTATGAGTTGTAATTGTATCATCGAATGTTTAGACGGCCAATAACTATATACTTTGTCGGGCAATTACTATACAAAAAGGGCCAATGGCTATATTTTGTATGAGTGTCTTAATTATAATTTTTTTTACGGGAAACATGAATAAAAATTGTTGGATAAAACTCAATTTTCCCTGCAATAAAAACTTCAAATAATATCAAAAAGTATTTTACTTTTGAATTTGTCAGAAGAGTGAGTTACTATCGAATTATTACTGAAAAAAATCTCTTAAGGGGGTCAATCACTATACAGGGTATTTCCTAATTGAATGTCAATATTTTAGGGAACGATTTTTTGGTCCATTTTAAAAAGAAAACTTCATATGAATGTATGACCAAAATGTCTGTCAAAATAGGTAGCTGAAATTCCGTACGAACTCCACTGGTGGAATTAAAAAAAAATGTGGTGCACTCAATAATGCACCTTGATACATAATACACGTACACCACATTTCATTAAAATATCTAAAGTAGTATTAAAGGAATTAATGAAAAACTATTTATTTTTGAAAACTTTACCACCCTGTATCTCAAAAGTTAAGACGTTTAGGTCATACGTTCATATGAAGTTTTCTTTTAAAATTGACCAAAAACTCATTTCCTAAAATATTGACATTCAATTAGGAAACACCCTGTATAGCTGACCCCTCCTCCCTTCCTGAGTTAGACTATCATTTTGGATTGTTATGGAAGCTAGGCTGACGTTTCTCTCGATGTAGCCAAACTCCAAGCTTTGAAGCGATAAGAGCTTCAACTTGAATACGACATCGTACCAATTCAGAAAGAATAAAGTGTTATAGATACTGATCATGATCACTCAACCATTATGCTTAAACTTCCAATTGGTGGAAGCATTACGGGAAGGAAGAACAAACCTTCCACATTCAGATGTGTATACTTCCACTCAATTGCTCAATAAGGCAGAATGATGATGAATCTGTAAAACAAAACTAGTTTTAATTTCCCTAAAACTAATTTTGCTCTAATTTTGTTGAGCAGTTTGTATGCAGAAGAGGTCCGATGTTAACTATGAATTGTAAATTGATCCTGATTTCGTTACGCTTATTATAATGTTATTTACAAATTTAAATTCGGCTCGTTTAATACAACTTGATAACAGTTATCGCGTGTGCTTGTAATTGCTCATTGTATTCTCGATGTGCGTAGGCATTTAGTAAGGATTTCTATAGTACAGCAAAGTACCAGCGGAGAAGCTACCGAAACATCACAATGAAGATGTTTATATTATTCCAAACTGTATGTAAGTAGACCATCTAAAACCGTGCACTATACAATAATAATAATAAACTAAAGACGTTGCAACTTGCAGTTGTGGTTCTCACTGCCGGTAAGCTAATCGACCAACCCATCATTGCCAACCCATCGTTCGGATTCGACTGCAATTTTACCTGCTCCGAAGAACTGGCACTCGAGGAAGAATTAATTGACATATGCGTCCAATACGATAACGACGACAAGATCACGGTAGATTCGGATTGTAGTATGGAATATGCGATTTGCAATTCCCCATTGGCGAATCCGGCGAAGATAACAGATTGCCTCTTAACCGTTAGTTACGCTTATCTTCCATCGATAAAATAAATTTTATAATTTATATTCCTTTAATGTACATACAATAGTGATTGATGCAAAATAAATTATTTCAAAATAATAGTTTAAATTTAATATTAAAACAAGTATCGTAATAGGGATACGACGTCACGCGTTCTATAACCTATTGTGCCCAGTGGCGTTTTAGTCCTCAGAACCAGATTGTCGTCAATTTGCTTTGTGACTTTGTGTGCATCTTGAGTGTTTATTAATTATATTTTGTTATTAAGTTTATCGAACGGAAAGTAAACGAAGATGATGTCTGGTGGAAAGAAACAGAAAACAGCAGCAAATGTTTCATAAACAAAGAACACAACTTCATAATGTTGTGAAAGCTAGTTTTATAGTTAGTTCAAAATTGGCAAAGTCATTAAAACCATTTGCCGAAGGAGAATTTATCAAGGAAGTGCATGTTAGAAGTTTGCACTGTTTTGTGACCTGAAAAGAAAAATCAATTTCAAAAAATTAGTTTGCCAAGACGAACTGTTGCCCGACGTATAGAAATGATGGCTAATCATATAAAAACAACTTTGACTGATTGTATGGCTGGTTTTGAATCATTTTCCATAGCATTAGACAAGAACACCGATTTGTCTGACACAGCTCAACTGGCTGTGTTTATTCGAGGTGTTGATAAAGAGTTCACTGTTACTGAGGAACTGCTTGCTTTACAGCCGCTAAAATGAACCACTACAGGAGAGGACATTTTTAATCAAATTCAAAAGATATTCACAAATTTTAGCTCGTCATGGTCAAAATTGGTTGGTCTACGCACAGATGCTTACGTAAAGGTTTGATCGCAATTTTGCATGAAAAAGCAACTGAATTAAATGTGCAAAAAGATGATTTGATAGTCCTTCATTGCATTATCCACCAACAGAGATTGTGTTCTAAGTCCATTCGACTCCAGAATGTTATGAATGTGGTAGTAAAAACCATCAATTTTATTCGATCCCGAGGGCTTAACCATCGTCAGTTCAAGCCGTTTTTGGATGAAATATCAGCCGAATATATCAAGATCGACAGTGATTTTGACATATATTTTGACAGTTATAAAAAATATTATCTTTACAATTTGGCAATTGGCAGACATATCTTGTCGAAAGCATTTTAACCATTTTGTGTCCGCCAAAACAAGAACGAAATAATTGTTTTTCGAGGTCAATAACTTTCGGGAAAATTACAGCGGTTACAAGTCCTAAATCTTAGAAAAATATATTTACAATTTTGATAGATGTGAAAAATATTTTGACTTTGACATTCACAAGCTTTGACAGCTGTCAGGAATGTTTTTAACTGCCCGACATTCGAAATTGTAGTAACTGATTTTACATCTGTCAAACATACTTTGACGGCTACAATGGTTTAAATCTGAAATGGAAATATGTACTAACAACCTCATCCTGCTGGTAAATAGAGCTAATTCCATTCCTATGTTAGGCATTCAAGATATTTCTTTAAAATTATATATTTTTTCTCTGCTGCCACTTATATTAATAATTCATTTAATCTTCACGGAATTATATCTATGTTACATCCAAAATATGACGTCCAATGTACGTCCATTTCATATCTGTGGACCTATGGATGTTATTTGGACGTAGAATGGTGGACGTCATGTATTGGGGTAATGTCGAAGTTAATTTCCAATTTATTTGCGGATAAGTGGTTTACTACACTCTAAATAGAGCTTTAATAATTCAGACTTCATATAGGATGAGCAATTTCAAACGGAAGAGGTTGGCAGAACAAAATTTGAGTTGGTACCACTGAATAGTTGGTAGTAAATCGTAAATAAACGTTAATCTTAACGTAACGTTTGCTGTCAAATAATTAATGATAGACTCCATGATCAAAAGATAGTTCCAAAGCAGAGATTTTGGCGCACCCAACCTCTTTCGATTAACGTGGATTGGAATGATACCTAACTCTCTCTCGATGACCGATTGAAAAATAAATTTAACTAAACATAGAGGTCAGAAATGTTCGATGATTCCGATTTTTTTAAATTATAAATAGTAGTTTTAGAATGTCAGAACTAACATAACTAGTTTGACAGTCACACTTGACAAATCTGAAAAAAAATATTAATTTTGACAGGTGCTTTTGAGGTATTTTACCAGCCACGCTCACCTAAACCAAAACGAAATAATCGCTATTTTAGCTTCGCCAGTTTCGTCATTGATTGTCAAAAGCAAGTGATTTTTAGAATTTCACAATTGTCAGGAGTATTTTGACAGGTACACTGTCAAATCTGACAGAACTTCGTTTTTACAATTTGACAGCTGTCAGAAATATTTTGAATCGTCGAAATAACTGTTTTTACAGTTTGATCTACTATTAAAAGTGTTTTAACTGTTGCGCACGTCAAAGTGAAAAGGACGTGATTGCTGTTATAGTTCGTTTTCAGCAGGTGATGAAATTCTAAAACTACGAGTATGTTTACAACTTAACAACACATTTCAGAAATATTTTAATGATCGAATGTAGACTTTCACGTTCACTGTTCCATAAAGATGTATCTTTCGGGTATTGCCGTGGTTGTTGTGACAAACTTGAGTTTCGCTGATCATTTTCAGCTTCTTCAGAAGTTCTCTAAAGACATTTCAACAACACATTTCAGAAATATTTTAATGGTTGCGACGCTCAACACTTTAGAGTGAAGAAGAAAGCAGCGAAACGTCAAGTTTGTCACAACAACACCGGCAATGATTTTCGTAGAAAGCTGTCACATATATTTTGACAGCTATAGAAAATATCGTCTTTACAATTTGGCAGTTGACAGACATATCTTGTCGAAACCATTTTAACCATTGTGTCCCCCGAAACAAGAACGAAATCACCGCTTTTCGAAAAAATTATAGCTGTTACTTTGAAAAATATGTTTACAATTTGATAAATGTCAAACATATTTTGACTTTGACAATCACAAGTATCAAATTAGGAAAAAAATAATATCTTAATAATGTTTTATAATTTGACAGCTGTCAGGAATTTTTTAACTATACCCGACATTCGAAATTGCAGAAAGTAGCAACTGATTTTACATCTGTCAGACGTATTTTGACGGCTACAATGGTTTAAATCTAAAATTAAAATACTAACAACCTCAGCCTGCTAATAAATAGAGCTGGTTTGATTCCTGTGTTAGGCATTTAATTCTTTTGATTCATTCAAAATATGACGTCCATGTTGTCCATATCTATGGACGTATGGATGTTATTTGGACATATAATGGACGTCAAATAAGGACAATTAGTAAATAATTTGTACAGCCGTTTGAAAGCGTTTCAGAATAAAATCCGCTTTGTGGAAGGCACAAGTGCTGTCTGAAGAACTCAAGTTACTGTCGGAGCAATTTTCGAGCAGATTTAGTGATTTTAAAAACATGGAAGACAGATTCAATTTATTTGCAACTCCAATAAAAAATAATCTACAAAATGCTCCAATACACTTCCAAATGGAGTTGATCGAGCTTCAAGAAAACTCACTCCTAAAATCTAAATTTGAAGACGTAGAGTTGTGGGATTTCTACAAAAAAAATACCTCGAAGAAGACCATCTTCCGGAGCTTAGAAAATTTGCAAGAAGATTGATTTGTGAGTTTGGCAGTACTTATAAATGTGAACAGTTCTTTTCAAAGATGAAAGTTAATAAATCAAAACATCGTACAAGGCTGACCGACGATAATTTGGAAAATTCTTTACGTCTTTGTATCAGTGGAATTAATCCAAACATCGATGGATTAGTTTCCCAAATTCAAGCTCAATAAGTGTCTCATTGATTTCGTTGTCGCTATTTAACTTTCGTAGTTTGTAATAATTCCAAATTTCACGATTTAATTATAATGTTGTACCTATTTTTTTCATTTAATTTTCTTACTTTAATCAATTGCATTATAATAACATTGTCGTATTATTTCACGTCTGATATCTATCGCTAAAAATTATGAACACCACTTTAAAACACTACGAATTTGCTCACTAAACTTTGGCCCACAACATGTCAAAGGTTGCCCATACTTGATCTAATCCATCGACCCCAAAAATATATATTCTTCTCCACTCTCGAGCAGTCGGCATTGCCACAATTTCTGCACAGGGGAGAGTTGACTACGCCCATGCAATATAAGTGTTTATTCAATGCGCAGTGACCGGTTAAGATCCCTGTGAGTAACCTCAGCCTGTCTCTGCTCAATCCAGTTGGGGCAATGCCTAGCAGCGAGTTCGGATCTGACGAAGGCTTTGATGCTGTCGTAGGAATTTCCACATGTAGGTACTGAACCCACGAGTGGTCTCTCACTAGCACCTCTAGCCATTCCATTGCTTCTGATTCCAGAGTGACTTGGCACCCATCTCAGCGTAGTGTTGCCTGGCTGTCAGGCAGGATTTCCATTGATCCATTAACTCTGCGCAGGTCTGGATGGAAATTATTTCGACTTGAAGGATAAACGGGGAGCTCTCTAGGCTGAAGGCTTCGCCCTCGGTTTCTCCAAATTACAATTTCCGTGCCGTTTGGTGTTTTAGAGGCATCATTAATTCATTTATTGTTTAGTTGTTGACGCCGCCTATGAAGAGACAAATGAAATGTCATTGAATTGTCGCTTGTTTAAGAAAATTTAAAACAGCATTCAACAGGTTGTGTTATGTACGATTTTCAACGATGGAAAACCATGCTAGAGGAGAATGGATTAATACAAAGATATTATAAACGAAGTGTGCTTGTTATAATTTAATTTACCGACATATCACGTTTAGATGTAGGAAATCTGTAGTAAATAAATAACATTTATCAATGTAGCAATCAAAATTGCAATAACCCGTTTAAAACAATATAAATTTAAAATATCCATTGTAACACGACAATATAAAACAATATACAACCGGCGGAAACTAGCCATTGTTTTCTGATTATACATCTAAATCGTAGTATTTCGGAAATGCAATTCGTTGATTTTATAATAATTCGCATTTAATTCAATTGCAACATGACCGCCAAAATATTTATTCTTCTCGGTTTCGGTAAGTACTTATATTTTACCATAAACCTATTTAAACTCGCATAAACTTGATTTTGATTCCGATAATAATAATCGTTAACGATTTCGTTTCAGTTGTCACCGCACATTCAGCTAAAATACTTGAAGACTATATTGTGGGTAGACCGTATGCTGGCGGTGATTGTTCACAGTTAATATGTCTTACAGATCACAGGAAATTCTGCCTCAAATATCCTGACGGCGATTTGTATTTAGCTGATGGGACTTGCATTAAAAACCAAGCTATGTGCTATGCACCAGTATCTCATGCACCGATTGAAGTACATCATGGGAGCTGTTCATTGAAACATTTAAAAAAATCTGCGGTCAAACATTCATCCCATTCACACAAACATAACTCTTTGATGGATGATCAGTACAGTAGTGATATGTATCAGTACAGTACGATATAGTAAAGTACTTTATAACTAATCTAGTCCTTTTATATTACAATCTTCCAAATCTTCCGATTATACGTGACGTACACTGTGCGGTACATTTCCTCTAAACGAGTTTCGAATTTTTCTATAACCGAACCGGCCGTTCTTACTGTGGTGCAGAGGAGTACTATGTATAGTAGTATTTTGTGCCGTTCGCGTTAGCTGAACGAGGTTGAGCGAAGGAAGGAATCGTTGTCGGCTGTGTAACGGGCATATCGAGAATTTAATGAGCAAACAACGCTATAGCACCGCCTACGTCCTCCTCTTAAAGCGTAACGAGACAAATAAAGACCTGATATTGTGACATTTGACAGGTTAAGAAGGGAGGGAAGGGGGAAGTGACACACTGGCTAACGCGATAGCCAGTACAAAATTTATTTGAACAGAAACGTACTAACCTGGCAATTAATTCAAATAAAAGAACCAAAAAAGAAGGCAACAGATAAATGTACATAGTTTAGTGATGCTGATTTGGACACCTCCCACAGAATATTGGAGGAACAATTTTGGACAAAGCAAGACTAAGCTAAAGCAAGAAATAAATTCAATGCAACTATGATCCATATGATTTATGGAAAAAAGTCTCTTAAAGTCAAAAAATTGTCAAAATTATTCGCAAACAGAACTAATTTCTGAAGCATAAACGGTAATGGTCCTAAAATTAAGCCCTGTGGAACTCTTCGGATACCAATAAGATTTGTTTTCTTCCAACATCCAACAAAAAAGCAGCTCGATTATAATTAGGCAATGCAATGATATAACTAACACCGAAACTATCCATTGTTTTCCCAACTATACATATGTAGATATATGCCAATCACTGATCATGATCAGTTGATTATAAAACAATTCTAAACGCAATCTAAACATGAACACAAAAAGATTTATTTTTTCTGATTTTTTTGTAAGTACAGGGTGATTCGGTAAGCACATTCTTGAGATCACCCCTTATATTGACACGATTTTAAAATCAGATCTATATTGAATCAACTTAGTTTCAGTTCTAACGACCGTGCTTTAGGAAATGCTGCATAACTATCTTATAGATAATCCGCCTTCTGGTGATTGTTCTAAGACGAAATGTGTTTTTGATAAGAAAATATCCTGTCTCAACTAGCTAAGTTGTTCTGTAAACTAACTGAGTTGCTTTCTAAATTAGTACCCAACCAGATAAGCTAGTTCTAACCTACCTAAGCTCATTTTTAAACTTGATCTTAATCAGATGAAGTGCTTTCTAAACCATCGCTCAACTAGCTAAGTTGTTCTGTAAACTAACTGAGTTGTTTTCTAAATTATTTTCCAACCAGCTAACCTATTTCTAATCTAACTAAGCTCATTTCTAAACTAGCTCTCAAACAGCTAACCTCTTTTGTAAACTAACTAAGCTGTTTTCTAAACTAGCTCTTAATCAGATGAAGTGCTTTCTAAACCAGCTCTCAACTAGCTAAGTTGTTCTGTAAACTAACTGAGTTGTTTTCTAAATTATTTTCCAACCAGCTAACCTATTTCTAATCTAACTAAGCTCATTTCTAAACTAGCTCTCAAACAGCTAACCTCTTTTGTAAACTAACTAAGCTGTTTTCTAAACTAGCTCTTAATCAGATGAAGTGCTTTCTAAACCAGCTCTCAACTAGCTAAGTTGTTCTGTAAACTAACTGAGTTGTTTTCTAAATTATTTTCCAACCACCTAACCTATTTCTAACCCAACTAAGCTCATTTCTAAACTAGCTCTCAAACAGCTAACCTCTTTTGTAAACTAACTAAGCTGTTTTCTAAACTAGCTCTTAATCAGATGAAGTGCTTTCTAAACCAGCTCTCAACTAGCTAAGTTGTTCTGTAAACTAACTGAGTTGTTTTCTAAATTATTTTCCAACCACCTAACCTATTTCTAACCTAACTAAGCTCATTTCTAAACTAGCTCTCAAACAGCTAACCTCTTTTGTAAACCAACTAAGCTGTTTTCTAAACTAGCTCTTAATCAGATGAAGTGCTTTCTAAACCAGCTCTCAACTAGCTAAGTTGTTCTGTAAACTAACTGAGTTGTTTTCTAAATTATTTTCCAACCACCTAACCTATTTCTAACCCAACTAAGCTCATTTCTAAACTAGCTCTCAAACAGCTGACCTCTTTTGTAAACTAACTAAGCTATCTTCTAAACTAGTTCTTAACCAGATGTTTTGCTTTCTAAACTAGGTTTCAACTAGCTAAGTTGTTCTGTAAACTAACTGTGTTGTTTTCTAAATTATTTTCCAACCAGCTAACCTATTTCTAACCTAACTAAGCTCATTTCTAAACTAGCTCTCAAACAGCTTAGCTCTTTTGTAAACTAACTAAGCTATCTTCTAAACTAGTTCTTAACCAGATGTTTTGCTTTCTAAACTAGCTCTCAACTAGCTAAGTTGTTCTGTAAACTAACTGAGTTGTTTTCTAAATTATTTTCCAACCAGCTAACCTCTTCTGTAAACTAACTAAGCTGCTTTCTAAACTAGATCTTAACTAGATGAGCAGCTTTCTAAACCAGTTCTCAGGTACCTAAACTGTTTTCTAAACTAATAACGCTAATTTGTAGACTAGCTCTAAATCGGCTAAGCTGTTTTCTAGACTAACAGAATGCAACCCAATACCCTCTAGTGGGGAGGGTGGGAAGTAGCACACCCCAAGGCACTACACAACACAACTCAGTATAGCAGATACTGATCTAGCTCGGACAATTCATGGATTGTCATTCCGTATATGGAATTCACCATTAACTGCTTAGCACATCGAAACATCTAGACCCTGACAGATTTACAAAAAGCAGAACGTGTTCGAATTTGCCAACAAATTTTAGACAGATTGGCTGTTGTTTGAGTTCAAAAAACATTTGAGAGGGAAAAAGTTCCAGTCAGAAGACAGCTGGTTGAACGCTTTTAAATTATGGAGGAAGAGAATGGTTAGTTGCATTATTGTAAATGGAAATTACTTTGAACATATTTAAAATAAAAATTCTAAAAACTTGTATCAATCTTTTGTGTTCAGCACTCTTCACCGGAAACTACTTCATCCTTGACATTTGCCCCCAGATTATGACGCCAGAGTTCAGTTATGTCAGTGGTGCTTGAGAAAGGTATTTACAGAAAAGATCATATTTACCGATGAAGCTACCTTCACAAGAGATAGAGTTTTCAATTTCCACAATTCTTGCATTTGATCTGATAAAAATTCGCATGCAATTGTATCAGGACGACACCAGCAACAGTTTACTGTGAACATCTGGTGTGGCGTAATTGGTAACGAATTGCTTGGTCGATTTGAATTACTAGCTCGACCGAATGGAGAGAGAATTTATTTTTATTAAGTCTGAGTAATTTATTGTCCCTATTAAAATATTAAATAAACAACACCGACTTTGCAATCACTTGTAGCTTTAAGGGAATATGAAGCCTGCAAACTAAAACAGCTATAACTTTTTAAGGAAGCATCAGAAGCCAAAAGTGCATACAGACTTTTTTGATGGCGACGACGTCCTCTACCAGTTCCCTAATTGTCGAAACACCTTTACCGGACACCCTGTATATTTTCTAAAAATATGAATGTGTGTGGACGAAATTGCAGCATTTTGAATTTGCTAACACAAACTTTTCCGCTCTCTAAGTCCTTATCAAAATTTACAGCAATCTCGATTTAGAGTTTTGTTAACTGTAATCAATACCAAATTCAATTAATTGTTTTTTTTTTAATATATAATAATAAAAAATATACACCGCAAACTTATTATAACTAGACAATACAACAATACAATTGGCGGGAGATACTATCCATTGTTTTGCGACCTATATAAGTAAAAAATATTAAAACAAATTTAATCAGTTGGTTTCAAAATAATCCTAGATCCAATCAAACATGAACGTAGGCATCTTATTTATTTTGTTTTTTAGTAAGTATCCCTTAGTTTGTGTTATTTCAGATTTTTCCTAACTTGTTTATCGTTCAGTTTCAGTCGGGAGTCAACAGGTTAGATTCGTTAAATTGCTCGTGCATTATCTCGTGGGTAATCCACCCAACGGCTGTGACTGCCACCGCCTACCATGCAAACTAGACAGGGTACAAACATGCCTCAATTATCCCAGCGGCCATTTGTTTTTAGCTACCTCAACGTGCGTTAAATACAGGGCAAAATGCTACGCACCCGTGCATAATATACCGTTCGAGACAGTTATTACCAAATGTTTTTATCATAGGAAAATCAAGAAGGCAGATTCTTGATTTATTTACATGTCATATTAAAGCGTTTAATATAGAATCGAGTTGTTTTTGTATAAGACCTACGCTAAGCTAAATAAATATTAATTAATATTAATAGGGAAGACGCTACTGCTTGTGAGCACAAACGGCAAGCTCTATTATTATAATTTTAATTTCATTTCCTGGATGTTTCTTACAGTTGAATCGGATAAACTTACTACAGTAATCTGTTTTTAAGACGTTTAAAAATGGAGCTGCATTGTTCACTGTAATTAATTGCGAAATTTAATTAAAATGAAAATTTTTTTTATCATACAATAATAAAAATATATAGTACTTCGACAATGCAAGAATACTGACAGAAACTGCCCATTGTTTCCCGAGATAATATAAACTATTTATTCGAATATCCTAGTTTTAAACATGAATACTAAAATATTTATTTCTCTGATTTTTAGTAAGTACTCTCGATTTAATCGTAATATTTCCACTAACTCGTTAATTAATTTAGTTTCAGTTGTAATAGCCATGCAAAAGAAAATGCTGCATCACTATCTTATAGGTAATCCACCTTCTGGCGATTGTTCCAAGGTGAAATGTGTTTTTGATAAGAAAATAACCTGTCTCAAATATCCTAGTGGCGAGTTCTATATAGCCGGTGGATCTTGCTTTAAAGCCCGAGCCATATGTAATGCACCAATAAATAATGTACCGAAAGTGATAAGTCATGTAGAGTGTTTTCTAACAACTATATCATAGTTTGGCTTTTATACATAACCAACCAACCAAGTGTAATAATATATAGCACTGAGGATGTTATAATAAAACGTTCGAAACGTCATTTTTTTTTATATTGTCCTCTAAGATAAAAATATTTTTTCTTGGCTTGAAGGCTGCATTATGCCAACTATGCAATTGGTGACAAGATTTTGAATCGAATTGTGCAAGAAAAAAAAGACGGCACCAACTGCTCCGAAATAGCAAGTTGAACCAAAAAAAAAAAACACGTCATGACCTGCAACAGCATCAGGCGTGGGAACTCGGCAACTTGGTTTGGATTTTGGTCTGTGTGTGTTGTAGGAAGATAAAAAACCTTTTCAGGAACCAGCGTTGAATGGGATTAAATTTTTTCGGTAGTCCAAAACCGAGCAGATTAGGCTAGAGTCAAGAGAACGATTCTATTTTATTTAGCAAAAGATAGCAATCATAAGCAGTCAAGTGTTCAAGTAACCTACTCAACCCCCACAATATGCTTAGAGTAGAAAGCAAGCTATTTGGGTTTTTTTCAAAATTTAGTCTAGTTTCTAAAATTTTTCAGCTGTATCACCTGTCAGTTTATTCCAATTCTTCCAATATTGGACGTATAGTTTCAATTTTTTGTTGGAGATCGAGTGAAATGTGTAGTCTTCAATAAGTTTTGACAAACCACAATCTTGCAGAATTTTGCGAAAAAATTAAAAAACCAGTCGAAAAAATGGGAGAAGGGATTCAAAATTCCAGGTTCTAATTGTTCCAAACAGTGTTCCAGAATTTTGAAACCAAACCTTGAAATATTCAAGAAATGTATCGATAAAATAATTTTTTCCGTTTCTTTCAATTATTTCGGGAACTATGCAAGGTATTAGGTCAAAACTTTAGACTTATATAGAACAAATATAGAACCACTGTCAAAATCAGCTACAGTTTAGCGAAATTTCTTGTTTCTCAATTATACTGACTTCCAGAAAAATTGCAAGCAATTATTGAAATTTTCAGAAAACGTCTATTTCTATGAAACAAAGTTATAATTAAGTTTTAAAAACAAAAGAATAAAAGCTTTAAAAGTTTTTTCAATAATGAGTTGCTCCGCCACTATTTGTAATGCACTCATGTAGACGCCTTGGCATGCTATTAATCAAGTGATCTATAGCTGCTTGTGGTATATCGTCCCAAGCTTCTTGAATCCGTTGTTGAAGATCGTGTAAATTATCTGGAGGGTGCGCTAAATTACCTATTCGCCTACCAATCATATCCCATACATGTTCAATGGGCGACAAATCAGGCGACCGAGCAGGCCATGGGAGGACGACAATGTTAGATTCTTCCAAAAAACCGTGTTGTAGCCCTTGCCGTATGAGGGCGCGCATTATCCTGCTGGAAAATGGGATTTTGCAGCCCCTGAAGATATGGAAGGCCAACTGGTTGTAGCACATTAGCAATGTAACCAGGTGCGTTAAGGTTGCCGTCAATAAAGACCAAGGGTGATCTGCTACCATAACATATTGCACCCCATATCATAACTCCTTGAGTGAGGGCTGTGTTGCGTTCCACAAAAATGTTGGATTTTTACGTTCTCCACGCATCCGTCTGACTCTCCTACGACCATCGTGGGCCCACAAGCAAAATCGGGACTAGTCACTAAACACAATTTGATGCCATTCCTGCGCCCAATTAACCCTTAAGTTGCTCCACTCTAGTCTGCGTAGACGGTGAAGTGGTGTAAGAGGAAGACATAAAAATGGACGATATGAACGCAATCCATAAGATCTTATCCGGCGATAAACAGTTGACATTGACATTCTGAGTCCTGTACCTCTCATCCAATCATTTGCAATTGATCGAGTTGTTGAAAATCTATCTCTTGTGGCCAAAAGTCTTAAGCGACGTTCTTCGCGATCTGTAGTCCTTCGAGGACGTCCAGATCCACGGCGACGATCTTGAACCCCTTCCTCGGACCATTTGGACCAACACCTCAATACCGTTGAAACATTTCGGTTTACACGACGAGCAATTTCTCTTAGCGAAAGTCCGGCCTCTCTCATACCAATAATACGGCCACGTTCAAAATCACTTAATTGGACAAAATGTTGATGTTGACGTACTCTCGGCATTGTTATCAAGTGCAGAATGAAATTGTGACGTAACAACAACAATTTGCAAACTTGACAGTTACTAAATGGTCTAATACTTCAAATTTATAATTACTATGTGCTATAGAAACAACATGCAAAAAAAAAACTACTGGCTAGATTTTATTCAAATTTTAATCATCAATTTGTTTAATGAAAATAAACGTTTCCTGAAAATTTCAATAAAATCATTCGACAACTTCTAGGTGTTCTATGAGCTGTTCATGGTCCAAAGGGTAAAAACTTTGGAACAACAAAAATTTGATATTCGGAGAAAAGAAAAAAATAGGGCTGCTGGGTTGTCACATTTCATCTATCCGTAGAAGACTTTTGACCAACGAACTAGGGAGGACTGTAAGAAGGTCTTATTTACAGATGACACTCACTTTCTATTCAAGGACAACGGTCTAAATTCGGCAGTAGGACTCAAAATGAACAGCTAGTTCATCTCATACTGTCCAAACTGTGAAGCAACCAGTCAAAAAATGTTTTGGGGTATCTTTAATTTATGGGCGGTTGGAGCGTTGATCCGAAACAAGTCGATGTTGGAAAGGTATTGAAACAATACCGACCAAATTTTGTTCCCCGAGAGACATTGATAAAGAGTTTGGTATGGTGATGATAGGATCTCTGAAAACTGTCCAACAACTAGTGGAATCGATGCCGAAAACGAGTAGAAGTAGTTATTGAAGCCAACCTCCGAACTGAACTTACTCTTGATGTCCTTTCAAGTGCTGCAAGCATCTGTCCTGCTGAGTGATTGTTCTTCCAAATCATATGAATCATTTTCAGTGTTTATAGGAAAGATCAACTTTTTAAAATATGTACTGATTTCTTTTCGTTTATTTGGACATCAACAGATAATGTGTTGACACATATTGCAAAGTTAAGAAGTTTGTGGAATGAGTTAAACAATGGACTAAAGGCAAAAAATGAGGTTGTTCTGCCCGATTTGATTTTAGTATGTAAAATCTTGCGTATTTTGCCAATAAATTTTGAAACATTTAAATCAAGTTGGATGTTATTGTCAAAAGATGATAATAAAACGTTGGACGAAGAGTAGTGAGAAAGTTGAACAAGAAGCAATTACTGTAAAATAGATGAAAGCAACTGGTGAATGGACAATGCTGCAACAAAATATTTGACAAATTTTTCAGATTATTTTGATAGTTTTGAAGCATTTACTATTCCTCATAGTATCAAGGCTGCTGGACAAGAATCTCTAAATGCAATAGGAAAAGGATCAATACGGATCTTGTCAAATGTGAAAAAATAATTTTAAATGATGATACCAACGATTTCCAAAAATATGTTTTAGCAGCAGAACACCATAATGAGAAGAGCACGTTTGAGTTAACATCTACATCTTGTTTTTTTTTTAATTAACGGTCAAGTACGACAGTATGGAAAAGTAAATGGTACTCTCTACAAAGCAGCAATTAAACCGTTAGTTCCTGAACATAGTGCTGATGTAAATGTCGTCATTGAGGATAAATCTGATTTACTGCAACTTTATCACCAAAGATGGGGTCATCAAGATAAAGCACAATTAGATAGAAACAACAGAAATATCAATGGTCACAATTCACATTATTAATTAGTTGAAAATCCACATTGGTTGAAAGAAACCAATTTTTAAAGAAGCTGGAACATAAATGTATGTAGATAATATATTAGAAGACATCAAGACAATGCTTCTGCTCAAAATACTAACATAATAAGTGACCATTTAAACAATTAAACCATGTTAAGAAATTAAGTTAGGCAACGCCACCTGGTTGTAGCAGGGTGCATATCGTTCACCAATTCTTCTCCACACCGCTTGCCGACCATCTAAAATCAAGTAATTGCCAGCAAATTGCAATTTTAATTTTGGAGGATGTGGTAACAATTTTGGGCATCCATGAAATAAAAATTCAATACAATAGTCTTCACTACAAGAAAAATGTAACAGAAATTTAAAGTTTCGCTACGGTTACCTCCTCGCACAGAAGTCAGAGGTGATTACAGCTTTGAACAATTTTCTTAAACAGACGAAGACATTAGGGTATTCAGTCAAGGAAATGTTAAGTGACAATGGTCGGGACAGAACATTGAAGTATTCAAATCCAGAGCTAATCTATCCTGAAGGATTATAGGCTGAGTTGGTTACATTTTGAACAGAACAGGAAAATCATCTGTAGAAGGTGTTAGTCCTTACGAATTGTGGGTAGGTAAAAAGCCACGAGTAAAACATCTTAGGATCTGGTTCTATGTCTAATGCTCATATTCCAAATCAAAAAAAGAAGAAAGTTAGATATCAAAGCGATAAAAGGACATCTCATAGGATATGATGGTGATGAACGATATAGGATTTGGATTACAAACGATCAGAAAGTGTTTCTGTCTAATTGAGTTTGAAGAAAAACCTTAAACATGTCAAATTACCAATTCAAGATGTACCAAAGGAAGAGGAGGTAGTTCCAGAAAAAAATCAACAGCATTGCAACTTGATGAATCTTGTATGGGTTGGGGTCGTCCCAATTTATGGCAATGATGCTTGTTAACATAACTTAGTCGCTACAGATGATTTGTCGACCAAAATTGGCGTCGTCTATGGTCATTAACTTTGAGCTCATGGACCAGTTGGATACTGTACGGCTCCAGGACCAAATCCAGACGCAAAATTCACTTACAGCAGTAATATTCTTAGCTAATCTTCTGACGTATGAATCGTTTACAGTTGGTCATCTCGAATTTAGCCACCAAACTGTGAAGATCGACCCGTAACAATTGAAAAAAAAAACGTAAAAATTAGCTCAAACTAAACCAAAAAGAAAAGAAGAATAATTAATTCGAAACTTCCTTAATTGCATGACTTTCCACACGATTACATCCTTACCGATACAACGCAATAATAGCCCATCTACTTAAACATTATACACGCTCCGGATCTTTTGCGGCACAGTTTCGCCACCGTTTCCCAATGCATACATGCACCATAATTCACGAGAAGCGGCGAAACTTCTTCGTCGGTAATCCCCCCAGCGGCAGCGGTTGCGGATTGTGTAAGACCATCCGTAGACTACGCAGCAATGTTATATGCATAAATAACTGACGCGAATTTAGCCTATTAAGGGGGCCGCATCGGATGACAACACATTTACCAGTTGTGCTAGTAAAATAGCATCCAGTTCGTTTCGATATATACATATATATATATGCATAAGCAAGTTCTGCCCCGGCGGTTTTGAGGTTAGAATCAAACATGGGGGGCATCGTTTACATTATACGCAGATGAATTCAAACAATTTACTTTAGTCTGCGGCATTGCCGCGATGTCGGTTGGAGCGCTAAGCTCTACTTAGCTTACTCCCACGTACTCCCGTATAATCCTACGCTTTAAAGCGTTCAATTGCTGGTCGATAGAATCGTATAATAATTTTTTTTTCTGTAATATCTGAAAGCTGATTTTCTTTTTTTTTTTCAATTAGAGTGCTACCATAATTGACGAATCGTCTTGAATACCCCTTCCCCCTCCCCCAATATTTATCAATATTGACAGGCGTTTAGGACCACTCCCCACCATACCTACTGGATAACGGGTCGATGGCCGCAGTGGTTAGGCGGCTGACTATCGTTGTGAGAGGACGATAGTCAGCGCCGGGGTTCAAATCTGTGGAGGGACGGTGACATTTTTTCAGAGAGTTTAATCCCGGATCGACTTACCATTGCTGTTGGGAGCAAAGTGATTAACAGCGCGGCATCATAAAAGGCGATATGATGCTGTCACAAAGCCATTTGAACACAACTTACACACACAAAACTACACCGCGAGAGTTGCAGTCATAGCCAGACAAGCAATACAGCTTACGGAGACACTGCAACTAAAAACCCACCACACATTAAAAAAAAAATAGCATACAAAAGGACCAAAGAATGTAGACTACAGCTACAGTGAAGGTAACATGATTAAGAGTGCGGCATTATAAAGGCGATATAATGCTGTCACAAGTTCATTTGAACAAAATTATACACACAGACAATTACACAGCGAAAGGTGCAATTCACACCCACCACACATTAAAAAAAATTGTTAGAAAGTGTGCACAACGCTTGCGAAGACATGAAAAGCATAGATGACCTTCAGAAACGTGACACTAAGCATTCAACGACGAGGTAGCAACACAAACCTATTCTAAAACCTGTATGATAGGATCAAAGTACGTAAATTATTGCTGTCAAAGTCGTTCAAGCACACTTCAAACTTCCCCGTGTAAATGACAATTATGGTAGACTTGAATGACGTCACATCAAATTTTACTTTGACATTAAAAGTAGTTGTTGCAACAAATTTTATTAACAAAGCCGATTAAAGTAATGGTGTGCGCATGCTGCCGGCACAAATTTATATATGATTATAATTGAGAGGAGTGAATAACAACACTACCATTTTTAGCAGAAAAAATACTCTATCATTAGTTAATTTGTACGAGCTCCAACCTACGTTTTATTGTGTATTTTCGCCATTATAATATATATATATATAGGGGTTTATATTATAAAGATAAAAATGCCAGTTATATAGCAATAAAAACTATTGCAGAACAACTATATATAAAAACTAAAATAAAAATTTCCACAAGTGAGATAAAAGATAAAATTAATAATCTTCGTACGCAATTTAATGAACACTACAGAAAATATGAATCAGCTATTCATTCAGGTATGGGTGCAGAAGTATTAGAAGCTGCTAAACCGAAGTGGTGGTTGTGGGAACATATGCAATTTGTAAAAAAATTGGAAATAAAAGTAGAAATTCAGAAAGTAGTATGACTGTAGACCAGATAATTTTCATGGAATTATATTTTGTAATGTATAAATCAAGACACAACAGGATGAAATTGTTGATAAATCTTCTGATGCAAAAAATTTCTCAGTTACATCTTGCAATGACAATGAAGTAGTGGCACCCAAAACGAGAAAATCAAAGAAGTGTTTGACTGAGGAAGATGTTGGTTTTTTTTTTTTTTTCGACAACTCCTACATTCCAACGCTAATTAACGGGTCAATGGCCGCAGTGGTTAGGCGGCTGACTATCGTTGTGAGAGGACGATAGGCGCCGGGGTTCAATTCTCTGGAGGAACGGTGACATTTTTCAGAGAGTTTAATCCCGGATCGACTTGCCATTAGCTGTTGGGAGAAAAGTGATTAACAGCGCGGCATCATAAAAGGCGATATGATGCTGTCACAAAGCCAATTGAACACAACATACACACACAAAAACTACACCGCGAGAGTTGCAGTGACAGCCAGACAAGCGATACAGCTTACGGAGTCACTGCAACTAAGCACTCACCACATTAAAAAACAAAATTACGTTATCAGCCCAAAAAGTTAGACCTTATCAAGAAGGTAATATCTGTTCTCGCGATTGTCAAGAATACGGTGTAAAAAAGCAAAGTGTGGGTGATATTTTTAAAGCCAAAGACAAACAGAAACAGTTTTCATTAATGAGTGATACAAATGCTTCAATCAAGGGCAGAAAACATATGAAAATGGCACAGGAAACTTCCTCGGAACAAGCTTTGATGAAATGGTACGTGCAGCAACGATCCTGTGGCGTTAATGTGCGATCAGTTGAGTTAAAATCTGCACATTTAAAGCAAGCTCTGGATGGCTTTGGGGATTCTGTGAACGCCATTGAATTGTTAACAAAGGGACCTATGGAGAAGCCTTAAGTGCTCCAACTGAAGAAATAGAACCATTTAAATAACAGTTGACAGAAGTGATTGATTATAAAGAGCTTTTGAGTTGACTGGCGTTCGCTTCCAGGCATACAAAAACGAGAAATCTACTCCTGGTCGAAAAATAAGCAAAGAAAGATATTCTCAGAACTCACCGATTAACACCTGTTATTGTTGGGACAGCACGTCGTCCAAGAGCGCTAAAAGTCAGTCAAAAGAATCATTTACCGATAGTATATTATAACTCGAAAAAAGCTTGATTTACGTTGGTTTTTTGACCATTTCGTACCTGAGGTCCGGAAATTTCAAACTGAGGCTATGGACATACGGCCACAAGAAACAAGGGCTCTCTTATTGCTCGATAATGCCCCCGCACACCCTTCTGAGACAATCCTTGTCACACAAGATGGAAAACACACTTGCATGTTTTTGCCAAAAAATACAACGTCCCTTATTCAGCCCATGGACCAGGACCAATAATTCTTGCTACAAAACGACTGTATAGGAGAAAGTTTTTGCAGGAAGTTATGGTTGTTTTAGAAGACGAAGATACTAGGGGTCAGCTGACATTAAAAAATCTGAAAAACTATTCCATCAAATCGACAATTTTCAATTTTGCAGCTGCATGGAACGAGGTAAAAGCTAGCACCTTTGAAAATTGGAACAATCTTTTTAGATCAGAGAGCCCTGATAATGTTTTAACAGAAAACCTGGACGTAGTGGATTTTCAGAACACACTGATAAGTGCGGCTGGAAAAAGATGAAGGAGATCCAGGCTATCAAATCTTGTCAGAAACTGAGATTGCCGAAGAAGTAGTGCAAAATAACAATGAAAATGATAAAGAAGATGAAGAAGAAGCAGAATATGATATGCCAGTTGTTTCCAAGACAAAGCTTTCTGATCTGAGGTCGTATCTTGACGAGGTGATCACATATATCGATTCATCGGATGATCCACAAATACAACCCTATTATAGCCACTTCAGAGAAATTATTATTAATAAGTAATACAGGAACAGGAAACAGTGGAAGATTGATGCGTTTTTCGAGCAAATTCCCCGTTCATCAAAATCAGAATTTCCTCAACCAAGCACTTCATCTAGTGTCCCTTTTCGACTGGAAGAGTGTTCCCCTTCCAAATAATGTAACTAACGGGTCGATGGCCGCAGTAGTTAGGCGGCTGACTATTGTTGTGAGAGGACGATAGGTGCCGGGGTTCAATTCTCTGGAGGGACGGTGACATTTTTTCAGAGAGTTTAATCCCGGATCGACTTGCCATTCGCTGTTGGGAGCAAAGTGATTAACAGCGCGGCATCATAAAAGGCGATATGATGCTGTCACAAAGCCATTTAAACACAACTTACACACACTAAACTACACCGCAAGAGTTGCAGTGATAGCCAGGCAAGTGATACAGCTTACGGAGTCACTGCAACTAAGCACCCACCACACATTAAAAAAAAAATCACAAGTCTGTATACAGCGTTAGTAAAAAGTCCCGGAACGGTCGAATAACTTTGTTATTTGAAAATTATGATTTCTGAAATTTGGTATGGGGGTATAGTTAATATAAATGCATTCTATGCAATACAGTTTATATTTTTTTCACTTCCGGTTTAATGGGCAATACGTCCAACTTTTTTTTTAAACGGAACACCCAGATTTTTTTAACACTTTTGAATGCAAAATAAAAAACTACGTTCAGGAAGTATTAAGATGTTTATTTTTATTCACAAGAAAACAGTTAAAAAATTAAAAAAGTGTCCTAATACAGAAAAAACAAGGTACCTGTCCATTCAGGTTGCGATTACAGTAATTGTTCAAAATGCTCTCCATTTACAATTTGACAAAAATGTAAACGGTCAGTAAAATTTCTTATTGAATTTTGTATTTGTTCTGGAGTGATGCGATTGGCTTCTTGAACTATTCTCTCTTCCAATTGTTCAAGATTATGGGGACGATTTTTGTACACTTGACATTTCAAGTGACCCCAAAAGAAAAAATCTAATGGCGAGAGATCTGGCGAACGTGCTGGCCATTCGATTGCTCCTCTACGTCCGATCCAACGTTCCGGAAAAATTTCATTCAAATAATCGCGGACATTATGGGCAAAATGGGGAGGAGCTCAGTCTTGTTGAAACCAAAAATGTGCATTAGGGTGATCACCTATGTTTGCATTTGGAAAGAGGGCCGCAAGTGCTGGAACAACCTCATTTCGCAATAAATTTAAGTAGACGTTGCCAGTTAAATTTCCTCTTATAAAAAATGGTCCTATGATGTTTCCAACAAGACCAGCCCAGACATTCACCTTTTGAGGACGCTGTGTATGGACTTCAATCCAATGCGGATTTTCAATTGACCAGTAGCGACAATTATGTCTGTTCACAGTGCCGTTGAGACAAAACGTTGCCTCATCTGAAAAAATGATGTGATCTAAAACATTAGGCTGCTGCTCGATCAATTCCGTCATTGTTTCGCAAAAATGTAGTCTGCAATCTGGATCATCTTCAGTTAACTCATGGACGGGATACATTTTATAGGCTTTCATTCTTGCTGATTTAAGAATCTTATGAGCAGATTTTTGAAATTGACCTAATTCTATTGTGGGCACGTGATGATTTTCTTCCACTGTAAGTAACACATTCAAACTAGTTTCTTCAATCTCTTGCTGTTAATGGACGTCCCCTTCTAGGTAAATCCTTCACCTGACGAAAGACTTCAAACTTTTGAATTGTTCGGCATACCGTACTTTTACTAATGTGACGATCCGGATAAACAGTATTAAACAAAATACGAACCTCTTCAAACGAACGTTGACGATCACCGTACCCACGCATCATTAATATCTCAATTCGTTCTGATTCAGTAAGTTTTACTGCCATTTTCAAATGTGTCAATGTCTAAAATAAGTAAATTTATAGCGATGCAAAAGTTAAAACGCTTTTAAAATTGTCAAATGTGACGGCAAAAAGAATGCAAACACTAAACAACAACTTTTTTCAAAGGTACCTTGTTTTTTCTGTATTAGGACACTTTTTTAATTTTTTAACTGTTGTCTTGTAAATAAAAATAAACATCTTAATACTTCCTGAACGTAGTTTTTTTATTTTGCATTCAAAAGTGTTAAAAAAATCTGGGCGTTCCGTTTAAAAACAAAAAGTTGGACGTATTGCCGATTAAACCGGAAGTGAAAAAAATATAAACTGTATTGCAGGACTCTGCAAAAATGATTATTCAAGATAATGCCTCATAGATGTTTAAATCAATCAGCGTAAATATTCTCAATCTTGTTTGGTGAATATCGGTTGTTTCAGGAGGGACACACGTTGTATCCTCCGTACAAATATTCCTAGATTGATACATTAAAATTAAAACAAGAGAGAGAAAAAAAAACATCCTTCTTACTTAACAAGAAGGAAACGCGAACAAATAAAATTAACGCGAGAGATTAACAGAACGGAACAGCGTCATCTTTCCACCGTAAAGATAACAACGGACGATAAGGAATTACACCGGACAAAAATAATACAATTCGAGAGAACACCGAGGGCCGGAACTAAGAACGCTGATCCGTTCGGCAGAAGAGGAACGACAACGGAGGAAAACACAACAGCAGAGGACGAGAAGGATGCGCGGGGGGAGTTTGGTAAGCGAGAGCATCACCATCACACCGGAACACGACGAGCGAGAACTAATGTTTATTAAACTAATCAGTGACGCGAATAATTTGTCCGAGTGTAATCCGTTAAGCTACGAATGACTAATCTTAACAAACTGGAAGTGGATGGTGCCTTGAGCGAGATGAATTTTCGGCAATTTACCCCTTTATCCTGTTAAATTGTACATTGCAGGGGGCGTTCAGGCCTGATCCTCCTCCACCCCCAGCAGGATCCATTCTAGTATTACCAGAACGAACCATCTCTGGACCGAACCGAGCCGGTCATTATCCGTTTCGGATATATGACGACAATTAAAACACGACTCCTATATACATATATATATAGGGAAAAGCGGTAGTTATATATATATATATATATAAAGAGAGAGAAAGAGAAAAAGAGAGAGAGAGAGGATAACTAACAAAGGAAAAACGCTGAAGAATTACCGTTTGGTTGAGTAAATGAAGCGAGACGGGAGCGAATTCGGAATTGGTTTGATGGAAATCCTAGCAAGAATAGATGCGTTCAGCCGGACAAACGGCGATTAGTGAAAGGCAAGAGCGTCGTTCACGAATACAGTCGATTGCGCGCGATTTTAATAATTGAAAAACCCTTTTTGCGGTTGCTGTCCGTGAAAAGCCAACCGATTACTCATTGTAACGATCTTAGCAACGCGATCAATTTAAAATATATACTCGAGCACGTATATACCGGGTGCCCAACTAAGAATGTCGCTCGGCCATATCTCAAGAACGGTTGACAGTACAACATTGGGAAAAAAATATTACTGACTAAAGCGACCCCGAGAAACACTCGGAAATTATTTAGAGAAACGTAGGATGACCGCTAGAGGGCGTAACTGATCACCAAAAATTTTAATTCTTATTTTAGGCAAAATTTACCAACTTAAGGTCTATCATAAATATGAAAATCGGAATCTACTGAAAATTTTGCATATTTTACATACATTAGAACTGAGTTCTGTCTAATTCGCACACAAGAGAGAAATACAAACGTTCGTATCGATTAGGGAAAACATCAAAGTTACTCGCAGTTACCAATCTCAGTTAAAAACCAATCTTAAATTAGCGTTCGATACGAAGAAGTAAGAAAAGCGCGACGGCAGCATCGCATACAATAATGAATTCCTAGATTAACTATACAACCCCTCAGGAAAACTAACGAACTAGAATTTATATTTTCCACAACATTTCCTCTACGATTTAACATCATTAAGTTCATAAACTTCTGTAGAGCTCGAAGCTCCGTTTGTAGCTCTAAACTAGATCAGGTATGCTCTACATAGACGAAGGAAGGAGTTAATATAAAGTAAGCGGTATGGGAAGTTACGTCATCGCTGTTAAACTTGTACCGAAAAGTAAACAGGATTATCTATGCTTGTGCCGCTCGTAAATCAACGCGATTAACACACGCTGGGGCTTGGTGATTGAACAGATATTAAGATCTTCATGTGTAAATTGCCTCTACATAACTACTTATCACTTAATCCCGGATATATTTCCATTTGTAGGTCAAACAAAACAGTAATTAATTAAAAAAATCAGTTGGTTAATCAAGACGGTTATTAACAAGAAAATGCCATCAAATGTATAAACCGCGCGAGTAAACTGCCACATTTAAGTCAGCATCCAGGCTTCCCACGCTGGAATAAGCCCTCGAAACACGTGTCCCGAATTAATTAATTAAACGTTATGATGTTAGTGTTACCGACTCGTTATAAAAGTTAATATTCTAGCTTGACCCCCTTTTCCGAAATTCAAAATTTTGAAAGTTTTTCCAGGTTGTTCTAGGTTTGTTCTAAATTGTTCTAGAAGTTTGCAGAAAAATATTAAAAAATTGTCCAGAAAAATCGAAAAAATCCGTATTTCTGGTTAGCCCTCCCTTTAAATTCGAAATTTTGACAGTTGTTCCAAATTGTTTTAGTTGTTCTGAACATTGTTTCAAAATTTTAGCCATCTGTCATGTGTAGTTTATGAAATAAAATTTCAGTAACGCCACTTTTTCGAAATTCAAAATTTTGAAAGTTGTTCCAGGTTGTTCTATATTGTTCCAAGATTTTAGCTTTCTATCAAGTATACTTCGTGAAATAAATGAGAAAAACTAAATTTCAGAGGTGTGAACTTAGCCCCTCCCCCTCACCCCCCTTTTCGAATTTCGAAATTTTGAAAGATGTTCCAGGTTGTTCTACGATTGTTATATATTGTTCCAAGATTTTAGCTTTCTATCAAGTATACTTCGTGAAATAAATGAGAAAAACTAAATTTCAGAGGTGTGAACTTAGCCCCTCCCCTCACCCCCCTTTTCGAATTTCGAAATTTTGAAAGATGTTCCAGGTTGTTCTACGATTGTTATATATTGTTCCAAGATTTTAGCTGTCTATCATGTATACTTCGTGAAATAAATGAGAAAAATTAAATTTCAGGAGTTTGAAGTTAGCCCTCCTTTTTCGAATTTCGAAATTTTGAAAGATGTTCCAGGTTGTTCTACGATTGTTCTATATCGTTCCAAGATTTTAGCTTTCTATCATGTTTACTTCGTGAAATAAATGAGGAAAACAAATTTTCAGGGGTGTGAAGTTAGCCCCCTTTTTCGAATTTCGAAATTTTGAAAGTTGTCCCATGTTGTTCTCGGTTTGTTCTATATTGTTCCAAGATTTTGGCTTTCTATCATCTATACTTCGTGAAATAAAGGAGAAAAACTAAATTTCAGAGGTGCGAAGTTAGCCTTCCCTCCACCTCATTTTTAGAATTTCGAAATTTTGAAAGTTGTTCTAGGGTATTCTCGGTTGGTTTTGAACATTGTTTCACGATTTTAGCTTTCTATCATGTATACTTCTTGAAATAAATGAAAAAAAAAAAACAAAATTTTAATAACGCCTCTTTTTTGAAATTCAAAAGTTGAAAGTTGTTCTAGGTTGTTCTACGATTGTTCTATATTGTTCCAAGATTTTAGCCTTCCATCATGTATCTTGGAAAAAGAGGCCCTACTGAAATTTTGTTTTTCTCAATTATTTTATAAATTACACACGGCAGAAGGCTCAAATTTTGGAACAATGATCAGAACAACTAGAACAAACTGGAACAACTCAAAATTTTGAATTTCGAAAAAGGGGGAGCTAGCGAAATTTAATTTTTATTAATTATTTTATAAATTACTAATGTGAGAAGGTTAAAGTTTTGGAACAATGTTTAGAACAACCTGGAACAACTGTCAAAATTTCGAATTTTGAAAAGGGGGGAGGAGCGCGGGGAATCACCAGGAAATTCAATTTCAATTTTCCTGGACAATTTTTTAATATTTTTCTGCAAAATTTTGGAATAATATAGAACAATCCTAGAACAACCTGGAACAACTTTCAAAATTTTGAATTTCGGGAAAGGGGAGGCTAACTTCACGCAAACTCTAGCTTGCGACGCCATCTCTACAACTAAACAAACATCTCGAACTCCATTCAGGGAAAACCGGTAGCTTCTCGCTCCAATTTCCCGGAACTATTAACATCATTTCCGGCCGTGTGTAGCAAATTCATCATACTACGCAGCAGTCTACGACGCAGCGAAGAGCGGAGATTACGACAAAAGCGCTTCAAACTGTTGACACATTTTTCAGTTATTGTTGCGTTTGTATACACACGCGCCTGTACTTGGCAGCCCGACAGAGTAACGCTTTATTATCGACTCCTATACAGAGATCCCTTCCGCCCCCCTTCCTATCTATCACGCAGCTCATCTTTCTCTATCTTTCGCATCGGTTCTACTCACACGCCCGAGAGATGATTCTTAGAGGAGTTCCTCAAACAACGTTTCGCAATTACCGGTAATTTTCTACCCCGTTGTATAATATATAAATTCAGAATATCGGGCTCTGCGGCAGGAGCGCGCCACGCAGCGTAGATCAAACGGTACTTCCATTGTCTTGATTCGAGAGACGAGGACTTATTGTGATGGTGGAGAAACTCTTCCGTGAAAGATCGGGGTGGTGTTTTAGATTTTGCGGGGTCTTTGCGGAAACGAGGGTGGTAACATACGGGAAGCGTCGGGGCGAAAAAGACAACTGCCACCGCAACTTCGTGATGTGACCTTCATCTTTGTGTGGCGGCGCAATCAAGGACCCTAGAGATCGCTTTGTGTTGTGGAAGCTTCTTTTCCTAGTTAGGGGCATTCTTTTTCTTTTCGCCGGGGAAACTGAAAGTGTAATAGACGACAATGAAGGCTAAGTAAAAGGATAGTGGAGTGGAATTTATAAACGAGACAAGAGGGACTATTTCGGATTAAAATGACGTTAGATAACGTTGATCTCCATTTATTTATTTCGAAACTAGGCAGACCATGAGCGCTGGATTTATAAAGTTTTTTTTTTTTGAATGGATCGGCAACCATCCACCATGACCTGAAACAGAAACGGAGAGAACAGATGGATCCCCATTAACTTGATCAAAGGAACTTTTTCACCGATCCAACATTATTACTCAATAGTAAAAGGTAGAAGCTAGAGCAGGCATACATACCTATTCCCATTAAAGAGGTTATGCAGAGCTGTGCATGTACTGCGGCTATCGCAGGAACCCGAAGCTCCTAGCGTGCAAGGATAAATTCCCTTTGGATCTTTGCCCGTTCGCGTACCGAATTTAAAGTAATTCTATTAATCGTCTATAATTGATGTACAACGCGAATAGTGTGTACGTAGGTATCGACGGTAGATGGCGTTGGCGTCTATATAGGTACTATCCTATTATCTATCGTCCCCGTTGAAACGTTTGCCGGTCTATTGAACGACGTGGGGATAGAGCGGACACGATCCGAACACGAGCTTGCTTAATAGGGTTTGACGGCTGCCTAACGCTATGTACCCGATCACTGTCCGTCCTATCACGTTGATGCATTAAAGGCGTCCGGATAAATGGACGTCTCTTGTACATCGTAGTACACGGGTATTGTCCGCTTGAGATGAGCTTGTACCTAATTGATCGGTTCAATTCGAAAGAATGCCGGCTGTTTCTAGTAAATTTGTCTTGTTGATTTTGAAAGTTTAGATGTTCGTAGAGTTTTTGGATTAACTTCGGCTTATTTCTAATGCAAACAACATTATCTACGGGTACTGTCCTAACAATCATTATCGATCGGAACGAGAATGAAAGTCGGTATGTGGTGCCACATAAAAAGAAGTTTAAGAGAAGAGATTCAGAAGCTATCACTGTACTAGGTTGTTAAAAGTCACAAATGACCTAATTCATGCAAGAGACAAGAACAAACATTGTATCTTGGTGTTGCTGGTTTTCAGCAAAAACCTTCGACATCTTAAATTATGACACATTGCTCTCAATTTGTTATTACATTGTTTCAGAGAGTCTGCAGTAGCTATGTTACGGCCTTTCCTATCTAATAGATATCAATGTGTTCGTCTTGGCAATGATGTGTCGGATCCATTGCGTTTATCACGAGGAGTGCTTCAAGGCTCTATCCTCGGACCACTTCTATTTACGATTTATACATCTGCTCTGCCCCATTATGTGAAACACTGTGAACTGCAGATGTACGCTGATGATACTCAAATTTATAAGACATTTGAGTTTGATAGTTTTGACAATGCGTTGTGTAATATCAATAGTGACTTGGCGGATATTGCTTTCTTTGCTGCAGTCCATTCCCTTAAGAGTAATCCCTGTAAATCAGTAGCACTTTTGTTTTGTAAACCGCATATTGTTCTCCAATATCTTCGGGTCGGCGTTCACCCCATAGCGTCGACCCTTAAAACTCTGCAGCTGCACTACCCCATCCTTGGTGACCACACTCAGGGAACCGGGTGTGGCGAGAGAATTTGGCGAAGATAGTAGGGGAGGACAAAAGTTGGAGTAGTCCGGCCGCTGGTTGTCTGGTTGGGGAAACCTTTGGTTTCATCCTAAAACAACTCGGTGACTTTGGGACCCTACGGTTTCACTATAGCTGCCGCGGATACTTGATCGCCGGAGGGGCGAAAGAGTTGGCGCGCGGTTGGTTTTGGGGTAGGGCTTCGGCCCGGCCGTTCCCGTAGTTCAGGCTTAATTCACGGGCGGACTGGTTTCGTTTCCCACGCTTGGCCGATAGTTGCCATCCGCAAGGAGGCCTAGGCCCCGTGGGGTTAAATGTGAGGTAGGAGTTCGCTAAAGCGTCTCCAGAGGTGAGCCGTCCAACGTTGACAAGGAAACTTGTCTCCGCGAGGTGTCGGTCTCGTGTGGGCGGTGAGGTAGTGGGTGACAGGTTCAAGGCTCATAACTTGTTATGTGCAGTGTGGTACGAAAATTGCAGGATATGGGCTAACGCCTAGGCGCCTGCGGCTCACCACCTAAGCCATTTTCAAATCGTATGTTCTCCAGTATCTAGATAGAGTAAAACTTTTTCTGGAAGGCGCTGCAATTCCAGATGATAAGACTTTTAAATACAAGGAACGCATATTAAAGGTTGTTGTACTTGCTTATGGTAATCTAAAACTTTTATACCCTCATCGAAATATTTTTACTACTACTACTAAGGTTATGCTTTGCGAAAGCTTGGTGTTGTCTTACAAAGAGTTGCTCGGTCGGAGAACCGGCTGGTACGACACTTAGGAGAGCTGGACTCAGCCCCGCGTCGCCACTAGGCGAATTCTCGACGGGGCCATATAACACCTCCATGAAAGAGTCTCTAATAATGAGACATACAATGAACACCAGAAAGCCAATCCCTTTAGCCTGTGGAACGGAGGCTACGTAGCAGAGTTTAGAACGGACACACAAGTCCAGCCTTAATGCAAATTAAAGACCTCAGAACAAGTCATGGAAACCCTCCTTATAATGGAATCGGAGGAAGAGCAAGAAATTGTAGACATTAAACTCAAATTGAAAAAAAAATAGGGTGATCAACATCAATCCAAACAAATTTTCATAATTTTGGAAGCAGCATCAACAACATCACACCAGAAAGACATTACGTTTATCCAGAAGCTTCCCAAGATAAAATTTCAATCTTATTTAGTAAAAAAAAATGTCCCTTAGTTACAAAAATTTCCATGAAGGGGTGATGAGTCTACAATAAACCTAAACTGTAAGATTGGAAAAGGAAACCTTGAGATGCTCAAACATTTGTTCTTGGCAGATTATTATCTTACTGTTCATCTTCAATATTGAACCATGTAACGAACGGCAGCTTTCTTAAATCCAGGTGTTGTCCAGATCAAGGTCACCCAATTCAGACAAAAAAAAAACACATCCAATGAACTTTAGACGAGAATCAGTTCCCTTCCCAATAAAAAGATTACCAACATCTTTGAAAAAAAAAAAATTAGATTCAACGAGTCCTCTCTAGCATAAAATGTACATCAAATAATATTGACTGTACATTTTAACCAGGAAAAGGAGTTCCAAAAAGCTGTAGGTGATGGTACTAAACTCGAAGAGTTTCGATCAGCAACCCACTAACTAGCTGCCCCACCGACCCAGTTATCCAGCATTTCTGCTGATCTAAACCTCCTTGACAATCTTTAAATATAAACATTGTTTGAGCTACGCTCTCATTTAGAATACAATGCATTTCAAAACTTATGTATAATTAGTTTGAATATTGTTGAAACTTTACTTAAAAATCTTATCAACATTGTTAGTTATTTCCGATTGGATGATCTATTTTTCGAAAACGCGGTGTCCTGTGATAGCCGTTATCTTCGTTTTCTTTCAGAGCTATCGATGCGATTTTGCTCCATATTTGAAATAAGGGTGGAACGTGAAACTTCTCTTTAGTTAAATGTTTTTTCGTTTAAGATTTCGGAGATAAAAAATGTACCGGTGATTTTCAGGAAATTGAACGTTTCGACCTGTCAACGTCAACATTCAAATTTGCAAATTGGATTTTGAATTTGATCGGTAATTTGCAAACGTGACACGGATCACCGCCATCTTGATTTTTTTAAATGGGATCACGCGATTCATAGTCGTTCGCGCACGCATATTTGGATATGGGTACTTTTTACGTGACGCTAACCGTTTGGGAGATATATGCGATTAGTTGTTTTCGGAAACGGGTTTTTCACTTAAACAGTTAATATTTTTATGACTGCAAGTGTTTTTTTTTTGCCTCTCCAGACCCGTCCGACCTATAGTCACCGGTAGGCACCGCAGCCATCGGGCGTATTGTGCCACAAGTGTTTAAAAAAGTAACAAAGGTCGTATGGATACGTAAAGTTTAATCATGTTTGCGATGGCAACGTTTTTGTTTCTGACGTTTCCCTAGCTACAAACGAAGTACCTACCTAACTGGTCGTTCTTGGTCGTACATCCTTAATATATATTATAGATATTTAATGTAACAACAACAATGAACATGTTTTGGGCTTCAAAAACAGCTTGTTCTGGGTGTCTAGTGGGATGCCATTTTCCAGAGTCTTTATTTTGATGATGGATGGAATTTATTATCCCACACCTCTTGTAAATTAACTACTAATCAGCATTATTTTCGTATGAAAATAGAGAACCAGGATGAGTCATGAACACCACATGCATATTGCATCCTTTTCGCCACACCTACGACTTATTGGAGGGAGGTGGGGACAAAATTTTCAGTAAAAAAAGGAGAAACAATTCAATACCCGAATCTTCCATCTGCTTCAACTCCAAAATTATCAAACGTCAATAGAAAAACTGAAGACCGAATGGAAGAAAAAGAACCCAACAAGCTCTTACACCTACTATGACCCTGTTTCTTGAAGACAAACATCAATATCAAACCGCGCAAACCGAATTAAGTGGAGTTGAGTGACCTCATTCGTGATCTTGACTTATTACAGGAGAAGGCAGGACCTCTAAGGTCAAGGTATCAAGGTGTCACCGTATAGTTTGGTCTTCCTTCTATTACTATTGATCCTCCTTCTGGTGGACCCAAAATGTATTCTTCTCCAATTCTTGCACATAAATCTGGGTTTAATTAGAAATTTTCTGAAAAGTATAAACCAAGAACGAACTTTCAGACAACGTTAGAGATGGTGCTGGAAAAATACTATCAACTGGGATGCAACTAAAAAAAAACCGTTTTTCCACTTCAATTTAGACCGTTTCCTACTCCCTATTGAGCTGAAACTTATTATTAAACTACATTTTCTATCAATACCAGATCTAATTCCTTTCGGACCGACTCAAAATAAAACAGAAAAATCGAAACCGCGTCAAGCGTAAAACCGTCCTCCCACCCATCACCTTATAACGCTAACAGTATCCACCAGCATATTTCGTAGGCGACCGAGAAGATTGCACCCAATCTATGCGATGGTGCACGCCCGATTAGTTCCTCAAAGATCCAGAATTCTCGCGATAGAAAAGAGCGAGTAATGAAAAATGGGGAAACCCCCCGTCGCCCTCGCGAAGGAAGGGGCGCGGGGAGACAAAATAGACGAACTAGAAGCCGTCTTTCCGAATAGAAACTGTAACATACACACAGAAGACGTTTCCTCGTTATATAAGAGGAAGAGGACATAGACGTCGTACACACAACCTCTATATCACAAAGAGGAGAGACCTAATCGTCCTTCAATATATATATCCCACGTGCTCACCGTGCGAAATAAGAAAGCTGTGCTTACATACGAGTAGCGAGACAAAAGATTAGGGGTGATTTTATAAGGTTTACACAGCTTTCTAGATATACAAGTTCAAGCTAAAATTGTAATAGGTTTCGAGGGAAAATAAACGTAACTCTGTTTGTACAAAATTTCAAACGAATATTAAGCATCATAGGAAAAGTTAGCGTGTTAATGGAGCACTTTCTAGGGCTGGGGATCTAATTAATAAAGAACCGTTAGAAACGGACGATTTATTCGCGGTTTCGCCTCTCTATGTGTGTGTGTGTGTGTACGTTCGAGGCCATCGTTGCCTGCCATAACACGTAATTCCGTATGCATGTGCGGAGTTGGGCAAATCATGGCAAGTCATTTAACACAATTAGCGGATATTAATATAACTTGTACCGCTGGACCGTAATAACTAGATCAATTAAGCTCCGGGTGCAAGTCCGTTGAGAATGGATCGTATAACGTATATATGGGAGGTCAGAACCGGATTATTATTAAAATCTACTGGATTGTTCGTACTAGATTACGATATATTGCTGTTTAAAAACTATCTTTATCTACTGAAGAGTGGGACGAGAGATATTTTATGATTAAGTGCGGTTTAATCCGGTTCTTTAAGTGTGTTTAAAAAAAAGGTAATGTAGCTTTGATCTGTGGCCTCTCTAGACCAAGATTTCGAAATTGATACTTGATTATGTTTAAAAAATATATCTGATCAAGATTATCCTAATGACTGCGCCAATGTTTTGGCGTTTTGATTTCAAAATCTTGTTAAATGCATGTTTGAAGAAACTATTAATATAGCAAAAAGTCTGGTCAGGCTAGTTGCTCCAGTCTCTTCAAGCCGTCGAAAAAGTAGTTAATTAAAAATGGTGATTGGGGGCATTAGGAACAAACATTGTACTGGGTATGATGAGGTTCCTACTGCTATTGTAAAAAAACTGCCGACATCATATAAGGAAGTATTAAGGAAGCAAAGTGTGAAAAATTATAGACGGATACCTTTATTAGCCTCCTTTTCAAAAATTTTTGAAAAAATTGTTTATATGTTTATCTATAACTTCATCGTAAATCATAAACTATTCAAAACAACTCAAAAAAGCTTCATAAAACGTTTCATAAGCAGAATTTTGTAAATAGTTAGAAACCTACATTAAGGAAGAAGTCTATAGTGACACACAAATCTATAATTGCGATGAAACTGCCTTATACAACAAAATGTTACCAGCCCCTCTCCCCCCCCCCCTCCTCCCCCACCCAAACTTTTGATCTGAAAAGTAACCCACAGAAAGCTGGATTAAAGCTCAGTAAGGAGAGAATAACAGTTTTGTTTTGTGTGAATAAGACTGGCAGTCGTCATAAACTGAATCCACTTCGCGATGCTTCAAATCTCTTTACCAATAGAATATAAAAACAATGCATAAACATATTTATTATTATTTTGTTCCGAATGTGGCAAAAACTCTGAAAGATGCGAATCAAGAACCTAGAGCGTTGCTTCTCTTGGATAATTGCACTGCTTTGTGTTCAAACATTGGAAAGTAAAAATTATGTAACTATCTTCCAAAAAGGCATAATTCATGCTTTCAAAACAAATTATCGGAGAGCAATGCTGAAGATGCACTGCTTCGACTGTTCCTTGATCTCCGGTATGTAGCGGTGGATCCACGGTTACAAAAGGCATGAAGAAATTCTTTGCATTGCGTTGAATCCTGGCAAGACACTCCTCCGAAATGGTCACCCTATTTCGTTTTTGCTCCGGTATGAGCAAACGCGGTACCCATCGCGTCGCCATGCCTAAAATTTCGTGTAGGATATGACCAAAGCGTTCCTCTGAGATGCTGAGATGTTGCCTCTGCTATCTCTTTCAGTTTCAATCGGCGATCGGCTAACACGTCATCATGAATCTTGCCGACCATTTCATCGTTGGTGGCGGTTTTTGGGCGTCCACTGCCCAAAATTCGATTTTATCCATTTGCTTGCTACACAAAACACACTCCTAAACAACAACCGCCGCCCAATAAATCCACTTCAACCTTCGTTCACCATCTCTTGCCGATTCCAGAAACACTTCAGGTCGCGTTCGTATTGATTCGGGCCAAAAAATACCTGTAATGGGTGTCAGCGTTCCCAGCAATTAAATCTTGCGTTTGGAGGAACGCTGACGAGACCTGGAAAGCCGAAACCACGTAGTCCGTTTCTAATGATTGGTCTTTTGTCATCGCACTCGTTTGCGTTTAATTTAAAATTTCAAGATGGAGCCCCTGCTCATAATTGTTCCAAGGATTGACGCAATCCTGGGAGGACTTTGTGAAGCTCATGTATACGAGGTGTGGCAGAAAAGTAATGAGACTGATTTTTTATTTACCAAAATTTTAATTTTGTCAAACAACAATGTTATCCCTTTCAAAATGGGCAGCATCCTTTGAGGACATTTCTCAGTTTAGGAAAAAGGAAAAGTCACAGAGACTGAAGTCAGGTGAATAAGGGGGGCTGGGGAATCACAGAAATGCCTTTTGAGGTCAAATATTCTGTTATGGAGAGGCGTTATCATAATGGAGCCTCCATTTGTCTGCAATGTCTGGTCTCACACGAATTACCCTTTTTCTGAGACGTCTTCATAAAAAACTTGGTTGATAGTTTGTCCTGGAGGAACAAATTCTTTGTGGACGATTCCCCTTTTGTCAAGAAAAAAACAAATTAACACTGATTTAATCTTCGATTTGCTCATTCGAGCTTTCTTTGGTCTTTAGTTCTTTTGGTCTCAGAATCGTATTCAAAAATTCATGATTCATCACCTGTGATTACACGACTAAAGAAATCTTGCTCACTAGCGATTCTGTTAAGAAGATCAAGGCACTTTTTTTTTCGGATGTTGTCCTTCTGCTCAGTTGTTAGGTTTTTCGGCACAATTTTGGCAACAACAGCGCCGCGTTGCTAGATCACCTGCAGTGTTGCCAGTACACCTCGCATTATAGGGACAAACGATGCTATAAACTAATCGGTTCGTTCTGCAGACTTGTACGTATTAGATTTTTTTGTGTTTTTGAGGCAATTGTTTTTCAAATATCTCGTGAGATGTAAATTCTTCTTCTTCTTCTCGTCACACATTTTGCTACTGTTGTTTTTGTTTGTTATTGCATTTGGGTCCGAACCATCTTAGCTGGTTTTCTCCTCTTTTGTCGTTTACGGACTCTATTCGTAGTTATCTTCTTATTTTGTCTCTTCTTGTTTAGTTTTTAATCTTCCTGAGGAATCTCAACTCCATTGCGTTTATTCTTGATGTCAACGTCAACATTTTGCTACTGTATGTTATTGTGGGTCATTTTCTTAGGAATGTTGTTTCCATTGTGTTGAATATTTTTCCTGCTTTTTTCATTCTTTCATTTATTTCACTGTCTATTTTTCCATTTTTCTCTATGATTGTTCCCAAATATTTATGGTTTTCTACTTGTTCTATGCTTTGTCCGTTTATTTTAATGTCGTGTGTTTTGTTTCCTTTTGATATAATCATACTTTTTGCCTTATTTATGTTTATTTTCATATTTATCTTATTTAATTCGTTTTGTAGTGTATTTAGGTTGTGTTGTAGTTCTTTTTCTGACTCCGCCAGGACTGCCATATCATGGGCAAACATGAGTTCTCTATCTCACCGTAATCACTAATAAAGACATGTCTTTTTTGCTAATTCAATTGCTAATTGGTCATGAAGAACATTCCAAACAGTCTTAAATAAAACACCAACATCAACTTGTGCTTGGATCAGCATTAACTATCTCAAGAATATCTTCTATTAAATTAGGAAATGTTCGGTGAGCCCCACAGTCGAAAGAAACCTTCGCAATTGATCCTACCTTAAAAAAATATAAATAATTGTACTTTATGAACTCTCCCAGAGCAACCTCCTTTCCATACCAGTAACCGCCATCTTCGTCATAAATAATGAAGAAGTTTTTCCAGGACGGCGGAGAAATAAATTTCACGGAGTAAAAGTTTTACGCCGAGCCATGTCGAATTATAAGTCGTCCAGAGGTGGAACGTGGCAGGGTGGTTGGGCGTAAAAAGAGAGGGATAGAGATGGAAATTCAGCACCGTCCGTCCCGTATAAAACTATAAAATATAGTCGGCCGGAATGAATTGGAAATCACTTATGGATTTCATTTTTCCAATTTTATACTCGGTAACTTGGTTACGAAGTTTCCATTCGGGGCGGCGATGCCGTTGGAAAGAAGAAGAAAAGTAACGACGGCGGCGGCGTCCGGACGCTTGATTTACGACACGGAACGTGGGCCTCCGTCCGTGTATAATCCGTCCTCGCGTTTCCCGATAATATCCTCCTTTGGGGGAGGCGGTGGACTGCACTCTCTCTCGGTATTATGATGAAGGTTGGCTGTCCGTAAGACGGATTACGAAAATTTCCCTCCTCCGTCCCCCCGATTCGAATAAATGATTTATAACATTGATCTTACGTTTGGACGTTTCGGGAATTCCACAATAATACGTAAACAAAGTCGAGCAATACGCTTATGCTCGGGTAGGAATCAAAGATAAATGAGATCGAAGCTAAATTTAAAAAAAATGGAAGCGCAGCAAAAACCAGCCTACTTGTTTATTGCTAAAGGGATTTCATAAAAAGCGTGCATTCCCTTTTGTTTTATCTAAAACGTATTCGATACATTCTAGCCTATACAACCTCGACTTTTTTTCCCCCGTTGCATTTTTTTCCCTCTTAAACAACCACTCCATAATCGCTCTTGCGTTTTCTGGACACGCGAGCAAAAAAAATCTAGAAGGCGAAGAGGGACACGTTTCGAACTGGCGAGTCATCGTCCGAACACACGAAGGAAGGACACGAGTCTGGCAACGGCGATAGCGGCGGATAAGTCAAAGTCCGTCGCAAGGGTAGGGAGAAAAAAACCTCGAAGCGGATAAAATTTCTTTGGAGGTACGCAGTAGCCAGTAAACGGGGAGATGCCGCGGTTTCTCCGGTCATAAATCAAAGCGGGCAGGGCCTTTCGATATTCTGCCTGCCGGACGCAAAAACGGCGCAAGAAATATTGCCGACGCATTTTTCGTATAGTTTCGCCGGCCCTGGAGAGATGGGGTGTGCGTGTTTCGAGATGATACGTCGTCCGGCTCTCTCGCATTTGCTTATGGTTTCTTTTTTTTCTCTTTTTGCTTACGTAGATGGCAGTGCTGGAATTGAAGATGAAACTTTTTTTCGGGGTTTAATATTAGAACTTGATAAAATAACTCCGATGCTGTTGAACCAAATTTTGTTTAGTTTCGTTGAAAACAGCTTCGAACAAATTCGAACCAACCTAATATGGGACGTTTTTAACAATGGCTGACCATAAATCTATACCTACCTATTTTGTTTTTTTTTTTCTTTGATGTGTATGTCCATTGCAATGAATATTTTTGTTAAACAATTAATATTTACACAGTACCATTAAAAATAACAGTACTGCCACAAATGTGAAGTTTAAAATATAATTGGGGATTCTTTGATAAACAAATAGAAGATGCTTCAGGGAAAATTTTGAACTTTAGCGGTATACAGGACGTTCAAAATTTACTGTCCAATTTTGGAAACTTTGAGCAACTTTTTTAGAGTTTCTTTAAATGGAACACTCTATATATTTTTAGACAAACGGATGAAGCGCTTAATTATGAAGAATGTTTCTGGGTGTTTTTGGAACACCCTGTATAGTCAAAATTAATTTTCAGATATACTTCTTAATGTCTAGTTTCAGTTCTAGCGTGAACTGAAACGTTTCACTTTAATAGCCAATGAGCAATCAACGAATTACGACTTCAAACTGTTTGTCTGTTACTATTTACTAATTAACCATCCGCATCATGTGCTGCCATCTAACGACTTGAAATTTTAAACGTCAAACTTGTCCATATTCGATGTTTAATTGTAAATTCTGTTCATATTAGACTCCACCACCCCCTCCGATTTTGAAAATTAGAAATTTTGTTATTCCTGCAAGCTAAAAATGTCAAACTTGATCATATTTCACGATTAGATGTCAAAATTTGACGTTTGAACGTCGTACTTGACAGGTAAACTTCAAACTTGTCCATAATAAACGTTTAATTATCAAACTTGCAAGCCGTTCAGGTACCCCTGCCCTCCTCCCGCCATTTCCCGTTTGGGAAAATCGGAAATCTTGAAAATTATTCAAGCCTGTCAAGAAAACTGTGTTTTTTTTCATTTGCAATGTAATTGTTCTGTTGCTTTGGAATTAGACTACGTTTAAAACATTTTATACCACTAAACCACAGCATATTTTATATATGAAAGCTAAAAATTATGCCAATATGGCACTGTAATAAAAAATAGGTGTTATTATTTAAAAATAACGAGTACCTGTCATTTGAAAACGAAAAAAAAATCTTATTTTCTTTAGTAATTTCAATGTGAAAGACATGTTTTCTTCGCCAATGCCTGTAAATGTGAAAAATACGTTTCTTGATTGTTTTCGAAGCTAACTTTGATGGTTCTTACATTTCGACAATTGTTGCCAAGCAGTTTCACTTTAATGGATAAATTTAACAGCTACCGCCATCTTTGACAGATATGTCAAAAGTTGACTGAATTGTAAATTTTGTTTATATTAGACCCCTCCACCGCCTCAGATTTTGAAAATTAGAAATGTTGCAAGCTAAAAATGTCAAACTTGATCATATTTTACGTTTAAATGTCAAAATTTGACGTTTGAACGTCAAATTTATCCGTACTTGACAGTTAAACGTCAAACTTGTCCATAATAAACATTTAACTGTCAAACTTGTCAGCCATTCAAAAGGTACGGTGTAAAAACAATTTTTTTACCGCCCTCTCTCTTCCCCTTCTATCACTCGTTTTGGAAAATCGGAAATCTTGAAAATTGTTCAAGCTTGTTCTTCATCGATGCCCTGACCGTTTTAGAAAGACACACTTGGGACAGGTTTCAACATTTCAATTTTTCAAAGGGCCGGCGGAATATTTTTTAAGGGTATTCAAGTTTTCATTTCGAAATATGGAAATATGGAACATTTAGAATAATCAGAACCTCCAAGACCTACGAGTTAGAAATATTAAACTCGACCGTATTTCACGTTTGTATCTCAAATTTATACATATTTGACGTTTGAATGTCAAACTTAGGCATATTTGACGTTTAAATGTCAAACTTATATATACTTGAAGTTTAAATGTCAAATTTATGTATATTTGACGTTTAAATGTCAAACTTATATATATTTGACGTTTAAATGTCAAATTTATGTATATTTGACGTTTAAAATGTCAAATTTATGCATATTTGACGTTTAAATGTCAAACTTATATACAGTCTGATTGATTTTACGTGTCCGAGCTTATATGTTTTTTAGTATAAGAGATAGAAGAAGAGTATAATATAATCAAAAATTCAAATTACACAAAAACAAAAGCGCATCACAAAACAGTTTTATTTTTTTTTAATATTAGGAGTAAGCATGTTTTTTCTAAATGTTGTTAAAGAGCTTGAAATTCGCTTTACAATGATACCAAAAAAATTAACATTATCTTGAAAATTGGAAATTTAATTTAATTTTTTTCAAACGTTACAATTTATTAGCAAACAAATACAAATAAAAGAAAACAAAAGGCGGATAGTTGGCCATATTTGTGCATCGTTTGCACCTGCCAAACTGTTATTCAATATAATAATAATAATAATACCAATGTAAGCAAATAATAACATGTTTGACAGGTGCAAACGATGCACGAATATGGCCAACTATCCGTCTTTTGTTTTCTTTTGTTTGTAATTATTTTCTAAGGTTGCTAATGAATTGTAACGTTTGACAAAAATTAAATTTAAAAACATTATAGTGGCTGTATTGTTAAGACAATGATAATTTTTTTGGTATCATTTTTTACTATTGCCCTTTTCTTCAATCGCTTATACTAAAAAACACATAAGCTGGGACACGTAAAATCAATCAGACTGTATAATTGAAGTTTAAATGTCAAATTTATGCATATTTGACGTTTAAATATCAAATTTATATCTTTGAATTCCTGAAATATTTCCACTTATAGGTCAATAAAACAACAATTAATTAAATACCAATTTATTCCAGAACATACAATATTGTGTTTTCGTTAATAAGACTTATTCAGAGGAAGAAATTGACATTTAATATGTGTCAAAATACTAATGTCAATTTCTCCCACTGAAGAAGTCTTATTAACGAAAACATAATATGTTCTGGAATAAATTGGTATTTAATTAATTGTTGTTTTATTGAACTACAAGTGGAAATATTTCAGGAATTGAAAGATAAGTACATAAAGGTCACAAAATAGATATATTAATTGTCAAATTTATATATATTTGATGTTTAAATGTCAAACTTATGCGTATTTGACGTTTATTTGACATCTTAATGCTAAACTTGTCTATATTTGACATTTTACTTGTTTTTTTTTTGACAATTAAAGCTCAAACTTAACCGGCCGGCAAAATTCAAACCGAATTTATCAATATTTGACATTTAAAGCCCAAATTTTCTTTGTGACAGAAGATGTTTCTAGTCTACTAAATTAGTAACAATCTTTCTAATAACACACCTTCTTAATGAGAGAACGTATTAAAATTTTGACCAACAGTGCATGTTCCCAAATTCCCACAACGACTTCTTTCCATTAAGGGCGGAGTGTACGTGTGGTTTCGTGATGACAAGCTGAAGCGTCTTGAATTACGACTTCGAACTGTTTGCTTATTACTATTTACTAATTAACCATCCATTAATTAATTAATTTCAATGCAAAAACTTAGAAAAAAATCACATGAGATGTTGGTGATCCGGTGTGTATAAAATCCGGATTTGAATCCGGCACAACCTCAATCAAATCAAATTGAAAGCAACTCAGTGTGGCAGTTCCCGACAGGAAAATAGGCATCAATTCTGCATTACACTCATCGCCGCACCCTAACATTTCTTTCACCGGAGAAAAGAATAACACATTCGAAGAAATACAATAGACGTCATACAATCTCCTCTCCCCTCCCCCTTTTATCCTTTCGGCCTGAATAAAATCCTCATATACCGTCAGATTTCGCGAATTCACGCGAAAGAGAACTATTTTCTCCCGCCCCCTCGAACGAAAAAGAAAAATAGAAACTGGAGAGAAAAAAAAAGCCAACTAAATTCGGGCGGGGAATCGATTCGAAGTAATTGAAACGTTAACTAAGGGCTTTTGTCGAAAGTACTTTAAACAGGGAAGGGGAGAGACGGCTTTTCAAACCGAAATCCTGCATGTTATCCTCGCTATCCCCCGATTGTTATTTGAAATCGGCCGAAGTTGTAAGTCCGTCGGCTGGTAGCGTTGGTTTCGCATCACAATAGGAGTTGAAGGGGGAAGGGGGAACGTATAGTGAAGGAAACCTACTTTGAAGCGATCGAGGCTGGCTGGGGATTAGGTTAAGCCCGGTCCGATCGTGCAGTTTGATTACACGCCGGAGTTAAAGAGAACGACTGGTCATTTCTGATAATGTGAGCTCACACGGCCGTCGCTAGCTGAAGAATTGCTCCACATTTTCTCGATAATAAAAAAATGTTTTGTCCGCCCAACGTGAGGAGGGAATTTAAAGGCGGCGACAAGTTTAAACCAAAAAAAAAAAAACAAAAGAACTATCTAACGATAATATAGAGACCAACCAACGTAACTCCTCTTCCTCCCCAATCTAATCATCCCTTTCTATCTCTAATAACGACTGCGACGGTACCGATGGGGATTTGGGAATATAGGGCGTAGGATACACACAAACGCACAAAGCGTGTTGATGAAACTAAGACGGAATGAGATAAAACGAGTTCAAAGAAAAATCCAGTTAAAATAAACAACAGCAATAACGAGAAGAGGAAATGGAAGAGTGAGTGAGAGGGACGACGTATCTGGTTCGTTTTCCCCCTTGGTCGGTCGAATACGGCTTCGAAACGAAAACTTTTCCAAGAGGAGAAATTTTAACTCGAACTCTAAATTAATGACCGTTCCCGATGGTACTTTTGAACTTTTGCCAATGCTGGAAGGAGAAGTCAAATTTTAATTGTTCCATAAATTTCGAGTGGCGATTTTTTTTTGTCTTTATTTTATGCTCGTTTTGTTTCGTTGTGAGTCCGATCCAAGATGTACATACCTATCGGACGTGAAGACGTTTCAAAATTAATATTTACTAGTACGACGAGTATAACAAAAATTTACATTTAGAAAAATCAGATTTGAGTCGAATATATTTCGTAACATTGTCAACCGGAAATTGCCGGCATCTGTTTCCGCATACATCACCTATATAAATTGTGACAGCCGTAGAGATGTATTCTACACATAAATTCACAAACAGATGCACACATATATACATATATATACAACAACATACGAATTCCTCTACGTTAGGTGACATCGCATTACACGCAATAATACAACCAGCATAGAGTTTCCGTATCTCTTCAGCGTAGCTGTGATCGAAGTTTACATCACCGTTTCATACAATTTGCAATAAAATATGTCACGATTTTAAAACGACTTAAAAAAGGAGACTCACCTTGGGTTTCCTCGAAGAGCCGCATGATGAAGGGCATTGAAGCCATTGTTGTTAGTTAGAGTTATGTCAGCGTTATGGTCCAGGAGAAGGGTCAGCATATCGTCTCGTTTCTTCGAGATTGCGTCATGAAGTGGAGTATCCCCTCCGAATCCTTAAACAGAAAAGATACTTCGAATATAATCGATTTGTTATTGCAAATAAATCTGTTAAATAATTCTAAATATTCTGAACAATAAGCGCGGGTAGGTGCTACGTCACGAATCTGACTTTCAACCTGTCGTTTATTGTATTCTCTTGAGAATTTTGTTCATATTAACCAACCCCTCCGATTTTGAAAATTATAAATTTCACGTTTAAATGTCAAAATTTGACATCGAATGTCAAATTTATCCGTACTAGACAGTTAAACGTCAAACTTGTCCATAATAAACACTTAACTGTCAAACTTTTCAGCCGCGTTCAAAAGGTACACTGGCTTGCAATAAAATCTCGTACACCTAGTTTCACCTATATTGATATAAGCTTTTGATGACATTTCTAATTTGACATTTCATTTTCAAAAGTATTACATTCATAATTGATCATAACCTCTAAGCATAACCTATTGCATGTGTCAAATCTAAAGTCAGCTTACATCGGCAAATAATCTTAAAAAATAAGCTTATTTGACATTCAAGTATACGTTCTTTGACTGATTTACTTCAAACAGACATTAATCTATATTCTTTTTAAATAATAATTTCCTGAAGACGTCAAAGAATGTTGACGAAATATTGAAAATAAAGATTTATTTTATTAAGGACCGAAAAACCCACAAAACATTTTATTGCTTATAAAAAAAGTGGTCGAAAAACAATATCAATAAAATAATTTTGTTAAACTTCCTCCCTGCCTCGCTTTCCTCTAGCGTCACCGGTTTTGGAAAATCGGAAATCGTTTTGGTTTCGAAATATGGAAATAATATTGAACCTCTAAGACCGCCAAATTAGAAATATTTCACGTTTGCATGTCAAATTTTCATATTTGACGTTTAAATGTCAAATTTATACGCATAAGTTTGACGTTCAAATGTCAGTCTTATATATACTTGACGTTTGATATGTCAAGTTTATGCATATTTGACGTTTAAATGTCAAACTTATATATACTTGACGTTTAATATGTCAAACTTATGACTATTTGACGTTTAAATGTCAAACTTATACTTACTTGACGTTTAAAATGTCAAACTTATGCATATTCGACGTTCAAATATCAAACTTATGCATATTTGAATGTCAAACTTATTGATACTTGACATTTTAAACGTCAAACTTGTCCATATTCGACATTTAATTGAAAACTCCGATTTTGAAAATTAGAAATGTTGCTATTCCTGCAAGCTAAAAATGTCAAACTTGATCATATTTTACGTTTAAATGTCAAAATTCGACGTTTGAATGTCAAATTTATCCATAATAGACATTTAAACGTCAAACTCGTCCATAATAAACATTTAACTGTCAAACTTGTCAGCCATTCAAAAGGTACGATGTAAAAACAATTTTTTACCACCCTCTCTCTTTCCCCTTCCTTCTCCCCTTTTGGAAAATCGGAAACCTTGAAAATTGTTCAAGCTTGTTCTTTATCGATACCTTGACCATTTTTGGAAAGCAAGGCTTAGGACAAGTTTCAACATTTCAATTTCTCAAAGGGCTGGCGGATTTTTTTTGAAGTATTCAAGTTTTCATTTCGAAATATGGAAAGAATATTTAGAATAATCAGAACCTCCAAGACCTCCGAGTTGGAAATATTAAACTCGACCATATTTCACGTTTGCATCTCAAATTTATACATATTTGACGTTTAGGTGTCAAACTTATGCGTATTTGACGTTTAAATGTCAAACTTGACCGTACTCGACATTTAATTGTAAATTTTGTTCAGATTAGACCTCTCCACCGCCTCCGATTTAAAAAATTAGAAATATTGTTATTCTTGCAAGCTAAAAATGTCAAACTTGATCATATTTTACGTTTAAATGTGAAAATTCGACGTTTGAATGTCAAATTTATCCATAATAGACAGTTAAACGTCAAACTTGTCCATTGTTGTAGAGTGTTTAAATTTTTAAATGTATCTTTACATGTATTTTTCCATGTATTTTTATGATAGTGAATTGTGGGCTTTAGAAATATTAAACTCGACCGTTTGCTTGTCAAATTTATATATATATCTCAAACTTATGTATATTTGACGTTTTAAATGTCAGACGTTTAAAATGTACTTGACGTTTGAAAATGTCATGTCTTAAATATATTTGACGTTTGATATGTCAAACGTTTGATATGTCAAATTTATATTTGACGTTTAACCGTCAAACTTATGCATATTTGACGTTTAAATGTCAGACTTATATATATTTGACGTTTAATACGTCAAATTTATGCATATTTGACGTTTAAATGTATATATGTAACGAGACGTTGCTGCGAGCGTCGCCGGCAAGATTTAAACCGAATTTATCAATATTTGACATTTAAAGCCCAAATTGTCGGCGTGAGAGCAGATGATACTCTTCTACTAAATCAGTAACCTTCTTTTTAATAACACACCTTCTTAAAGGGAGGGCGTATTAAAATTTTGACCAACAGTGTATGTCCTCAAATTCCCACAACGACTTCTCTCCACTAACGGCGGAGTGTACGTGTGGTTTCGTGACGACAAGCTGTTGTCTAGCTCCCGGAATGGGAACTTCTACATGCCGCACAGTCCCATGTAATTATTTCAGGGCAGTGTCGTTCAGGGCTACGCCCGGGACGCACGGGCTACACTAGCGTGTCGTTATTAAAAATCCCCGACCACAAGAGCGGCGCAACTCCCGAACAACAGACGAGAATACAAATGGACAAACTTTGGCTTAAATATAATTTAATACATTACGGCGATGACTGGGTTGGTAGTTTCGGCAATTCGTCGCCGGCACCGGTGAAACTAGTTTACGACTTTCTTCTTTTTTATTATTATTATTGTAGTTCATGTGCGTAGAATACTATTTAATTAAAGTCGTCAGAAAGGTAATTTAGTTTTCTTCAAATTTGTTGCCGACCTGAGTTCCGAACACGTATACACGTACACCTCCCATCTCTCTGGAGATAAATCGCTCTCATATACGCCAAGACAATAAGTTGTTGTTTAACTGATTAGATCTCGACCAGGAGTTATTACGACCGGGGTGTTCTATACTGTGCGCCGTACACGACCGTTTCCGGCTTACACACAGCCCCGGAGATCGTAACGACCATCTTACGTCAAGCCGTATAACACTGTAGGAACAACAGCGACGCCATCTACAATTTTCGTCAGGGAGGATTTACGTTCTGCCGCTACAGATTTTCATTTGTCACGAATAAAGTTTAATTATATGACGTGGCCACCGCAGCGTTTAACGTTGTTTCGTTTAAGAGCGGTTTAGGTGGGATATTGGAAAGGATGATGTGGTGAATTGTACACGGTCTCCTATATACAAGAAATAATAAGGTACTACTAGGAAAGTAAGCAAATACAGAACTACCAAAGATTAATGGTGGTGGTGGTAGATGGTTTTGGAACAATCAGAGCAAGCTTTGACTGGTTTCAAAAACTTTTTGAAAAGGCTTCCAATACCACAGATATCTCGAAAAAAAAGGCAGCCCATCCTGGAAGGAACCATCATAATTCCAATTTTCTAAACATGATGGGCTAGCAAAAAAAGTGTTGAGATGACAGATGGAAACATAATTTCCTGCAACAATACAGAATAAACTTAGAAGAGACTGAAACCATTACCAAAATTTTAATTTTCGAGCAAAAAGAAGCTGAGTCAGAACAATCGAAAATAAATTCTACGAGTGGGATCTCTGAAAGACTACCTTTCATTTCACGAAACCCCCACTAACTATTAATGGCGCAAGCTGTAGAAATGGGTGCTGAACAACATGGAGGAAAGCAATTCTTATAAAAGCTCCTACTCAACCATCTATGTAATGTAAAAAAAAAACACAGTATTGTTGCCGAAACAATAACATTCCACGTCTTAGGTGGAGGAATGATTGGAGTTAGTTTTGGATTTCAGAGATGGAGCAGCAGAAAACAGTAGCAATTTGTAGAGCTGGCCGATACCCACATTTTTTGGTATCGGGTATCGATACTTACCGATGTATCGATTCCGAGTACTGGAATCGGTTAAGTATCGGCAGGTATCGATACTTGAGAACCGATACCATTGATTCCTTGAATCGATACCTCGAATTGATTCCTTGAATCGATACCTTGGTATCGATACCTAGGACTGATTTGTAGGTATAAATTTTTCAGGTTGATTTCAATAATTATATTCAATAACATATCCACGGTATCAAATGTACAATATTATGATACTTTGGCCAGTAATGGTATCGAATACTGGACGATGTATCGATACTTCGCCCAGCCCTAGCAATTTGTACCCATTGATTAACAAACAAGTGAAATAGAGTGGTAATGTTAAGATTTCTGCAAGCATTGAGTTCAATGGACAAAATTGAAGCTGATTCTGTGATCAGTTAGGGTTTTGATGGAACCACCACCAGATAATGACCATAATGAGAGTGTTTTAGAAATATTTACAATTTTTTTATGATATCGAATCAACCATTCGATTCAATTTATGAAGGAAGGCACCTAACCAGAGTTCCCTCCAATATGGATTAAGCCGATTCCGCTCATCGATTGGATCTTTTAGAATGCGTTTTTTACACATTAATTTGTCATATGACAAATTGGAGGACCAGAAAAAAAAATTTAGTTAAAAATGTAAAAAATAAACCAAACAACACTAGAAATACAATTGCAGTCAATATAGTGCAAAGGAACTTCAATGATCCTCTCCAGCTTAATAGGCAAGATCATGCTCCAAAATCAGGGGGCCAAATCAATATATGTTTAACAAGGCAATAGGCACCCCAGATCTCCTAATTTCATCATTTAAGTCTGAACCAGTTCAGAATCGTTCCAATTATGATGGTCGACTGTTATACAAGCAGAACAATAACTTCAAACCCTGAAGGGGTCATCTCCAATATGATAACTGTATGCAATAGTGAAGGTCATAATATTGAATAATGTTCCAATCGTATAATGAGTCAAGATTGTTTTGTAGATTTATTAATAGAATCAATAGAAGAGAACAATCTCACATCATCGGCAAACAGCAGATCATCGGATCATCTATTAAGGCTAAAAATAATAGTGGGCCCAAATTGGTATCTTGAGGTATACCTGACGTGGCGGAGGATAGAATAAACCGACGATTTAGCTCTCCCGATCAATTTCCTTTAGACGTTTTTTAAGGTGATTTGAGGGGGTGGCGAGACAGGGGAGGGGGTTATACAATGTATTTTCGTAACTATTTTAGCAGATGTAATAGTTAAAATACTTTTGGCAGCTGTCACATTATCGAAACATCTTTGTTTTTAGTTGCAATAGTTGTAATTATCAAAATAAAAACCAATTTTTTCTTTTCACGGTTGTAACCGTCAAAATATTCCTGTCAAAACAGCTAAAACACTTCTGACAGCTGTCAAATTGGTTTGTTTTTTTACAGTTCGGATAATTACAGCTGTCGAAAAAAAAAAAAAAAAGCCGTTTTGACAGTTGAATGAGGTTATTAAAAAATATATCTTGACAACTGACATGGTAAAAAGCTTACTATTTTGAGGGGGTGGCGTGACGGAAGGAGAGGGGGAAATGGGGTATGCAACCCCGTCAAGTTACAAAAGCAGTGATTCCTCTTAAATTTTTTGGCAGATCTAATAGTTAAAGTGCTTTTGACAGATGTCAAATTGTAAAACAGTGTTTTCTCCGATTTGACAGCTAACTGTCATAAAGTGCAGAATCTCTTCTTTCTTTACAGTCGTTGTACATTCATCAATTTTTTTTAGATATGTTTTAAGGAGATCTCGTTGCTGAATTGTTTCATCCCTCCTAATAAACACGTTCTTGCACGTGGAATGTGCTTTCAATTTGTGTTCTTTTCTCGCACAACTTTCATTGCAGTTAATGGATTGTTGAAAACTATCCGCAAAGTCGAAAGACCAGGTTAGTTCATGAAACCTGGAACATCATGTTATTGCAAAATCGAATTTAGACTCTCTTTTCCAATACATCGAAATCTTTACCTCTCATCCGCTTAAGATTCTAGAGCAAGCATGATAAAAAATGTTGGAAGGCCACCTTTCGTCCTGTTTTCAAAGTTTCAGCGTTTTTTCACCAAAAAATTATCTGACATGATCTTTGTCTCAACAGGCATGACATGATTAAACAATTTCAAGGTCAGTTGAAAATTTACAAGGATAGAGCATCAATTTTAATCCGTTCTTGTTTAGAATAAATAAACTTTCTTGTCATAGTACCAGATGACCCCACCAGAAAAGCAATATATCACTATCTACACCACTTCTTCGATAAGACCAATTTGTAGTCTGGTTTTTGGCTTTAGCTCAAAGCATTGGCGCTATGGGACATTATTTTCGCAAGGCAGTGTACACAGCTCATCCACAATCCACACATGTCCAAGACTGTGAGAGAAAGCCTGCGCCATATACTCATAAGTACAAAAGACGAAAGTAATACATTAGAGCTTTTCTTATTCTCCACTCTTTCTGCACGAGATAATCCTTTAAAGTGTGATTTGCACCGACACAAAGGCCTCTACTAAAGGCGCGCCAGTCACAAAGAAAAGGGCGGTGTAGCGTCTACGCTACTCCGCAAAATATCCGCCGAGTTCGCAGAGTTACCCAAACAAGAAGGCTACGTAGCGAAGGCGCTACTAATACCAGCACGGTTAGCACATCTAGCTCTAGTCTAGAGCAAATAGCGTTGGTTGTGTAGTGTAGGTGTTTTAGTTTTTAGAGAAAGAAACTAACGTTCGTAGGGCTTATTGCATGCGCTGCCTGCTTATAATGTCAGGACACGAACTGTAGAAAATGCCTTCATTTCGATTCCGCCCGGCGAGCACTGACTCTTTGTCACAACTTTTCATCCTGTCGTGGTGGGATATGTGTGTGTGTGTATTCGAGATCTAACTCACACCCCGCTCCGGTTTAACCGCACGTATCAGATAGATGTACGCACACATAGGAGAGGGATTAGGAGGAGGAGGATATGAGGTCGAGATACACGGTGGTAGCTTATTCATGTAAGAAAATCTCAATACAATTTTTAAAAAAATGTCTTGTCTGATTTGATCGGAATCGCATCGTGTACAGATGAGGTCATAGCATACCGAAACAACGATTCAAATTATGCCGTTAGATGGCACCATACATAGTAGTAAAAATAAAATTGATTCTTTTTTTTCTTTTAAGATTCGACGTTCACGTGCAGTAGATTACCTTCCAGTTTTCTCTATATACGAGTCGAGGAGCTCTCAGAAAGCTAATTACCTTCTCCTTCCAAGTCATAAGGCGAATATAATTGGCGGAACGGTGATTCTTTTTATCCCGTCCGGGACTGCGGAAGAAAACGAAAACAATTTAATCAGACATCAGCGGAACGATGCAATCTTCTCAGCGTTATCCACGAAGAGCTCCCAGCAAAAATGGAATGAGGAGTCCAGCGGCGACTCGTTGCGTAAATCATAACCGACTACATCTTAAAATATCTCCGCTAAATTAGCAACGCTGAGAGGCATGGAATTTTTAAACGAAAATATTTTTTTTCCTTAACAAATTTTGAGGTTAACTCTCCGGTGGACACGACTAAATTTCGATAATTCCCAAAACGGACGTGCCGCTACTGCACGATATAAAAAGGACGATCGTTGAACGTAGGCTATCCGAGCCAGAATTGCCAGTTTACGGAAAGCTCCAAACGGCTATGAGTTTTAAAATAGAATAGAACAATAACGGACCGCTCTTCTCTTCTTTGCTTAAATCCCCGGTTCCCATAAACGCTACCCCACCGACATGAATATCGTGAAAAATAAGGCCTTTTTGCTATATAGCGTCCCCGTGTTCCATTTTCACTTAATGCCCGTTGTCGTCCCCTTCATTTTTAATGTTATACTCGAAAGAACAGCCCCCCGGTTTGCTCGCTGCGAAAGCCGGAGATCCTAATCGTTCTGCGGGAATCCTACTGGCTGCTCCACTTTTATATTTCGAGTATACGCATACCTTTTCTTTTCGGTTTTTTTTTCTTTTTAAATAACGAGTTAAAAAGGAGCGGGGGATGGTAAAGATCGAGGAGGTCGTGTTGTTTTCTTTTCCTGTTTCCTTGATTATTAAAATAAGGTTTGTTCGTTCTTGTTGGTCTCATTTCAGGCGGTCCCTTTGTTTGATGAAGTTGTAAATGAATAATTTATGTTTCGCGTTCGTTAAGAAGAATTTTGTAGAGCATCATATTTCACGCATTCTTTCGAAAACACAATTCACGAAATAAACAAGACCATAAACCAACATGCATGCAACGGATCCGCATTTATTCGCCCGAAATAAAGCAATGCACCTTTCCAGACGTGTCATAACTCATTACCTTCCGCCTGGAGATGCAGCGAGGGGAAATCCTACCAACCTATCCAGCAGTCTCTCCGCATTTTCCTACCCCAGAAAAGAGCAGTTACGGCGGCAGTCTAATTTGTAGTGCGCCTCTCCTGTGCCACTCCTCATTGCCAACTTTTCAACTTAAAAACTTTAATGTAGAGATGTGTGCGGAATTTACTGTGTTTTCGTGAAAAGGAGCGTCGGAAGAGTTGGGCAAAATCGATTCTTCTCAGTTTAAGGAATATGATCTTATGTCTATTTATGAAAGGAAGAAAAAACTACAGTACCTTATACACGTTGGGAAACAAAGTTTGTCGGAAGTGATGATCGAAGAAGAGAGATTTAAACACAACAGTCCAAACCAAAGTGAATTAAGGTGTTTAAGAGCAGAAAGTTTGTATAGTTTTTTTCTCTTTTAGCAGCTATAACTGTCAAAATATTCCTGACAGCTGTCAAATCTTAAAAAAAACAGTTAATTTTTACACTCCCGGACGGTATATTTTTTCTGAAAGCAGTCAGCCTACTAAAAGCACTATTTTATTTTTTGACAGCTGTCAAATTATCGAAACAGCTTGTCTTTTTAGATCCAATAGTTGTAACTATCAAGACGTCTCAGTCAAATTGTAAAAAAACAAATTAGTCAAGTAGTTTTTCTTTTTTATTTTACAGTTCCGATAATGATAACTGTCAAAATATTTCTGTCAAACAAAAATGTAGTTTTAGCGGCTACAATAGCGAAAATACTTCTGACAGCTGTCAAATTGGTTGCTTTCTTTTCTTTTACAGTTCGGATAATTATAACTGTCGAAAACAAAAAACGAAAAAGCTTTATTTTAACAATTGAATGTAGTTATTAAAATATAGCTTGACAGCTGACGTTGTAACTGTTACAATAAAAACCGCTTATTTCTTTTGACAGTTATAACTGTCAAACTATTTCTGTCAAAACAGCAAAAGTAATTGTTTTAGAGACTATAATAGCGAAAACACTTCTCACAGCTGTCAAACTGGTTGTTTTTTTTTCTTTTATAGTTCGGATAGCGGAAAAAAGCGAAAAAAGCTTTATTTTGACAGTTGAATGAAGTTATTAAAATATAGCTTGACAGCTGACGTATGGTAAATAGCTTAAAGTTTATTTTCTTACTATTTTGAGGGGGTGGCGAGACGGGGAAAAAGAGTATGCAATGTATTTTTTTAACTATTTTGACAGATATTGAGGCTAAAATGTTTTTGACAATTGTCAAATTATTGAAACAGCTTGTTTTTTAGTTCCAATAGTTGTATCTGTCACAATAAAAACAATTTTTTCTTGTAACAGTTGTAACTGTCAAAATATTTCTATCAAAACAGCAAAAGTTTATTATTTTAACGGCTGTCATAGCTAAAACAACTTCTGACAGCTGTCAAATTGGTTGTTTTTTTTTCTTTTGCAATTCGGATAATTATAATAGTTAAAAAAAGCGAAAAAAGCTATTTTGAAAGCAAAATGAAGTTATTAAAATATATCTTGACAGCTGACGTATGGTAAAAAGCTTTAAGTTTATTTTCCTTCTATTTTGAGAGGGCGGCGAGACGGACGGGGTGTGGTATGCAATGTATTTAATAGTTAAAATACTTTTGGCGGCTGTCAAATTATCGAAACAGCTTGTTTTTTTTTAGTTCGAATAGTTGTAACTGTCACAATAGAAACCATTTTTTTCTCTTGACAGTTATAACTGTCAAAATATTTCTGTCAAAACAGCAAAGGTGCATTATTTTAGCGATTATAATTGCTAAAAGACTTGCTGTTAAATTGATTATTTTTTTACAGCTCGGATAATTATAACTAACGGGGGGGAGGTGGACGAAAAAAGCCGTTTTGACAGTTGAATCAAGTTATTAAAAATATATCTTGACAGCTGACATATGCTAAAAAGCTTCACATCTATTTCCGTACTTTTTTGTAAGCTGTAGAACTTTTTTTTGTCATATAATGAAAACAATGTAGTTTTAAAACTATTTTGGCAGATGTAATAGTTAAAATGCTTTTGACAGCTGTCAAGTTGGAAAACAACGTTTTCCCCGATTTGATCGCCGGTAAAAAAATGCAGAATCGGTTCTTTCTTTGCAGTTTGTCGAAATAATAGAAAAAAGTGGTTGCAGTTCTCAAACTAATCATATTACGAAATCGATAATTTGACAGCTGTCAGATTGTGAAAAACGGTTACTTTTACAAGTTTTAAGTGTCGTGAAGATCGAAGGATTAACAATAAGTAACAACAATCAGAGATAAAAGATAAACTTAAATCGCTGATCTCGATGGCGATGTAAAAATTAAAATGCTTGTGACAGCTGTCAAGTTGCAAAAACTAGGTTTTCTCTCATTTGACAATCGTCGTAAATATAAAAAGAAAACGCTGTTGTAGCCCTCAAACTAATTCTGACAGATGTGGAAATCAATAATTTGACAGTTGTCAGATTGTAAAGAACGATCTTGACAGCTGTCAATGGATATGGATCGAGTTAAGACATTATTAAACAGAGATAATATCTTATTCAAAGAAAAAGATAAAGACAAGACTAACTGAAGATAGTGATAATGAACAACAAGAAGAAGAGACAACAGAGAACAAATCTGACAAAAATTATAAAGCCTGAAGATGAAGGAGTAGTAGAACAGAAATCTGGAGTCAAATGGATGAAATTGAAGTATGTACGGACGTGGAAACGCCAGATCAAGAGGTTAAAGAAAAAGGAACCTGAAAAGAATACAACAAGAAAACATAGAGAGATAAAGATACCTTCCAGAAGCTGATCACCACTCGAAATTAAATCAAGAAACAAACGTGAGATGAGCACGCATTATAATAACTACAGCGCCTTAATAAGAAGTTTTTACATCACCCCAATATCGCTATTACACTTATTAAAAGTACTCGCTTGTACGGCAGCAAAAGTAGCAGAAACTTTTTTTCAAACGAGCAACAATCAATTACAGTCAACGTGCTGTCATCTCGCTGAAAAGAGCTTTGACTCGTATTACTTTTTTCCGCGAAAAGTTCATGCTAATAACGTTTACCCTACACGACGTTTCGTAACCGTAAACGTGACGTGTAAACCATATCCAACCATTGAACGAAATCAGAAATTATAAATAGAAAAAACAACAGTGGTCCTAATGCGAAACCGCGTTATTTTACGTTGAAACCGCCGCCGTTAAATTCCGAACAAGTTTCTGTATAGAGGTCCCGAGTACCATAAAATATTATCTCCTCTTCGGCTGTTTAATATTTCGAACGCGAGTACCGCATAAGTTATCCCCTTTACATTTCTCATTGTCCTTTAAAATTGTTCCGCAACGTCTTCTTTAACGTCGCGGATGGGCCGCAAAGGTACGCCAAGTTCTGATGTCACTCCCGGGACTCGTAAAGCCACTCCGTGTCTAACGTTGTAGCAGACCTTCGCCGAAAAGGAACAAGTCGAGACCTCTCTTACTTGATACGTTCAACAATTGAGGTACAAGATTTAGACCCGATCTGCATGTGTACAGAATGTAATTATTTAAAAGAATCCGAGAGTAAGGTAGGTTAACACTAGTCAAATGCAAATGTTACAAATGCAATAGCATTTAATATACAGAGTGTTCCAAATTATGTGTTCTAACTTCCACGACTGGGTTGAACAACGTAGTGATCCTATCTAAGGATTTGGCTACCAGCTGAATGAAAGGAACCCCCAAATCGCGTCGCGCATTCCAAACAAACCACAGCATGCCCACAATCATACGCAGAGCTAGGTTTTGTTGGGTTTCTGAGCGCTAAACTATCGTGTTGACGTGAGAACGAAGAGTCAGCCGACTGTTGAGCGTCATGATCATGTGAAAATGGCCATATCATTCTAGGAAGATCAAGAACAGTAGGGGGCTCAAAAGCCATCTTTGTGGCATTCCAGCGGAGACAATCTGGGAAGAGAAGACAGATTCCTCAACTTTGACCAAAGCAAAGCTCCAATTCTGATGATATCACCAGATAATTTTGACCAATTCACGATTACAACCATCTTGTATACCGAGCCCTGATGCCATACCTGGAAATATCCAGGAACACCGCAACCACAGTCGTCTTTGCTTCAAAGGCATTTCTGATAACCTCAAGTGACTCTAAAGAGTTGTATATGAAGGCCATATCATTCTAGAAAGATCAAGAATAGTACCGGGCTCAAAAGCGACCATTGTGGCATTCCAGCGGAGATAATCTTGAAAGAGGAGACAAATTCCTCAACTTTGATCAAAGCAAAGCTCCAATTTTGAAGATATGACCAGATAATTTTGACCAGTTCAGGATTTAACCCTGCAATAATCATCTTGTATACCAGGCCCTGATGCCACACCTAGCAATGTGCAGGAACTTCAAAGGCATTTTTAATGGCTTCAGTGACTGTAAAGGATTGTATATAAAAGGTGTGTACAGGGCATGCAGATCTGTTTTTGTTTAATAGTTTTAAAAGCGTTTTCAAAATTCCTCAACAAGGTTGCATCTTTTGGGCAAAAGCAAAAACTGTAGGAAGTGCTATGAAATGGGCTTCGTCCTGACTGACATATCAACGCCCAGCCTAATCTGTAAGGGGTAGAAATGTGAAATTTGGAGACGATCTTCATTTTTTATTGCAGGCGTTATTTAAGAAGCGATTTTTCGAATTACCACCCCTAAGGGAGCGAAAGGTGGGTGGCAAAGAAAATAATATTTTTATGGTCAAACTTAGTTGAAACTTGGTACCGATTCGCTTTTGACAAGATTAATAAAGCACGTGTTTCGAGTTTTTTTTTTAATGTAACCTCTAAGTGGAGGGGCAGGAGGGGCAAAATCTGTATAGTAAAAATAGTAATTATATTACTAGGCGTACTTGAGTTATGAAATAATCGTTCAGTCACTTTAAAGACTTGTGATTGGTCGGTTACATTTAATAGCAAAGAACTGAATTGTTTCAAAGGTTTGAAGAAAAACTATATTTAACTAAGTGAGCATACTCGTAAGTCTGAGGAAGACATAATAAGCCATCATTTTCAACGAGCTCGCCGTGGGAAAGCGCTGAACTATCGTTTCGACATGAGAACCAAAATCCCAGCCGACTGTCGAGCGTCCTGCCCAAATCGACAGTAGAGGGACTCCATCGCAGATGATGATTCCCAACCACAAAGATGTCAAACGCCTTAGACCACCCCATGACGCTCTTGTAATTGGGATCGTTGATTTTCAGCCACCATTTAACAGTCTAACGAACTATTCAATCGAGGCCTCTTTGTAGACGGTGGCAGATGAGTGGAGATGAAAGGTAATGAACCTCGAAAACAACACAAGCTAGAGCTACTGTTAAAATCTCTCTTTCTTCTTAAAGTGGCACTCCGAATGAGGCAAGGCTTAATATGCTTACAAAACAAAAGAATATGCCTGTAACAAATGCTAGCTAAAGCTAAGTCATGATCTACAAGTAACACTAGAGATGTTCTAGCTTGAACTTTCAAGATATTGTGGAGGGTTGGGCCCTCAATAGCATACGTTGTCCAAAATACAGATACTCTAAAGAAGAATGGACACGGTTTCAACTGTTTTGACTTTGCCCCAAAACATATGTTGTTCACTATGATCTGTAAGATCTATTATGAGCACCCCCTCCCCTTCGTTCAGTCCCAATTGATCTCTAAGCTTCTGAATAAGTTTAGTGTTTTCTTGGGAGCTGTGGCTCTAAGATCAGCCAATTCCAGATGCACCTGTTCGAAGTGGTTCAACAGAGATTTCGACTTACTAGCTGAAAAAGTAATGAAGTTTTTCAATTGTTTTAATTTTGGAGTCTCGATCCCATGCAAGATTTTCTGTTTAGTCTCCCACTGTTGGGGATGAGCTCTAATGTTGGCTTTTAGTTAAGGTACAGAATGGTTTTGGTCCAATTATGGTCGAGACTCTGCGTCTTTTTTTTTGTAAGGCTATGGCTATGACCAAACTTATACCTCATCGAAACTCACTCAATAAAATTTCACCGACATACAAATTATTCATCTCAACGACGCAAAAGATAAATTCCTCTTAACTCGATTTTATTTTTCCGAATCCGACCCGCAATTAAAAAGACGAGCGCAAGAGCATTATGCAACCGACTACATTCCAAACGCGGCAAAAACTCTCCTCGAGATTTGAATCTCCATCTCGTCCGATCCATTTTCGTCGCATCGTCTCTCATAACGTTCCCATTTTTATGATGGCCCTCTTTCGGACGACGCGAAAAGCTAACACGATTTCAATTCCGAAAGCGTCTCTTTAAAATTATTTATTAGAAGTATCCCAGGGACTGCTACGTCGCAATCTATTACCCTGAATATTTCCATTCCCGAACACCTCACGGGAAGTTTATAGAGAAGTACCGCTTGCACTGCGTCTCGAACCGTCTCCTCTTCTTATTTGCAATTTAAAAATGCCATTCGTAATATCGATATGCCGTAGTGCATACTACGAGTAAGCTTCGCAATCCATCTTTTGTTTTATTTCACGCTGATGAAACTTTCCGAGCGTACTCGTATACATTTAGTCGGGGAGGAAAAACAACAATATTAGGTACATCGAGCGAGAGCAAAAGGGGGCACCTAAATAACCTGACGGCCGGGCTCGACGGCGGCACTCTCCACGCTTTATTGACTTATTCGCTCTGTCTCATAAATCTTTTTTAATTCCTTACGGGATTCGAACTAAAGCTGATCACGCGGACCCTAATTGGCACGGGATTACGTGCACCGCCAATTATTGTTTTCAGACAGTTTGGTGTCTGATTTGCTGCTACTGTGTGTATGGTTTTGTCTCTCTCTCTCTCCCTCTCGGCCGAACGAGAATTGTGCTCCTATTTTACTGGAGCTTTCCATCCTGACAGTTCCCAGTATAACGGGGGATTCCAAAATAAAAGCAACCTTTCTTACATCATTGAATTTATTTTAGATTTCAAATGTTTCTCTGCACAGTGGGCCAGATAACCAGATTAGGGCGAATATTTTTTAGGAACACGATTAAGTGTTTTCATATCTCTCATATAACAATTATATCAGATAGTTTACATTATATTCGCTAAATCAGCTTCTTTACTGATAAGTACTGATATACAGCCTTGTATACAGTGTGGAACAGCCAAATGGAATAAATTCGATAACAAATAAATGAGGGTGTATTGGGAAAAACGCTTGGACACGTCGATTTGTATTTTTAAATGCGCATTTTTTTCAAAAAAAAAAAATTATACAGGGTGTGTCATGTGACAGTGGCCAATACCAACTTTCTTATTTTAAATGGAAACCCCTGCATATTATTTATTTTTTGGGATCTTCGGAAAATTCTAGACATAATTCATGTACAATATCCCATACCTATCTTCAACTGTTTCGGAAATATTAAGTGTTTTCAGATTTATTACGTAAATTAACATTAAAAAAAAAGAAAATTATTTTATTTCACAAATTCGCTACATTACACTAAAAACCTAATAAGTAATACTGATTATTTCTTAATAATGTAAAAAAAAAAACAAAAAACATTAATGTCAATGTATAGTAAATGTTCAAAATGCTCGCCGCGAACGTCTTGGCAACATGCTAATCTGGTATAGAAATGTCTTCTAACATTACTCAACATCTCAGGCGTGACTGATCTAATCGCAAGCGTGATTCGTCTTTTTAAATCATCTAAGTTGAGGGGTTTAGTTTTGTATACAAGACTTTTGACATATCCCCACAAAAAGTAGTCTAATGGCGTCAGATCAGGAGATCGTGCTGGCCATTCTACCGATCCGCGCCTCCCTATCCACCGATTTGGAAGAATTTGGTTCAGGTACTGCCGGACATTGATTTGGAAATGGGGCGGTGCTCCATCTTGCTGAAACCATACTGTATTGGCAGGAACTTGTGGGTTTGCTGGATTAGGATATAAGTTTGCGAAAGTTGGCACGACATTATTTTGGAGCAGTTCTAAATATTTATCTCCATTCAAGTTACCATCAATGAACGATGTGATTTCCAACAATTCCTGCCCAAACATTAACTTTTTCAGGATATTGCGTAGGTTCCTCTCTCATCCAGTGAGGATTCTCATTAGACCATTAGCGGCAATTTTGACGATTAACATGGCCGTGAAGTGTAAATGTGCTCTCATCAGAAAATAAAATATCTTCTAATTGGATCACATTATTATCTAACATTGCCATCATCGGTTCACAAAAAAACGTCTTCCATGAGCTCCTGAGTTGGCATCATTTTATAGGGATGCATTTTACTTTCCTTTAATACTCGAAAAATTGATGTATGGCTAATGTTGAACAGTGGGGCTGCTTTTCGACCAAAATTATGTGAGTTTTCGTGAATCTCAAGCATAATATCCAATTTCGTATCATCACTTACTGCATTGGCAGCTACTTTTTTTAATATGTCTTACATGACCAAGCTCGCAAAACTGTTTTTCTATTTTGCTAATTGTTCCTTGGGATACAGGCGGCAAATTTGGAAATTTTTCGTGAAATAAGCGTCCGTTTGTTATCTCCATAATCAATCATTTGTAGAATGGTTATTTTGTGCATTTCTGTTAAATGAACCAGTTTTCTGATATTATTACGTACAGTTAACGAAATTCAAACGACAATAGCACTGACACTGATCACTACTGTCATGCAGGCAGACAACATGTTGCTAAGGCTATGAGTTTTTATGAAAATAAACAAAACGGTCTTTGTATTTTTTTAATTTCATATCAGTAAAAAGGAACGCAGCAATGGTTTTTGCTTACTTTATCAATATCAAGAGCTAAATGGGAAATAGATTTTTAGTGTAATGTAGCGAATTTGTGAAATAAAATAATTTTCTTTTTTTAATGTTAATTTTTTGTAATAAATCTGAAAACACTTAATATTTCCGAAACAGTTGAAGATAGGTATGGGACATTGTACATGAATTATGTCTAGAATTTTCCGAAGAACCCAAAAAATAAATAATATGCAGGGATTTCAATTTAAAATAAGAAAGTTGGTATTGGCCACTGTCACATGACACACCCTGTATAATTTTTTTTTTTGAAGAAAATGCGCATTTAAAGATACAAATCGACGTGTCCAAGCGTTTTTCCCAACACACCCTCATTTATTTGTTATCGAATTTATTCCATTTGGCTGTTCCACACTGTACGTGTTATTTTTTACTTGATTTGATTTTTGACATAACAGTAGTAGGTTTGGACGTACTATCCGAGATATTTCAAGAATACGAAAAAAATCTAGCCGGGCATTGCCCTGAGTGTTGTACCGAAGAGATTTCGGTCCTATCTCTCTAAAAACGCCAGATATTTCAATATCATCTGATGCACACTTAGAGAGTGAAACTGATGACACCAGTCATAATATAAATAGTGACAAGGACACAATAGCTTCTTCCGATAGCGATTATTGGAAATAAATGCATACATGTAGATATATCTGTAGGTGTAAATAAATATAAATTAAGTACTTACTTCTGTAAAACTTGCATTTTTATAGTTTCAAATATGACTGTTTAAGGACAACAACGTATGTTTTTTAATAGTATATTATGCAGCAAGTTTTATAAACGACACTTTAGTCACGAGTTGAATTAATCACGAGCGAGCCTACCGAGCGAGTTTTTAATACGAGTGTCTAGAAGAGTTTATAAAACGAGTTGTATACTATACTTTTTCTACGACCATCACAACAATGAAAATTGAATTATATTATTTACTATCTATATACAATAGTTAACTTCTTTTAAAAAAAAATAATATTATAAATGTTACTTAAATTTTGTATACCAATTCGATCATTAATAGAGTATTTGTTTTTTTAATGTTGATCATTTCTTTGTAGAGTCTTTTGTACTTAACAGTTTTGTTCAATATCTAGAATTTTTGGTTCGTTATAATTGAGCTTATAATTTTTTTTTCCTATAATATACACAAATATAATATTTGTGGAAACATTATATTTGTGTGCATATATTCTCTTTTGTAAATATTGTTTTGTCTGACCGACACTACCGGCCATTAAAGTTAGGACAATTACTAAAATTTAACAAATTGGAATGTTTTCACTATCAAATACTGTCGGTATTATTTTAAAAGATTATACAACAAATTTCAAAGAATATTTAAGTATTTAAGACGAAAATCCTCATTATAATACGTGAAATAGAAACAAATTTCAATTTATGTCAATAGCATGTAGAGAACTCATTAAGAAACGGTATTCAATGAATAACAGATTAGCAGGTTTACCATTAAGAAAACAAATGTAGGGGGCTGTAAAATTTTACCTGCGTATTTGCTGCTATATTAGAAAGAAGTTCTTATCATATTCGATGTGAACAGTGGTCAATCAGTTTGTTAATCAACCACTGACGATACGGACGTTCTATTAGTGTGTTTGTATTATTTAAAAGATGCCGAAAGGAAAGCCGATAACTCTGGCAAAGCGATCAGCTATTCTCACATTACACGAAGAAGGATATTCTGTACGTGTAATTGCGGAAAAATTACTAGTGAGCAAATCAACTGTACATTACACTATTCGTCGGTACCAAACCAGCGGTACTTTAGAAGACCGTAATCGACCTGGTCGACCAAAAGTGACGAGCCCTGCGGAAGATCGACGCCTTAAAGTGCTAAGCAAGCGAAACTGACGATTGACAGCGCCCGAAATCGCAGCAGAAATGAACAGGGCACGCGAGCGACCGATTTCTCTAACTACTAAACGTCGTTTAAGACAAGCCGGCCTTTACGGTCGCGTTGCGGTAAAAAAACCATTGTTACGTCGCGGAAATCGGCAAAAGCGTCTACAGTGGGCCGAACAATATAGAAATTGGACGGCAGAAGATTGGGAAAATGTTCTTTGGACAGACGAATCCAAATTCGAAATTTTTGGACAGAAGCGTAGAGTCTTTGTAAGACGAACGAGAGCGGAAAGAATGTTGCGCGAATGTGTCGTTCCCACAGTTAAACACGATGGTGGTTTGGGGTTGTTTCAGCAGTGCAGGAACCGGAGATCTTGTAAAAATTGATGGTATTATGCGCAAAGAGAACTATAGACAAATATTGGAGGAAAACGCCGTGACATCCGGATTGCGTTTGATAGGAGACAACTTTGTGTTTGCACATGATAACGACCCCAAACATACAGTACGAATTTGCAAAGAGTATTTAACGTCTCAAGAAGAAACAAATGTTCTGCAAATCATGCCGTGGCCACCACAGAGTCCGGATTTGAACCCCATCGAATTACTGTGGGATGAACTTGATAGACGAATTCGAAATGTTTGTCCAACTTCAAAAAAACATCTGTGGGAGCTTCTTCAAATTGAGTGGAACAACATTCCCGGCGAAACTTTAACCAAATTGAGAGAACGTATGCCGCGAGTGGTCCAGGCAGTTTTACGCGCCAAAGGAGGCTATTTTGACGAACAGAAGATATAGTATAGTTTTGTAATAAGAATGTTTTGTTTTATTTTTTTATGATATTTCTTTTTCTTATTTGTATATATTTGTAGTTCTAGCATTAAATTTTTGGTTTTGTTTTAATTACTATCATTTTTATTCATATTTTCAATAATTTACTTGCTGTCCTAACTTTAATGGCCGGTAGTGTATATACACTACGTCACACTGTTGACAATCTAATTGGAATATTTTGGTATACGTTTTTAGACTTATCTGTCGGTTGTGTCAGACTTTATAAAAATAAAATCAAACCATTACAATATTCTAAACGAAAAATACAAACTCAAATTAGGAAACTCACTTAAAAAATTTTATAAAAACAATCTAAATCTACTCATTTCAGATGCGCATTTAAATATAAAAACTTTTAAAAATAAACTGAATAGATTAAAGTATTAAATTGAAAAAGATTTGCCTACATACATTGCAAAACAATTTCTTGAAACACAAAAAAGTAAATATCTCAAAGCAGTTCAAAAGACAAAACTTTCACATAGAAAGAAAATCGAAAAATTAAGGTCAAAACAAAATGAAATAAATTATCTGTCTATCACAAAGAATGGGTACAAAACTTGACAAACATTTTTATCCCAAAAAATATTCGACTAGTTCTTCTCAACATACATAATTGGTATAGAGTCTAACATCAGAAATTTAGCTAATTAATTCCAAAATGAAATAAGATGCAAACCAACAAATTACTCAAAAACCATCCAGAAATTTACAAATTCTAAAAGCAGATAAATCGATCATAACAGAATATCTGAAAAAAGATGAAATGACATTGTTGGAAGATGATCATAACAGAATATATAAAACTATGACATGTTGGAAGATCCCACACAAAGAATTAAAAAAAAAAAACTGTTAAACTCGTAGACCATTGGGAAGAAAAAAATCTAGTCGATAAGAAATCGCCATTAAAATAAAAATACACAATGCCCAAACGCGGGTTGTAGGGAGTGATTACGCGCATTGGGGGCGTGGCCTGTGCAGCGACTCATAATTAGTAGTGCCGTTTTAAAGTTCCTTACCAGGCAAGAAAAATCAGTCGCGACCATAATGAATGAGAAGTCATTGGTTTACGGCGACTCTTGTCCAGGAAACACCAGCATGGTGTACAAGTGGCATAGTTTATTTAAACAAGGAAGGGAATCCCTTGAAGACGACCCGGGGCCGGGCAGGAGCATTGAGGTGACCACGCCAGCACTTATCCAAAAAGTTAAAAAAATTGTACTCGAAGATGCTCGACTAAAGAAGAAACAACTCGCAGAAATGGTTGGAGCATCCAATACAACAATTTTTAAAATCTTACACGATTATCTCGGCATGTCTAAGGTCAGCGCAAGATGGGTGCCGAGAATGCTCACGCCGCCGCAAAAACAACAGCGCGTAGAGTGTTCACGTGCATTTTTGGACCTCTGTAATGAAGACAAGGATGGTGTATTGAGTCGAATTGTTACTGGAGACGAAACTTGGGTTCATCATTATGAACCTGAGTCCAAACAAGACTCCATGCAGTGGCATAAAAAGGGCACAGCACCTCCCAAGAAATTTAAAGTGTCACAATCAGCTGGGAAACTCATGGCAACGGTATTTTGGGACTCGGAAGGAATATTGTTGATTGATTATAAAGATAAAGGTGTTTCTATAACCGGAGAATATTACGCTTCAATATTAGAGCGACTAAAAGAAACCATTAAAGAGAAAAGACGGGGAAAATTGACGAAAGGTGTGCTGCTTTTGCACGACAACGCGCCCGTCCACAAGAGCCGCGTTGCGTTAGCTGCCCTGCAAAAGGTAAGCTTCGAAATTGTGAATCACCCACCTTACAGCCCAGACCTGGCCCCGAGTGATTATTACCTATTTCCGAAAATGAAAAAAGAGCTGCGGGGTAAAAAATTTACTGCCGATGATGAAGTCAAGGAGGCAGTTTCGGCGTATTTTGCAGATAAAGAGAAATCAATTTTTATGAGGGTATAAATAAATTAATTGAAAGATGTGAAAAATGTATCCGTCTTGCAGGTGAATATATTGAAAAAAAAAATAATTTGGTTTTTTTATTTCCACCCCTTATCCCCCATTCCGCGAATATAAAAACGCTGCCTCGTATATGGGTTACCCAAAATATTCCTCTACGCCCAATTGTGTCAAACATACAGGGACCCACTTATCAATTAGCAACATTTTTAGCCCATTCCATAAATGGGATTTCCATAAATTTATTAAAAACGAAAAAACACCAACAAACTACAAACTGATTAATTTGGACGTGGTGTCATGTTTTCTGACTTTGCAGGGCATCATAATTTTGTGGCGGTAGTACCGCTGCAATTCTTGCTGTGTATATATAGGTATATTGATCCTCCTTTAAAAGGTGTTCCTGCAGTTTCCCTTCTTTTTCCAGAGCACGTACACCATATATTTACTACTAGCAATTGTCCATCCATATAGAACACCTGCTGCGAGTGTAGTTTTTTTTTTCCTTTTACGCTACTATATAATCTTACATAAGAGGGTGCGCATTCCGGGCACCAGCTGGAACACATTTCTCACCAACCCGTATCCTTTCCATACACGCACTTTTACGCTCGCTTCGTTCCGTACAAGAAACGCGAATCCCCCACCGACGCGACGGAAAAAAAGAGAAAAACCGCCGTAAAATCGTCGAGTTTGTGTATTTTCGGGCCGGCAATGGAAAACTGAGTATATAGCCGTAATATTTTCACTGCACCGTGTCGCGCCTATATCCTTCTACATCGGTTTCGCAGCATCATTTCTCTTCCGCTTACACTACATCGCTACCCAACACCACCCCCCTCACTTTTTTGCGGTCGTTTCCCATCCTAGGGCATCCCGTTCTTTCGTCGTATTTCTACGCTGGCGTGTGCGGAAACTGTGTCTTATTGAATTTTTTATTGGGACTTTATAAGGCGAGAAATTCGCTTTGTTGGGTAGGTTGTGTCTCGCATGTAATTTCATTATTCAGCTTCTGGCTAAGGAATTGCGCTAAAAACGCTCTTAAAAAATTAAAAATATTTTTTGGCGCCCAACGCGAGACAAAAACATATTATTTCACTATCATATCCAATACAGGGAGAATATGACGAAATAAAAGTGACGCTGTGACAGTAAAAGGATGGATTTTGACGTCGTTGCGAGAAAAAAAGAGGTTGCGGCTTCCTGAAAACATCCTCTCCCACCTCACCCCGATGAACGTCCCAAAGAAAAGATTCTTTCTTTAAGCGAACACAATCGCGGAGCAAGTAAGGAAGTGACATGGAAAACCGGGAATCAAGATGGGAGAAGACGGTCCGGGGGTTCCACGAATGTCGTCCTTATTGTTTGTTTTTAATGCGATCGCAACCTCTCGAGCACAACCCCTCTCCCTCTCCCACTCCTATAGAGAGGTAACGAAAAATTCAATTACCACTTTTTATTCGCGTTCTCAAAAGGAAATATGCTGGCAAATTGGTTATTGCAATAGACTGAAGAGACCGCGAATTTCAACGAACGAAATGTGGGGGAAAATGGAGGTCAATGACCTGCTAGGATTGCTACAGGAAAAGGGATGTCAACAGCTCTCGTAATATTTAGATTTCAATTGTTTTCCTGAGACATTAGACGCCCACCATATCCCCTACACCAGCCAACAACCAGCCCACTGTAAAATCTGATCCGGCACGCGAGACATTTTGACAAACCCAATTAAAAAAAAATATTGCACTACTTACTCATACTCACCCCAAATGAGGAAGATCGAGTGATATGGGGTTTGTCGCTTGCTGAACACCATCACTGGAATAACCTTTATCTGGTTGATTACAACCGTTTGAATGCTTCGCAATGCCTCAAAATTAAGTCTCTTCGGGGGATTTTTCAATTTTGATATAGGAACGGGGACTCACGTTTGGTAGCGAAATAAGCTAAGGGCCCACTAAAATATGTTTACGAGCTAATCCAATCTTCTGTTAATTAACTGTTTGACCTTGAGGTATAACCACTTTGTGAACAATTCTATGACTATCAAGAAATCACGACACTGCGGAGAACAACTACTCTAACGAGCATCAATGGAGTTAATTATGAATATAAATTGATAATTTTTTGGCGCCCAACGTGACGTCATATCTCATCTAGTCGTATAGTCACCAACGAAACACAAAAGTGTGAGACGCATACATCCCTCTGCCGGAGATTTGGTTAAACTACATCAGTATGTTGCAATAAAAAAGGTAAAACCTAATTCAAAGCAGATGATTTGACGATAACCACACGTCGTACAAAAAGTACACACAGACAAGTGTTTCGAACTTATTTGTTCTCATCAGTGTGTGATACAAGAGCGTGAACCAACAAACAAATTCCCCCATACGCGTTATATCCAGCAATTACTCGACAGAAACTCGGAAGATAAACTCCATAACATCTATCGGTCGATATCCAGACACCAACAAGAGCAGAGTTCAGAGTGATTACGAAGATCACATCGAAGTGTAGGACGTGTACATCCCTCTGCCGGAGATTTGGTTATACTACATCAGCATGTTGCAATGAAAAAGGTAAAACCTAATTCAAAGGATATGATTTGACGATAACCACTCTTGTATCACACACTGATGAGAACAAAATAGTTCGAAACAGGTGTCTGTGTGTCAGGATTGAACTTCAAACGCTCCCTATATGCACCTTGTGTACGACGTGTGGTTATTGTCAAATCATGTGCTTTGAATTAGGTTTTACTTTTTTCATTGAAGGCGATCAGCCGTTGTGTGGAACGTGGAGAGATGGCCGAACAGCGGGATCTGGCGAACGAGCATGGCCTGGGAATCCTTTTACAGAATTTTTTACAGAAAACAATCGATCAAAACCGTATACTTAATAGTAGAAACAGTCTCCTTAATTTATACGACATGGCCAGCTCGCAAAAAGTATGCACAGCGGGGGAAATCTATTGCATTTTATATTACGGTTCTCCCCGTTACTTACTCGATGCCGCACTGGACTTAAACCCCGGCTATAGGGGGCAACACAGGGAGAGCGAAAACGAGAGAGAAGGGAGGACGGAAAATGGGTGGCTTCCCACTCCCTCACTCTCGGAACGGAACGGCACACCAGCAGCGCAAGAAGCGCGTAATTCAACATAATTTACAAGCGGCAATAACGAGGGGCGCCTCGCGTCGTACTTTCTGAAAATTCATTTCGTGTGCGGTTATACGCGATGTGGGGGGACAGCGGTGAGATGCCGGCCGGGATGGGGAAGAGGGGAGGGGAAAACTGCCCGAAGACGGATCGTAGCGCCGGAACGACCATCGTATTTCGTTCAAGTGAGTCTCCGCCGAATAATGCGAAACGTAATAAATTATCGCTCTCTTTGTATAATATATATACTTGCTGGGAGGTTTTTTGTATCTCCGAACTGAAATGGGAGAGTTTTATGTTTGGTTTTTTTAAGATCAGAATGATGCCAATGTAATATGAGATAGTCGGGACGTAAACGTAGGAGTTCGGTGCCTCACCAACCAATAATAGGAAGAGTAGGAAACAACCTTATCCTCACAACAGTCTTAACAAAACTATACATGCATTATACTAAAACAAGACTTCCTCTAATCACTAAACGCAATTTACTGTCACGCCCGAACTATGTCGGCCTCATTTATCGCACATGTTTCCTCCGAATAATCGCAATCAATCATCTATGTACATAATACAAAGCCGCTATCCTATGGTGTGTGTGTGTGTGTGTTTGTGTGGAACTGTTATGTCCCTCGTTATTGAGGTCGCCCAAGTTTCGGGTTCGATCTGTTTCCGCCCTCGATTCTACCAAACAGACACAAACACACACGAACAGAGAAAGAGAATCTTTCCAACGACGGTCGTTCCGAGCAGCACAATTCTGGCGGAAACAATATGCAAGTTGCCAACTTATGCAGTGCACAATAATGGCATCGAATGCTGTGTAACTGTACCATCTGCTGGCTTCGATATTGAAGCTCCTATGCTGGAGTGTTTAGAACGCACTTGGAATATAATCGGTGGAATTCCCTCGCTTCTATCTTATAAAGAGAAAGAAAAAACGCGTTCGTAGTGGAAAGAGGTCGCTCGCGCCGCAGATGAACGCACGTACGTACAAAAGCTGCGATAGCCGTAAGCCATATACAACGAGATAGTAGACGGGACGTGGAATGAACTAGGGGGTGGGTAGTAGGGACGAGGAAAAATAGGCGAAAAGATGGATGATAGATTGATGCTTGATGATTTATTGTCCGGACATATTTCGCAAACGTATCATTTTTACTGACGGGAATATCCGCCGTAAATAACAATCGTCAAACGGTTGTTATCTCCGCGAAGTTTTCTCCTCGGGATATATTTTCATTTTCAGTTGCAAATACTTTTTTGGATTTTAGGAGATGGAAAAGGAAAGGGAAAGGGGGAATTATGAATAAAAGAAAGCCAACTCCTTGGCTCCAACAGTGAGTGGTCGGCCTCTTCACCAAAGATACCTGTTGATTATAACCCCAGCTTCTTCACGAAAGATAGATGTTAGCCAACTCCTCAGCTCCAGCAGGACAGTTAACAGAATTGATGTGAAAGCCAACTCCTCGACTTCCTCACAAAAAAGAGCCTAGTCGACTCCTCAACCCCAACTAGACGGTTGGGAACAATGGATGTGAGAGCCAACTCTTCGGCTCCTTCACAAAATAAGACCAGCTTTTGAATTAACTTTCGTCGTTCGAGACTTCCTGGCCAACTCCTCAGCTCCAAGAAAACGGTTGGGAAAACGGATGTAAAAGCCAACTCCTCGACTTCTTCACAAAAGAGAGCCTAGTGAACTTCTCAGCCCCAACAGGACGGTTGGGAAAATGGATGCGAGAGCCAACTCTTCCGTTCCTTCAGATAAGTCGTGCTTTTCAATTAACTTTCGTCGTTCGAGACTTGCTGGCCAACTCCTCAGCTCCAACAGGACAATTAGCAAAATTGATGTAAAAGCCAACTCCTAGACTTCCTCACAGAAAAGAGCTTAGTCGACTCCTCAACCCCAAGACTTGCTTTTGAATGAACTTTCATCGTTCGATACCTGCTGACCAACTCCTCAGATCCAGTAGGTCGGTTAGGAAAATGGATATGGAAGCCAACTCATCGGCTCCAACACTGAGTGGTACGTAAAGGCAACTAACTAATAAAAACCACCCCTCTCCCTTCCCCCGCCTTCGCTCCTCCTCGCCCGCTTCACTAATGATACTTGCTGGTTAGCACCCCAGCTTCTTCACGAAAGATACATGTTAGCGAACTCCTCAGGTCCTCGACCCCAACAAGACGGTTGGGAAAATGGATGTGAGAGCCAACTCCTCGGCTCCTTCACAAATAAAACCAGCTTTTGAATGAACTTTCGTCGTTCGAGACTTGCTGGCCAACTCCTCAGCCCCAACAAAACTGTCAAAAAAATGGTTGTGAGAGCCAACAAATAAGACCTGCTTTTTCCTTCTTCTTTTGAAGTGTGAAAATGATTCTCCTACCAAACGCATCAATTTAGAGCAGATATTTCCCTAAAGACGACAATATAGGCAAACGATAATAGAGTTTATTCCTCAAGTTCAAATAGCATTTGTTTTGCTTTAATATCTTAATATAAATGGAAGACCTACTTCATCACGACTCCACCCAACAAGTATCTGTTCCTACAAACTTCTAGCTAAAGATCCGATTACCTCTCTAGGGACTATAAGGAAACCAGAGGAAGATTTTACAAACACTGGAAAGGAAATCCTCGAACTTCTACTTCAAAAACACTTTCCCGATTCAGAACAAGTTAACCCTAAAAATGTGGACGACCAACAAAAACCTGAGAATCACTCTCAGACGGTGGCTAAGACGGTAATAATAATTTACAGCAATGAACAATATAGAATAGGGCAAAGGTTGCCTTTATACCCTATAACCCTTTATAACCCATAACCCTATCATTCATACTGAAAGCCATAGAAAAACTGCTGGCAGAATGAACTTTCGTCGTTCGAGACCTACTGGCCAACTTCTCAGCCCCAACAGAATGGTTATGAAAATGAATATAAAAGCCAACTATCCGGCTTCTTCAGAAAAAGTACTTGCTGGCCAACTTATCAGCCCCCACATAACAGTTAGGAAACTGGATATGGAAGCCAACTCCTCGGTTCCTTCACGAATGAGGCCTGCTTTTGAATGAACTTTCGTCGTTCGAGACCTGCTGGCCAACTCCTCAGCCTCAACAAGACGGTTAGGAAAATGGATATGAAAGCCAACTCCTCGACTCCTTCACAAAAGATACCCGCTTTTAAATAAACTTTCGTCTCTCTGTCTTCGGAGATCCATATTTTAGAGCAAACTGAAGGAAATCACTTGAATAATTAGAAAGCATGGGAATGCAACTGTTTCTATTTATCATGGTTACCTGTTTTACCACCATTAAACACATATAGCTCATTTCGTCAGTTCTCCACCAAAATGTCCTTATATGAATACAAAGAGAAAAATATAAGAAAAATTTATTTATCTTTTTTTCTGTAAATCACATGAAAAACAATTTTAGCTTAAAAAAACGTTGATTTATTAGTTTCATAAAACACTAGCGCCATCTATTATGTACTAGTGCAACTCTCCTCTCTACAGCACCGTGTATAAACAAGCGTTCTGTATTACCGGCAGACGTTAAACAAAATCAATATTACTAGTTCCCTACACAACCGACACAGATCAATAAATACTCTACCGATATATAGCGGAAACTGTAATATATACAACTTCGATGATGATAACAATAATAAAAACAAAACAATAACTCACCTGTAAACTAGGATGACAGCCGAGATCCAACAGCATCTTAACAACACCAATATGTCCCTTATTTACACCGATATGCAGCGCCGTCTGTCGGCGTTTATTCCTAGCGTTCAAGTCGGCACCCGCGTGCGCCAACAATTGCATGACGGCCGGTTCATCCCCGAAAGCCGCGTGATGGACGGCGCGATCGCCGTCCTTATCCTCGATCTCTACGTCGGCGTGGAACCGCAACAGCACCGCGATCACCTCGAGATGACCGTTCTGACTGGCCGCCTGCAGGGCGGTATGTCCCGCGAAAACACCGTTCACGTCCGGTCCTATACCCGCACCGGCCGTACTACTCTGTTTCAACACCTCCTCGCATTTCTGGGCGTCCCCGTTAGCCGCGGATTTTACCAACTCCTCGTTGACGTCACCGGACACGTGAGTTTCGAATAGCTTCTTCAAGAGGGCGCTGAGACGTTCGCCGCTCGTCGTACCGTGCATCGTACCGTCCTTGCTGGCTACCTTCGTGACGGCTAGAGGGTTGTACGTCCATGTTGTGTTGCATACCTCGACTTTTAAATCGTTATCGTTGTAGATTTGTTGGACGTGGCCGATTTTGCCAAGAGTCTAGAACAAGATAAAATCATCAGAACAAATTATATACAGAATGTTTCACAACTTCCGATAAAAAAGTGTTTACATTTTTAAACACTCTGTATACCAAGAAATAAGCGTTTCCCGACTTATGTTTCTATATAATTTTCTTCGTAAAATATCGTGAGGAATTCAATTTTAAAGTTTGGCACTATATATAAAAACACCCTGTATATCAGAAAGTAAGCGTTTCCGGACGTATGTTTCTATATAATTTTCTTCGTAAAATATTGTGAGGAATTAGATTTTAAAGTTTGTCACTACATATAAAAAACACCCTGTATATCAAAAATAAGCGTTTCCGGACTTATGTTTCTATATAATATTTTTCATAAAATATCGTGAGGAATTCGATTTTAAAGTTTGGCACTACATATAAAAACCACCCTGTATATCAGAAAGTAAGCGTTTCCGGACGTATGTTTCTATATAATTTTCTTCGTAAAATATTGTGAGGAATTCGATTGTAAAGTTTGTCACTACATATAAAAAACACCCTGTATATCAGAAAATAAGCGTTTCCGGACTTATGTTTCTATATAATATTTTTCATAAAATATCGTGTGGAATTCGATTTTAAAGTTTGACACTACATATAAAAAACACCCTGTATATCAGAAAATAAACGTTTCCGGACTTGTGTTTCTATATAATATTTTTCATAAAATATCGTGAAGAATTCAATTTTAAAGTTTGGCACTATATATAAAAAACACTCTGTATATCAGAAAGTAAGCGTTTCCGGACGTATGTTTCTATATAATTTTCTTCGTAAAATATCGTGAGGAATTCAATTTTAAAATTTGACACTATATATAAAAAACACCCTGTATATCAGAAAATAAGCGTTTCCGGACTTATGTTTCTATGTATTATTTTTCGTAAAACAACGTGAGGAATTCGATTTTAAAGTTTGGCACTATATATAAGAAACACCCTGTATCATTAAAAAATAAAAAAAAATAAAAAACAAGCATCTTCGATAACAAACAAAAAATAATTACCGGTGTCATTCCATCAGCCCACTCTCCATGTCCTCTCTGCAACATTTTAATCCGCTCTAGATCGGAACAAATCTGCACAACATCTCCAACAGCAAACTGTTGCTGCGGTGTCTCATTGAAACCTTCCCCGACAGGTGGTGCAGCTATCTTAGTCAAAACAGCAGGATTAAAAGTCCAGCGATTACCACTATTGTACGCTACAACAATGTCATGATCCTCATCGATTCCAACAACAGTTCCCGTACTGCTTAAGCACTCGAACATCCCATCTGTCCAACCGCCATGTCCATGTTGGAGGGATTGCACGATTTCTAATTCTAAATCGACGTTAACTTGATCTCCAATTTTTAAATCGGGTGGACCTGATCTGCCAGCACCTTGATCGCCTAAACAAGGTAAATGGTCCCGATACACAGTTTGACCTTTCGCATCGTTAACAACTTTCAAATCGGCCATTCCTTCGAATCCAACTCGGTATAAATTCTTAGATCCGTTATCCCAAACTATATAAGCGGCTGATCTCGGACTGGCAGCCGACCAATCTTGTATCTCTTGAACTTTACCTCGTCGACCGTTTCCACCGTCTTGATCTTCCCATTGCCAATCGACACCGCGGACAACTCGAGCGCTCGGGAAGATCCCACGAACGGTTATCTTTTTACTTTTTCTCCTCGTCTCTAGAAACACCCTTTCGCTTCCTGGTGTAGTTATACGATAAAAACGATGTCTTAAATGGTGTTTATCGCCATGATAACACACCGAACATAAATCGTAATTCCCACACTCAGCACACTTCCAGCGGATACCAAAAATTGGCTGCTGCCTGCAGGTATCGCACATAGTACCATCATGCTTAATTCCAGTAGGAGCACTATCGAAAATCCTCAAATCATACTGTCCTGAGCATCGGTAATTAGCTGCAGTGCCATTATCCCATACGACAACCACCTCATCAGGTGATTCGAAGTTCCTAACAGTTCCCACGTGTCCTTCTCCACCATCCTACGATTTAAAATAAAAAAAATTTATGCAAAAACAGCAATTTTACTTGATAAAAAAAAATCTATATTGGAGAACCTAACCTGTTTACCCCATTTCCAATCTGGTCCGCGGATAACGCGAGCCCCCACACCTTCTAGCATCACCCTATTCGTACGGGGGGCACCCGAATTTCCCCCTACAGCGTTTGCGATTTCCATAACTGTTATGGAAAAGTCTTAAAATAATAATTTTTCCCGAAATAATTTAAGAGATGAAACTGTATTTATTTTTATTAGATCGGGAATCTTCGGCGATGGATAGGAATTTATTCGTTCGAGTTCGTGTAATCAGGTCCGGTACACTTTCAAATTAGAAATCTCTAAATTAATTATTTTTAATTATTAATTTATTTATATTAGAAATGTTTAATTATATAAATTAAAATTCCTTTTAAGATAGTATTAATAAGTGGAAATTCCTTTTTAAATTTGTTTTAATTTTGATAATAAAATTTGGCGATAACGCAGTTGGTAAATGGGACAATCTGATATATTTTTAATTATTTTTAAATCAATTTTTTTAAAAGATTAATTACAACAGAATTTAATAATATATTTTAACGAGAAAATAAAATTTTATTTACATTTTTATTTAATAGAAATATATCCGATTTAACAAGTGGGATGAGATATCATTCCATTTAAAACCTGTTTAACTGTACAACGAGAGAAAACATAACCTACAAATTTCGCCCTCTTCAACTTTAAAAATATAAGTATAAATCGTATTCTATCCGTATTCTACGATAAAAATGTGTTTATAGGACGATTTAAGCTGAAATAATCCGATTATTACATCGTTTTTGCATCGTTTTAATAAGATTATTTATAAACGTAAATTAGAAACTGAATGACAATTGACAGAAATAATGGACAGGCAAATAACAAATTGATCTTGACAAGTGACATTTTGACATATGATAGTTATGACTGACATTTAGTAAAAAAAAATAGGTTGAATTGGGCGAGGAGATGTATTTCTTAACGAAATTCTGCCGGATATGTATCACGGCTAACGAAACTTTACACGAAATAGACAGTTGTGATTATGATTCTATTAAAATCAGTGAAAAATTGAAAGTAGTAACAAACATGGTAATTACCACCTTTTTATTTTTGCCTTCCTATTATATGACTTTCTTCTTGATGTATGGTATTGATTTTCTGTCATGCAGGGTTCGAATATGGATAGCTGGTCAGCGTTCATCTGCACAAAATGTGTAAATAAGTTACGGGTATCGTACGAATTCGATAAGATGTGCAAGAAATCATCGATGATACTACGACAGTACCTGACAGAATTATTTAGCAGCACGAAACATAATAGTACGGAGAAGTTTGTTAATTCGGATCTACGGATACAGATTCAGAAAATTCGACAGCCTACTATAAAACGGAAATATATCAATAGGGAGAAACGTTGTTCGTTATTAAAGGATTTATTGATGAAGATTAAAAAGGATAGGGAACTATTCGAGATGAAACCATTTATTAAACCACGCCGTACGTATACACCGAGAAAAGTGAAGAATCGGAACGTAGAAGGCGGATTAAAGTCGTTATTACAATTTACGAGATCTTACAATTACGGTTACAGATTAAACAACACTACGATAGAAAACGTTAAATTCGACCGTACTCCTTTAGAAAAATTGACTGATTTTGTAAATAATTACTTTAAAATAAGCTTGAGTAGGTTTCACGAGAGGATAACTTGCGTCCTGGAGGAAACCGACGAGTGGTTCGAGGAAAACGATGATCTGGAAGAGATGGTGAAACCGTGTAAGGAGGAGTATTGTGAGGAGGTAATCGTCGAACCGGATATCAATATAAAGAAGGAGATACTGATGGACGATCTCGGGGATGAGAATGCTGAATTCGAAGTTAGCTATCCGTGTACTTCATCGAGTATTCAAGTTAAAATAGAGAAAGTTCAGATAAAAGTCGAACCTGAAGAGAGTATGGTGATGGAGAATGAATTGGAAGGGAATGAATGGATGCAGTTTCAAGCGCAATATGGTGGTGGTAGTAGTAGCAGTGGAGTTAGGAGTAGCACATCGTTAGGTAATGTTTTTTTTCTTCTAATTTTATTTATATACGATTAATATTTATTTAAATGAAAAAATAAGGTATAGTGGAGGCCAATATATAGTAACATGACTATATTAGGATATATAGGCTTTAGTACAGTTGTATCTTTCTTTTGTTTTCATTGAAATCTCTTCTTTCCTCTTCATTTTCTCTCCAGCCAACTCAGCTTTAGATGGGCTGAAAATAATTACAACATTATTCCAAAAAATAGAATTTTCATTATTTGCATCTTCATTTCTCAAATAAAACAAATAATTATTGGTTATAGAATGGATAAAATGACTAAAAAACAATTTATTTACGAAACTTCGACTACCTTCAAGTTAAGGTGTCCAACTCTGACCTTTTTACTTTTTCTTGTACATCGTTTGATAATGTCCATATAAATAATGAACAGCATTGGCCTCAGACTTCCTCCTTGGCGCAGACCCTCGTTTGTTTTAAATATCTCCGATTCTAAATTGTTTGCTATTACAGCATTAGTATTGTTGTTATATATTTTCTGTATTAATCGTCTTATTTTGCCATTGACACCTCTTTCTCTTAATATATTCCATAATCTTTCTCTCTAGAAACTTTTTGTATTATTTGTTTCACAGAGAATATTTGGTCTTGTGTGCTCCTTCCTTTTCTAAATCCATTTTGTGACTCATGTAACGTATTTCCGGTATGGTCTAGTAAAATTCTATAAATATTGAAATTGACGATTTTTCAAATCGTGCCTCAATTCTCTTCCAATTTTTGAAAAAATATACAGGGTGTTCAATATAAAAAAAAAACAAAAATTGTGGTTATATCGGAAAAACGAAAATTTAGATCGAAATAAGATTTATGCCATCGGATGTAACTCAAAAAAGTGCCTACAGAATGTGGAAACCATTTTTCGATATCACATAAGAAAAGCGAGATATAGGGCTGAACTGGTTTTGTCAAGAATCGAAAAAACAGCCTGTAGTTCGAAAACAGTACAAGATAGCGAAATTCGGTTATTTTTATGAAAATGGAGCTCTGAAGAATCCTGTCTAACTTATTTTTCTATCTCCCATAGATTCCCTCGAAAACTTACGAAAATGGGTCACCCTGTACATGTACATTATTGTAAGGTCTGGGGATCTAGTCGGTTAATGTTTCTGAACAATTTTACTTGGTGACATTTTGGCGTATTATGAACGGGAAAGGTTAAAAAAAATTGTTACAAAATTAATCTTTAATTGAGCAGGGCTGAACTCCCAAAAAATAAAAATTTATATCGGAACTTTTTTTACATTTTAGAAGGGTTATTATCTGCGTTGTGGTCGAGCTGGGCCGCGTAATTGGCCAACCAGCCCGCCAAATTCTACTATATTACAAGTTTTTAGATTGAATAAAGTCGAAATAGAAGTGACATCAATATACTGTATGTCCCAGGATTGATTTTACAATAGGCATGATTGACCAAAAATTTTCGAATTGGAATTTCATATTTTGGGATTCCACCCTGTTTGGTCCAAAATTTATTTGGCCTTTACGATTTTGAAAAGTCTAGTTTTTGTTTTAGTTGAACAAAACTACCTTTTGTTACAACAACTTTTAAAGTTGTTTAGAATGAAAAGTTATTGGTTAGTATTGCAATTGTATCAACTTCGTTTTGTATTAACTTTGTATCAGCTTGAGCTTAAAAAAAAACAAATCTGCAATTGAAACTACAATTATAACAAAAAAAATATAAGAAATTTTTAATTATAGCATCAATTTATGCGATTTCTTAATACCTCGGCATCATTGGCTAAATTTTCTGCATACACTACTTGTTTTAAACGTCTTCACAAATAAAAATCGGCAATAGTCAAATCTGGACTCCTTGGGGGGCTATAAAACTGGACCATTCCTATCCATCCACTGGCGACCAAATTTATGATTTAACCAATTCACAACAATTGCCAATAATTGAGGGGCAACTCACCTAAATCTTCATCGAAAAAATTGTCTAGCATATTTAAGTATGTTGTATGCTCCAATATCGAACATGTTGCGAGGAAACAGTTCTATTAGTGAATGTAGCTTCGTCGGAAAACAAAATGTTTCGATAAAAATAATAGATTACTTGCTATTTTGCTTCCTATCCACAAACAGAAATCTAGACGTTTTGCTTCGTCTCCTGGTTCCAAAGTATGATTAATAATGGGTTTGTAGGGATAAATCTTTAGTTTTCTTTACATTTAGACTGAGCCAGTTCTTAAAAATTTCTGAATAAGCTTCTGTACACTCATACGTAATTCATAAGTATCTGGAACGTTAGCATGTTATTGCAAAAATATTGTCATCACTTTGCAATGAAGAATAACGACACATGTCATATTAGAATAAACATCTAATCACACTTGATATGTAATCGATGTTTTTTGTTTTTGAAATTACTAAGCCACCTCATGCTATTATTGCTGTTTCAATTGCAATACTGACCAATACCAATGGATTTTATCAAAGTAGGTCGATCATTCTGAAAAATTGCATAATGCCATAATTTCTCATTCTGAACAACTTTTCTTAATAACACTTTAGCGTACTAGAACGAAAAAGGTAGTAGGTAAACTACCTTTTTCGTTCTGTGATGTGCTAACTATCGGAACTAACTTTTCTTATTTTAAATAAAAAACGTACATTTTTTTGTATGCCATTCGGTTTTCGTGAAGGCTTGTCGGTCGATTTCTCAACCTCTGTGCATATTAGAATTGGCGTTCCACAGGGTTCTCTACTAGGACCGCAACTTTTCTTATTATTAGCGCGATTAAATTAAATAAAATAAAAATTAACATTAACATATACCGACCTCCCAATGGTAACCTAGAAGTGTTTTTTATTGGATTTTTTTGTTGACATATTGAAAGAAACTCCACATACCTATCGAATATTTCTTTGTGGAGACTTCAACATAAACTTCGCTAATTTAGAATGTGTCAATACAAAAAAAATTACTGATATAACAAAATCATACAACTTGGAACAAACAGTCAGGGTTATAAGAGTAACTGTAAATTCTGAAGAATATAAAATCAGCGTTGGCAGACCACTTCACTCAACAAATATCAAAACGAGAATCCCTAAAAACTAGGAAAATAATTTTTACCCATAATAATCTTATCCAGTTGAGACAAGCTTCGAAAAAAAACTGACTGGTCGCCTGTATTAAATTGTGATGATGCAGAAAAATGCAGTGAAACCTTTGTACAGATATTGCAGGATAAAGTTAGGAATAACTCACAGATAAAAGTCCTCGGCCTACAAAACAAAAGAAAAAATTGGCTTACAGATGAAATAAGAACAATGTCAAGAATAAAGACACAGCTATATGAAGGAAAACTGCAACAAAAAGTGGAGGAAGCAAAGAAAAGTACATATTCACATTACATGATAAATTCTCACAACAAGGTAAAATCCACTTGGAATATCATAAATTAAATAAGAGGTCCAATTTCCAAAATTATCGCCCAATTGCTCTTATTTCAAACATATCGAAGATCATGGAAAAATTAGTACTTGTCCGAATATTACGTTTTCTGGATGTACATAATATATTGAGTAATTCACAAAATGGATACATTAAAGGCAGATCAACTTTATCCGCTTATCTTTATTGATTTATCCAAAGCATTTGACCGAGTAAATCACGAAATACTATTGACTAAGCTGGAAATTATGGGTATTAGAGGTATTGCCTGCATAAGTCTCTGCTTAAGTTATATTTAATAAATAGAAAACAATGTATCCAGCTTGATGATTCTCAAGGCAGACAATATACAGGGTTGTCACCTAAGCGCGCGCTGGTCTATAGCTCCTATACTAATGATGTTAGGAATTTCGTTCATATACTAATCTATACTACTTGCAAGACTCTATTTCAGGAAAATATTTTTAAGTATATAAGGTGATTGATGTGTGAAGATATGGAAGTAATTTTTTGTTTTTTTGTTGTACATTTCAGTTCATCTCAATGCACTTTATCAATTCCCAAAAAATTATTTCATTACTCTTGGTATTTCCATTTCAGAGAAATAAATTAAAAAGTCATTAAAATGAAATTTTACGCACTAAAAATAGAAAATAAAAAAAAACGTAGGAGCAATTTTTTGACTCACGATTTAGTATGGAGTGAGTCGAGAAAGGTCTAAGGTTACTCTCACCTTGTTTACATTTTCGTAAATTTTCTACAGGGTTACCAAAATTATGGTCGAACAATGACATATTTCAAACTAATTTTTCTCGCTTTTTTCAAATGGAACATCTCTGTATATTTTTTTCACCACTTGATGCAGAATTAAAAAACAAATATTTTTTGTAAGTACAACTGTATTTAAATTCTCGACGGTTTTCTAGATATTTATGGAAAACCATTTATTTGGTTTTCCACGGTAAATTTTTGTTAATAGATCAAATCGGTTATGGAAAAAAATTATTCGTTGGTATGACAATGTTATTAATTATTGTCGTATTATTCTGACACTCGGCGACATCTTGCACATATTATCTTTCTTTCTTAATAAAAATGAACTATACGATCCAAGAATCAACTGATATGATTTACATTCTCGGAGAATGTTTAAAGAATTGTCTTCTAGCATCCAGAGTGTACGGCGAGAGGTTTCCTGATAGAAAGCACCCAGATGAAAGAGCATTTCAAAGATTGATGGATCGATTTAACAGGACTGGGACAGTTAAATGTGAAAAACATGACAGAAAAAGCCCATATTAAATGATGAAAACGAATTTAATTTTTGCTGCACATAGGTCAAACTTCAGTTAAAAAGATTTTGAAGAAGCATCATTTCCATCCATATCACGTACAACTGAGTCAAGCACTTCTAGGGCAAGATTTCGAAAACAGGATAAATTTTTGTAATTGGGGTCTCGCTCGAATTCAATTCTTTAATACTGTATTGTTTACCGATGAAGCAATTTTCCACAATAATGGTCATGTGAACAGGCATAATCTACATTATTACGCCCATGTGAATCCAAATTTTAAGAGGGCAGTTGACCGGCAACACAGGTGGAATGTAAACGTCTGGGGAGGTATAATTGGAGACCATATTATAGGACCTCATTTCTTTGATGGACATCTCAATGGTGATATTTTTCAAAGATTTTTGGACGAAGACCTTGATAACCTTCTAGAGAATATACCATTAGGCTGTTAAGAAGAATGTGGTTCCAGTTAGACGGGGCGCCTGCTCATTTCAGTATTCAAGTTCGACATACTTTGAATGAGAAGTTTCCAGGTCGCTGGATTGGAAGACAAGGACCTGTTCCATGGCCCGCAAGGTCACCAGATCTGACCAAAGCGATTTTTTTCCGTGGGGCATGTTAAAGATCCGTTCAATGTATATCACCAACTACACCAGAAACATGAGAAACAATGAAGTCTTTTGATATAAAGTACTTTTTAATGTTACAAAATACAAATAGGTCTTTAACAAACAGGTTAAATCTGTGTTTACAAGAAAATGGTAGATTGTTTGAATACTTAATTTAATCATGTGTAAAATTCTCTAATGTTATTCATAGTTAAATGTTAATACAAATTTACCGTGGAAAACCAAATAAATGGTTTCCCATAAATATCTAGAAAACCGTCGAGAATTTAAATACAGTTGTACTTACAAAAAATATTTGTTTTTTAATTCTGCATCAAGTGGTGAAAAAATATACAGGGTGTTCCATTTGAAAAAAGTGAGAAAAATTAGTTTGAAATATGTCATTGTTCGACCATAATTTTGGTAACCCTGTAGAAAATTTACGAAATGTAAACAAGGTGAGAGTAACCTTAGACCTTTCTCGACTCACTCCATACTAAATCGTGAGTTAAAAAATTGCTCCTACGTTTTTTTTTTATTTTCTATTTTTAGTGCGTAAAATTTCATTTTAATGACTTTTAATTAATTCTCCGGAAATACCAGGAGCAATGAAATAATTTTTTGGGAATTGATAAAGTGCATTGAGATGAACTGAAATGTGCAACACAATACAAGGGGTGTCATTTTTAAAAAATACTTCCATATCTTCACACTTATTTGGGTCACCTTATATACTTAAAAATATTTTCCTGAAATAGAGTCTTGCAAGTAGTATAGATTACTATATGAATGAAATTCCTAACATCATTAGTATAGGAGCTATAGACCAGCGCGCGCTTAGGTGACAACCCTGTAGATCGGAATGGGGTGAAAATCCTTTGGCGTACCTCAAGGCTCTGTTTTGGGTCTTTTATTGTTTGATGGTTTTATATGCGGACGAATGCTTCTTGTATATGTCCTAGAATGGTCACGTTGACCATCTTGCTTCAAAACTGGCTGGATTTTGTTACGCTCTCCGGATAATAGCAAAGTATGTTAGTGCTGAAGCTGCTCTAATTGCTTACAACGCATACATAAACTCTAGACTACAGTATGGCGTCATTTTTTAGGGCAACTGTGTAAATGTAGATCATATTTTTAAGTTGCAAAAGTCAGGCCTTTGAGCAATTTTCGATCTTAAAAGAAGAGATAGTTGTAAAATGTTCTTCAGCAATAACAATCTACTTAGCTTACCATCTCTCTATATTTTGGAATGTGCATTATTCGTTAAACACAATTGCAAAGACTTCTTTGAAAAATATGAATTAGTACACAGTCGTAATACAAGAGGAACTTCACAGAACTTTTTGCTTCAACCAACGACACATTTAGCAAAAATACAAAAAAATGTTTTGCATCAATGTATGTAGGTATTAAGATATATAATCATATACCAGTTGCTATAAAAATTTTACCTTTTATCACTTATATAAAAAAGAATTGAGACAACATCTAGTCAGTAATGTACTCTACAATGCCAAGGATTTTTTCAGTTTGTGAGTTTGTTTTTTTTTATGTGTGTATATTTAGTGACGTATTTATACATTAATCTTTTCAAACCCTCTATTTTTTGAACGATCGACAATGATGCGACTAACGTGAAAATACCTGGACGTCACCTCAGACAGTACTTTTCTGACATCGCAGTTAGATTCCTCTCTCTAAATTTAAAGTTCAAGCTCAAAAAGACTTTCATATTTATTTTAATTAAGATACAAATTAATTACGTAAAGTGCGGTCGAGCTGGGTCACATAATTGGCCGGCTCGACCGCCAAATCCACTAGATTAACGCGATTGAAGTAAATTAACCATTTTTTCCTTTCTAAATTTAGGCCATAGAAACAACGCCGAGATATACCCGACATTATGCGAGACGTTAGGTCGACAGAGTCAATCCTCCCTCAATTTACTGCAGCAATACGCGGAAAATAAATTCACCAATCATAACAAGCCGGGATACACCGTGATGGAAAGGACGAAAAAGGGCCGATTTCCGTTCATCAATCCGCAATTGAAGAAACAATTCCTGCATCAGGACTTCAAGTGTACGGTGTGCAACCGACGATTTAAGAGCCAGGGCTATCTACAATCGCATTGCAGTAAAATGAAACACAAACCTAAATAATGTGCGCCGATGGTGTACGCCATATTTTATAATCTAATTGAACGAATTAAATATTTTTAACGTTTAAGTGTCTATAATAATATTAAACGCAAGTTTGGTTGAGAGGTTGTTTTTTGGATGGATGTGTAAAGGAAGAAGAAGAAGACGCTGATTTTAATTAAGACTTAAGTGTGCTTGGCACAGAAATGAATTTCGAAGTGTGTTACGTAGATTGCTGATAATCTAAAATTTAAAAAATAAATATGTTTTGATTTAATCGTGAAGGTTGAGAAGGTAACTTGTTGAAGCTGATTATAATTATATTATCTGTTGTATAAAAACAAAAAAAAAAGATATATTCTGTCTCTTTTTTTATTTTTTTCTTCCGAGTTTCATTATTATATGTTTCTTGTTTCTATTAATTGTAGTTACACAAATTATATAATAAATTCTTTTATACATTATCCCCAGATTATTTTATCGTACGATCATGTTTTTCAAGGGAGAAGCGTACAAATAAAACAAAATCCCACTGAATTAAATAAGAAAATATTCTTTTAATCGATATTGTATCCCCAGATTACAAAAAGCTCTAATTGCTACGAAGAAATAACACAAATCATTTCTTAATCGGTTCAGTCTCCTTCCATAACCAATCTTTAGCTTCGATCAACCCCTGCTCCTCCAAAATTGGTCCGATAACATCCCTACACTTCCGATGGTACAAATTCAAATCGTTAATCTCCTCTTCGGTAAGCAACTCAGTCGCAATCATCTTAGTTTGTATCGGAACCAAAGTAATAGTTTCGAAACCCAAAAATCCCCTATTACTAAAATTATAAGGCGTTCGAGCTTCAGTTATCAAAACAATATCTTCGATTCTAACACCGAACTTCCCATCTTCGTAATACCCAGGCTCGTTAGATAAAAACATTCCTTGTTCTAACCCTGGATCGTCAGGAATATGCCTCCATGAAACCCCCATCGGTCCTTCGTGAACATTTAAATAAGAACCGATCCCATGACCGGTACCATGTCCATAATCCAAGCCGACACTCCATAAATATTGCCTCGCGAAAGAATCCAAACAATTCCCTTTAATCTTCGTTGGGAAAATCATCGTTGCAATCTGGGTCCGTCCCTTTAACACACGAGTGTAACATTCCTTCTGGAACGGTGTGGAGTCCCAAAATGGAAAGTCCTCGTTACATCAGTCGTACCATCTCTGTATTGACCACCTGAATCGCACAAATAAACATTATCACGTGTGATACGAACGTCTGTACTCTTCTCGGGGTGGTAATGTATTATAGCAGCATGCGGCCCAACCGAGTTGATCGTAGCGAAACTAGGACCCATAAAATCCTTTTGGGTCGCTCGAAATTGTTCTAATTTCTCAGCACCGGACACCTCGGTAATCTCCAGTTTATCGATATTATTTTCCAACCATGAGAAATAACAACACAAGGCGACGGCATCTTTAATATGAGCGTTTCGCATTCCTTTAATTTCCACCTCGTTTTTAACGGCTTTCATTTGCCATGTGTTTGCTTTTCTATATAGTCTTTCGTAAAATATCGTGAGGAATTCACTTAAAATTTGACACTATATATAAAAAACACCCTGTATATCAGAAAATAAGCGTTTCCGGACTTATGTTTCTATGTATTATTTTTCGTAAAACATCGTGAGGAATTCGATTTTAAAGTTTGGCACTATATATAAGAAACACCCTGTATCATTAAAAATAAAAATAATAAAAAACAAGCATCTTCGATAACAAACAAAAATAATTACCGGTGTCATTCCATCAGCCCACTCTCCATGCCCTCTGGTAACATTTTAATCCTCTAGATCGGAAACAAATCTGCACAACATCTCCAACAGCAAACTGTTGCTGCGGTGTCTCATTGAAACCTTCCCCGACAGGGTGGTGCAGCTATCTTAGTCAAACAGCAGGATTAAAAGTCCAGCGATTACCACTATTGTACGCTACAACAATGTCATGATCCTCATCAATTCCAACTACAGTTCCCCCATCATACACTCTAACATCCCATCTGTCCAACCGCCGTGTCCATGTTGGAGAGATTGCACTACTTCTAATTCTAAATCGACGTTAACTTGATTCCAATTTTTAAATCGTGGACCTGATCTAATGCACCTTGACGCCAAACAAGGTAAATGGTCCCGACACACAGTTTGACCTTTCGCATCATTAACGACTTTCAAATCGGCCATTCCTTCGAATCCAACTCCGGTATAAATTTCCAGATCCGTTATCCCAAACCATATAAGCGGCTGATCTCGGACTGGCAGCTGACCAATCTTGTATCTCTTGGAACTTTACCACGTCGACCGTTTCCACCGTCTTGATCTTCCCATTGCCAATCGACACCGCGGACAACTCGAGCGCTGAAGATCCTACGAACGGTTATCTTTTTACTTTTTCTCTCGCCTCTAGAAACACCCTTTCGCTCCTGGTGTAGTTATACGCATAAAAACGATGTCTTAAATGGTGTTTATCGCCATGATAACACAATCTCCAACATAAGTCATACTCCCACATTCGCACACTTCCAACGGATACCAAAAATTGGCTGTTGCCTGCAGGTATCGCATAGTACCATCATGCTTAATTCCAGTAGGAGCACTATCGAAAATCCTCAAATCATACCGTCCTGAGCATCGGTAATTAGCTGCAGTGCCATTATCCCATACGACAACCACCTCATCAGGTGATTCAAGTTCCTAACAGTTCCCACGTGTCCTTCTCCACCATCCTACGATTTAAAATAAAAAAAATTTATGCAAAAACAGCAATTTTACTTGATAAAAAAAAATCTATATTGAAGAACCTAACCTGTTTACCCCATTTCCAATCTGGTCCGCGGATAACGCGAGCCCCCACACCTTCTAGCATCACCCTATTCGTAATGGGGGGCACCCGAATTTCCCTGAAGCGTTTGCGATTTCCATAACTGTTATGGAAAAGTCTTAAAATAATAATTTTTCCGAAATAATTTAAGAGATGGAACTGTATTTATTTTTATTAGATCGGGAATCTTCGGCGATGGATAGGAATTTATTCGTTCAAGTTCAAAATCAGGTCCGGCACACTTTCAAATTAGAAATCTCTAAATTAATTATTTTTAATTATTAATTTATTTATATTAGAAATGTTTAATTATATAAATTAAAATTCCTTTTAAGATAGTATTAATAAGTGGAAATTCCTTTTAAATTTGTTTAATTTGATAATAAAATTTTGGCGATAACGCAGTTGGTAAATGGGACAATCTGATATATTTTTAATTATTTTTAAATCAATTTTTTTTAAAGATTAATTACAGCAGAATTTAATAATATATTTTAACGAAGAAATAAAAATTTTATTTACATTTTTATTTAATAGAAATATATCCGATTTAACAAGTGCGATGAGATATCATTCCATTTAAAACCTGTTTAACTGTACAACGAGAGAAAACATAACCTACAAATTTCGCCCTCTCTTCAACTTTAAAAATATAAGTATAAATCGTATTCTATCCGTATTCTACGATAAAAATGTGTTTATAGACGATTTAAGCTGAAATAATCCGATTATTACATCGTTTTTGCATCGTTTTAATAAGATTACTTATAAACGTAAATTAGAAACTGAATGACAAATGACAGAAATAATGGACAGGCAAATAACAAATTGATCTTGACAAGTGACATTTTGACATATGATAGTTATGACTGACATTTAGTAAAAAAAATAGGTTGAATTGGGCGAGGAGATGTATTTAACGAAATTCTGCCGGATATGTATCACGGCTAACGAAACTTTACACGAAATAGACAGTTGTGATTATGATTCTATTAAAATCAGTGAAAAATTGGAAAGTAGTAACAAACATGGTAATTACCACCTTTTTATTTTTGCCTTCCTATTATATGACTTTCTTCTTGATGTATGGTATTGATTTTCTGGTCATGCAGGGTCTGAACATGGATAGCTGGTCAGCGTGCTCATCTGCACGAAATGTGTAAATAAGTTACGGGTATCGCACGAATTCGATAAGATGTGCAAGAAATCATCGATGATACTACGACAGTACCTGACAGAATTATTTAGCAGCACGAAACATAATAGTACGGAGAAGTTTGTTAATTCGGATCTACTTCTGATACAGATTCAGAAAATTCGACAGCCTACTATAAAACGGAAATATATCAATAGGAGAAACGTTGTTCGTTATTAAAGGATTTATTGATGAAGATTAAAAAGGATAGGAACTATTCGAGATGAAACCGTTTATTAAACCACGCCGTACGTATACACCGAGAAAAGTGAAGAATCGAACGTAGAAGGCGGATTAAAGTCGTTATTACAATTTACGAGATCTTACAATAATTACGGTTATAGATTAAACAACACTACGATAGAAAAACGTTAAATTCGACCGTACTCTTTTAGAAAAATTGACTGATTTTGTAAATAATTACTTTAAAATAAGCTTGAGTAGGTTTCACGAGAGGATAACTTATGCCTTGGAGGAAACCGACGAGTGGTTCGAGGAAAAACGATGATCTGGAAGAGATGGTGAAACCGTGTAAGGAGGAGATTATGAGAGGTAATCGTCAACCGGATATCAATATAAAGAAGGAGATACTGATGGATTTGATTCCTGGATGAGAATGCTGAATTCGGTTAGCTATCCGTGGTACTTCATCGAGTATTCAAGTTAAAATAGAGAAAGTTCAGATAAAAGTCGAACCTGAAGAGAGTATGGTGATGGAGAATGAATTGAAGGAACTAATGGATGCAGTTTCAAGCGCATTATGGTGGTGGTAGTAGTAGCAGTGGAGTTAGAGTAGTACATCGTTAGGTAATGTTTTTTTTCTTCTAATTTTATTTATATACGATTAATATTTATTTAATTGAAAAACAAGGTATAGTGAGGCCAATAGATAGTAACATGACTATATTAGCATATATAGGCTTTATACAGTTATCTTTCTTTTTGTTTTCATTGAAATCTCTTCTTTCCTCTTCAATTTCTCTCTAGCCAAGTCAGCTTTAGATGGGCTCAAAAATAATTACAACATTCTTCCAAAAAAACGAATTTTCATTATTTGCATCTTCATTTCTCAAATAAAACAAATAATTATTGGTTATAGAATGGATACAAAATGACTAAAAAACAATTTATTTACGAAACTTCGACTACCTTCAAGTTATGTCCAACTCTGACCTTTTTACTTTTCTTGTACATCGTTTGATAATGTCCATATAAATAGTGAACAGCATTGGCCTCACACTTCCTCCTTGGCAGACCCTCGTTTGTTTTAAATATCTGCGATTCTAAATTGTTTGCTATTACAGCATTAGTATTGTTGTTATATATTTTCTGTATTAATCGTCTTATTTTGCCATTGACACCTCTTTTTCTCTTAATATATTCCATAATCCTACTCTCTAGAAACTTCTTGTATTATTTGTTGCACAGAATATTTGGTCTTGTGTGCTCCTTCCTTTTCTAAACCCATTTTGTGACTCATGTAACGTATTTGCGGTATGGTCTAGTAAAATTCTATAAATATTGAAATTGACGATTTTTCAAATCGTGCCTCAATTTCTCTTCCAATTTTTGAAAAAATATACAGGGTGTTCAATATTAAAAAAAAAAACAAAAATTGTGGTTATATCGGAAAAACGAAAATTTAGATCGAAATAAGATTTATTATCGGATGTAACTCAAAAAAGTGCCTACAGAATGTGGAAACCATTTTTCGATATCACATATAAGAAAAGCGAGATATAGGGCTGAACTGGTTTTGTCAAGAATCGAAAAACAGCCTGTAGTTCGAAAACAGTACAAGATAGCGAAATTCCGGTTATTTTATGAAAATGGAGCTCTGAAGAATCCTGTCTAACTTATTTTTCTATCTCCCATAGATTCCCTCGAAAACTTACGAAATGGGTCACCCTGTACATGTACATTATTGTAAGGTCTGGGGATCTAGTCGGTTAATGTTTCTGAACAATTTTACTTGGTGACATTTTTTTGGCGTATTATGAACGGGAAAGGCTAAAAAATGAGCTACAAAATTAATCTTTAATTGAGCAGGGCTGAACTCCCAAAAAATAAAAATTTATATCGGAACTGTTTTTACATTTTAGAAGGGTTATTATCTGCAAGCTGTGGTCGAGTTTTCGGCCGCGTAATTGGCCAACCAGCCCGCCAAATTCACTATATTACAAGTTTTTAGATTGAATGAAATCGAAATAGAAGCAACATCAATATACTGTATGTCCCAGGATTGAGTTTACAATAGGCATGATTGACCAAAAAAAAAAAAAAAAAATTTTCGAATTGGAATTTCATATTTTGGGATTCCAATCGCTTGGTCCAAAATTTATTTTTACTTTCGATTTTAAAGTCAAGTGGGTTTTTACAGTTGAACAAAACTATCTTTTGTTACAACAACTTTTTAAAGTTGTTTAGAATGAAAAGTTATTGGTTAGTATTGCGCTTGTATCAACTTGCTTTGGTATTAACTTTGTATCAGCTTGACTAAAAACAAATCTGCAATTGAAACTACAATTATAACAAAAAAATATAAGACATTTTAATTATAGCATCAATTTATGCGATTTTCTTAATACCTCGGGTATCATTGCCAAATTTTCTGCATACACTACTTGTTTTAAACGTCCCCACAAATAAAAATCCGTGCAATAGTCAAATCAAATGGGGAGGGCGGGAGGGGGGAGGGCATAAAACTGGACCGTTCCCATCCATCCAATGGTGACCAAATTTATGATTTAACCAATTCACAACAATTGCCAATAATTGAGGGGCAACTCACGTAAAGCTTCATCGAAAATTGTCTAGAATATTTAAGTATGTTGTATGTTCCAATATCGAACATAAGCAAACAGGAAACAGTTCTATTAGTGAATGTGAAGCTGCTTGAAAACAAAATGTTTCGATAAAAATAATCGATTACTTTGCTATTTTGCTTCCTATCCACAAACAGAATTCTAGACGTTTTGCTTCGTCTCCCTGGTTCCAAAGTATGATTATTAAATGGTCAGGATAAATCTTTAGTTTTCTTTACATTTAGTACTGAGCTGCTCCTCTAAAAATTTCTAAATAAGCTTCTGTACACTCATACGTAATTCATAAATATCTGGAACGTTAGCATGTTATTGTAAAAATATTGTCATCACTTTGCAATGAAGGATACCAACACATGTCATATTACAATAAACACCTAATCACACTTGATATGTAATCGATGTTTTTTTTTGTTTTTGAAATTACTAAGTCACCTTCATGCTATTATTGCTGTTTCAATCTGCAATACTGACCAATACCAATGGATTTTATCAAAGCGAATGATCATTCTGAAAATTGCATAATGCCATAATTTCATTCTGAACAACTTTTTCTAATAACACTTGCTGTACTGTGAACGAAAAAGGTAGTAGGTAAACTACCTTTTTCGTTCTGTGATGTGCTAACTATCGAACTAACTTTCTTATTTTAAATAAAAAACGTACATTTTTTGTATGCCATTCGGTTTTCGTATGGGCTTGTCGGTCGATTTCTCAACCTCTCTGTGCATATTAGAATTGGCGTTCCACAGGGTTCTCTACTAGGACCGCAACTTTTCTTATTATTAGCGCGATTAAATTAAATAAATAAAAATTAACATTAACATATACCGACCTCCCAATGGTAACCTAGAAGTGTTTTTTATTGGATTTTTTTGTTGACATATTGAAAGAAACTCCACATACCTATCGAATATTTCTTTGTGGAGACTTCAACATAAACTTCGCTAATTTAGAATGTCAATACAAAAATTTACTGATATAACAAAATCATACAACTTGGAACAAACAGTCAGGAGTAACTGTAAATCTTGGAAGAATATAAAGTAACTGTAATAACATCAGCGCTGGCAGACCATTTCGCTCAACAAATATCAATACCGAACAAACATTTAAAACGAGAATCCTTCTAATTTTTTACCCATAATAATCTTATCCAGTTGAGACAAGCTTTGAAAAAACTGACTGGTCGCCCGCTGTATTAAATTGTGATGATGCAGAAAATGCAGTGAAACCTTTGTACAGATATTGCAGGATAAAGTTAGGACAACTCACAGATAAAAGTCCTCGGCCTACAAAACAAAAGAAAAAATTGGCTTACAGATGAAATAAGAACAATGTCAAGGATGTTACCACAGCTATATGAAGGAAAACTGCAACAAAAAGTGGAGGAAGCAAAGAAAAGTAGATATTCACATTACATAATAAATTCTCACAACAAGGTAAAATCCACTTGGAATATCATAAATTAAATAAGAGGTCCAATTTCCAAAATTATCGCCCAATTGCTCTTATTTCAAACATATCGAAGATCATGGAAAAATTAGTACTTGTCCGAATATTACGTTTTGATGTACATAATATATTGAGTAATTCACAAAATGGGATACATTAAAGGCAGATCAATTTTATCCATTTATCTTTATTGATTTATCCAAAGCATTTGACCGAGTAAATCACGAAATACTATTGACTAAGCTGGAAATTATGGGTATATGGACCCAAATAAGTGTGAAGATATGGAAGTAATTTTTTGTTTTTTTTGTTGCACATTTCAGTTCATCTCAATGCACTTTATCAATTCCCAAAAAATTATTTCATTACTCTTGGTATTTCCGGAGACATAAATTAAAAGTCATTAAAATGAAATTTTACGCACTAAAATAGAAAATAAAAAAAAACGAGCAAATTTCGACTCACGATTTAGTATGGAGTGAGTCGAGAAAGGTCTAAGGTTACTCTCACCTTGTTTACATTTCGTAAATTTTCTACAGGGAGCAAAATTATGGTCGAACAATGACATATTTCAAACTAATTTTTCTCACTTTTTCAAATGGAACACCCTGTATATTTTTTCACCACTTGATGCAGAATTAAATACAAATATTTTTTGTAAGAAATCTGTATTTAAATTCTCGACGGTTTTCTAGATATTTATGGAAAACCATTTATTTGGTTTTCCACGGTAAATTTTTGTTAATAGATCAAATCGGTTATGGAAAAAATTACTCGTTGGTATGACAATGTTATTAATTATTGTCGTATTATTCTGACACTCGGCGACATCTTGCACATATTATCTTTCTTCTTAATAAAAATGAACTATACGATCCAAGAATCAACTGATATGATTTACATTCTCGGAGAATGTTTAAAGAATTGTCTTCAGCATCCAGAGTGTACGGCGAGAGGTTTCCTGATAGAAGGCACCCAGATGAAAGAGCATTTCAAAGATTGATGGATCGATTTAACAGGACTGGGACAGTTAAATATGAAAAACATGACTGAGTAAAGCCTATATTAAATGATGAAAACGAATTTAACATTATTGCAAGTGTTGTTGAAAATCCACATAGGAGTACAGCCGACATTAGTGATTTTGCTGCACATAGGTCAAACTTCAGTTAAAAAGATTTCGAAAGAAGCATCATTTCCATCCATATCACGTACAACTGAGTCAAGCAATTTAGCAAGATTTCGAAAACAGGATAAATTTTTGTAATTGGGGTCTCGCTCGAATTCAAGAAGATGTACGGTTCTTTAATACTGTATTGTTTACCGATGAAGCAACTTTCCACAATAATGGTCATGTGAACAGGCATAATCTAGTTACTATTACGCCCATGTGAATCCAAATTTTAAGAGGCAGTTGACCGGCAACACATGTGGAATGTAAACGTCTGGGGAGGTATAATTGAGATCATATTATAGGACCCCATTTCTTTGATGGACATCTCAGTGGTGATATTTTTCAAAGATTTTTGGACGAAGACCTTGATAACCTCTCTAGAGAATATACCATTTGGGCTGTTAAGAAGAATGTGGTTCCAGTTAGACGGGGCGCCTGCTCATTTCAGTATTCAAGTTCGACATACTTTGAATGAGAAGTTTCCCAGGTCGCTGGATTGGAAGACAAGGACCTGTTCCATGGCCCGCAAGGTCACCAGATCTGACCAAAGTTGATTTTTTCCTGTGGGGGTATGTTAAAGATCTGGTCTACCGTATACCACCAACTACACCAGAAAACATGCGGGAAAGAATAAGAGAAGCCTTTGATACAGTTACTCTTTTAATGTTACAAAATACAAATAGGTCTTTAACAAACAGGTTAAATCTGTGTTTACAAGAAAATGGTAGATTGTTTGAATACTTAATTTAATTTCATGTGTAAAATTCTCTAATGTTATTCATAGTTAAATGTTAATACAAATTTACCGTGGAAGTCTCAAATAAATGGTTTCCCATAAATATCTAGAAACCGTCGAGAATTTAAATACAGTTGTACTTACAAAAAATATTTGTTTTTTAATTCTGGCATCAAGTGGTGAAAAAATATACAGGGTGTTCCATTTGAAAAAAGTGAGAAAAATTAGTTTGAAATATGTCATTGTTCGACCATAATTTTATAACCCTGGTAGAAAATTTACGAAATGTAAACAAGGTGAGAGTAACCTTAGACCTCGACTCACTCCATACTAAATCGTGAGTTAAAAAATTGCTCCTACGTTTTTTTTTTTTTTTTATTTCTATTTTTAGTGCGTAAAATTTCATTTTAATGACTTTTAATTAATTCTCCGAAATACCAGGAGCAATGAAATAATTTTTGGGAATTGATAAAGTGCATTGAGATGAAACTGAAATGTGCAACACAATACAAGGGGTGTCATTTAAAAATACTTCCATATCTTCACACTTATTTGGGTCACCTTATATACTTAAAAATATTTTCCTGAAATAGAGTCTTGCAAGTAGTATAGATTACTATATGAATGAAATTCCTAACATCATTAGTATAGGAGCTATAGACCAGCGCGCTTAGGTGACAACCCTGTAGATCGGAATGTGAAAATCCTTTTGGCGTACCTCAAGGCTCCCCTGTTTTGGTCTTTATTGTTTGATGGTTTTATATGCGGACGAATGCTTCTTGTATATGTCCTAGAATGGTCACGTTGACCATCTTGCTTCAAAACTGGCTGGATTTTTGTTACGCTCTCCGGATAATAGCAAAAGTATGTTAGTGCTGAAGCTGCTCTAATTGCTTACAACGCATACATAAACTCTAGACTACAGTATGGCGTCACTTTTAGGGCAACTGTGTAAATGTAGATCATATTTTTAAGTTGCAAAAGTCAGGCCTTTGAGCAATTTTCGATCTTAAAAGAAGAGATAGTTGTAAAATGTTCTTCAGCAATAACAATCTACTTAGCTTACCATCTCTCTATATTTTGGAATGTGCATTATTCGTTAAACACAATTGCAAAGACTTCTTTGAAAAATATGAATTAGTACAACAGTCGTAATACAAGAGGAACTTCACAGAACTTTTTGCTTCAACCAACGACACATTTAGCAAAAATACAAAAAATGTTTTGCATCAATGTATGTAGGTATTAAGATATATAATCATATACCAGTTGCTATAAAAATTTTACCTTTTATCACTTATATAAAAAAGAATTGAGACAACATCTAGTCAGTAATGTACTCTCACAATGCCAAGGATTTTTTCAGTTTGTGAGTTTGTTTTTTTTTATGTGTGTATATATTTATGACGTATTTACATTAATTCCTTTTCAAAACCTCTATTTTTTGAACGATCGACAATGATGCGACTAAGGTGAAAAATACCTGGACGTCACCTCAGACAGTACTTTTCTGACATCGCAGTTAGATTCCTCTCTCTAAATTTAAAGTTCAAGCTCAAAAAGACTTTCATATTTATTTTAATTAAGATACAAATTAATTACGTAAAGTGCGGTCGAGCTGGGTCACATAATTGGCCGGCCTGACCGCCAAATCCACTAGATTAACGCGATTGAAGTAAATTAACCATTTTTCCTTTCTAAATTTAGGCCATAGAAACAACGCCGAGATATACCCGACATTATGCGAGACGTTAGGTCGACAGAGTCAATCCTCCCTCAATTTACTGCAGCAATACGCGGAAAATAAATTCACCAATCATAACAAGCCGGGATACACCGCGATGGAAAGGACGAAAAAGGGCCGATTTCCGTTCATCAATCCGCAATTGAAGAAACAATTCCTGCATCAGGACTTCAAGTGTACGGTGTGCAACCGACGATTTAAGAGCCAGGGCTATCTACAATCGCATTGGTAAAATGAAACACAAACCTAAATAATGTGCGCCGATGGTGTACGCCATATTTTATAATCTAATTGGAACGAATTAAATATTTTTAACGTTTAAGTGTCTATAATAATATTAAACGCAAGTTTGGTTGAGAGGTTGTTTTTTGATGGATGTGTAAAGGAAGAAGAAGAAGACGCTGATTTTAATTAAGACTTAAGTGTGCTTGGCACAGAAATGAATTTCGAAGTGTGTTAATGAGATTGCTGATAATCTAAAATTTAAAAAATAAATATGTTTTGATTTAATCGTGAAGGTTGAGAAGGTAACTTGTTGAAGCTGATTATAATTATATTATCTGTTGTCAGAGTAAAACAAAAAAAAAGATATATTCTGTCTCTTTTTTTTATTCTATTTTTTTTCTTCCGAGTTTCATTATTATATGTTTTTGTTTCTATTAATTGTAGTTACACAAATTATATAATAAATTCTATACATTATCCCCAGATTATTTTATCGTACGATCATGTTTTTCAAGGGAGAAGCGTACAAATAAAACAAAATCCCACTGAATTAAATAAGAAAATATTCTTTTAATCGATATTGTATCCCCAGATTACAAAGCTCTAATTGCTACGAAGAAATAACACAAATCATTTCTTAATCGGTTCAGTCTCCTTCCATAACCAATCTTTAGCTTCGATCAACCCCTGCTCCTCCAAAATTGGTCCGATAACATCCCTACACTCGATGGTACAAATTCAAATCGGGCATCTCTCTTCGGTAAGCAACTCAGTCGCAATCATCTTAGTTTGTATCGGAACCAAAGTAATAGTTTCGAAACCCAAAATCCCCTATTACTAAAATTATAAGGCGTTCGAGCTTCAGTTATCAAAACAATATCTTCGATTCTAACACCGAACTTCCCATCTTCGTAATACCCAGGCTCGTTAGATAAAACATTCCTTGTTCTAACCCTGACTGCCAGGAATATGCCTCCATGAAACCCCCCCATCGGTCCTTCGTGAACATTTAAATAAGAACCGATCCCATGACCGGTACCTCATGTCCATAATCCAAGCCGACACTCCATAAATATTGCCTCGCTTAAAGAATCCAAACAATTCCCTTAATCTTCGTTGGGAAAATCATCGTTGCAATCTGGGTCCGTCCCTTTAACACACGAGTGTAACATTCCTTCTGGAACGGTGTGGAGTCCCAAAATGGAAAGTCCTCGTTACATCAGTCGCATCATCTCTGTATTGACCACCTGAACGCACAAATAAACATTATCACGTGTGATACGAACGTCTGTACTCTTCGGTGGTAATGTATTATAGCAGCATGCGGCCCAACCGAGTTGATCGTAGCGAACTAGGACCCATAAAATCCTTTTGGGTCGCTCGAAATTGTTCTAATTTTCAGCACCGACACCCTCGTAATCTCCAGTTTATCGATATTATTTTCCAACCATGAGAAATAACAACACAAGGCTTAATGCATCTTTAATATGAGCTGCCAGATTCTTAATTTCCACCTCGTTTTTAACGGCTTTCATTAGCAACAGGTGTTAATTCAGTTAATAAATGCTTCAATGGCACTAAACTTGTTAAAGCATAAGCTGACTGAAACCAAGCGAAACCTTCATATCCACAGTCAGCTGTTTCTTAATTTATTTAAATAATCTCATCGCAACTTCAAATTAGCTTTACAACTTTGTTCCTTTAAATGTCGCTTGATATCTGGGATTATATTTATGAGGATCGACAAATAAAATATAACCGGTTTTCGTTATTAAAACGTAGGAAAAGAATATAGGATTGTATCTCGATATCGAGCCCCTCAAATTTAAGAAATATGCGTCTCATCTAAAGCCGTTAATACGAGAAGACGATTCTTGTTCGCCATATGTTCTGATTTTCTCCCCATTTTTCGTACAATCGATTTTCCAGTAAATTCCAACCCTAACGGATGAATCGGATTGCAGGGGATGGCCGGCTTTATTCTCCCAAACTACATCGATTAAATTTTGTCTTCGACGGCTACTAATTTGTGTCCAGCCGTTTCTAATTGCGACTTTAACTGATCTCATTTGCTATAAGTGAGAAGATGCGAATGACTTCACTTTTGAACCGCTAGGTAAGTGTTTAGATAACCAAGCACCTAGATTAGACAAAAAAAACTTAATTTTTCCTAGATTCATATCATCAATTGTTTATGTATAACAATAGCTACTTAAATTAGAGATTAAATATTTAAACAGATTAAAATTTGAATTACCTTGCGTTAAGTACCAGGGATACCTTCCTTCATCAGCGTCCACCAGATTCATTTCTTGCGATGCTTGTAAATAATATCTGCCATCGTCCACATACAAGCAGCACGCGGAGTGATTATAGCAGTTCAGCTGAACCGTGAATCCTCGAAATGAAAGCTCTCCTTTTATCGCAGTCTGCTAGATATTCACTATTGTGAGCATCATTCAAGGCACTATATAAGATGCACCGTAGCTCTCGACATAACGGGAATTGTGCATCAATTCCGTAACTGTTTTAAAAGCCGGTGGTGTTTTTAGCCTGCGTCATGGCTACTAGTAACTGACTCCTCATTCGTGGGTAGACGTCCTTTATATCCTATCCTCTGTGGTGTAACTACCAATTACAACGTTATCTAATCTATCTTGTTGTAATAATTCAAATTGCAATATATTTTAATTACACAAGCTAGGTTATAAACATTGCTGATTGATTACAAACTCTTTAATTATCATTTATGACAGTTCAATTTCAATAGACGTCAACGTCAGCTGATTTAATTAAATCGGAATTCGCCGTGAAGTTAGCTTTAACCATATTTATAAAATCATTAATTATTAAATATATAATTTTAGAAACATTTTAATTAATGCCTATTATTAATTCTATACATTTTAAAGAGTTATTAAAATTTAAAAGCCCTACAGTAATCAATACTGCCAATATCAATTATAAAAATTACTAACTTGTGATGGCAGATAAAAAAGGCGCTAAATTCAAAACATCATCTCACAATAAAACTAAATAAACGCAGTTAATTAATATCTTTATTAAACTGTTTTTATAAAAAAATTAAAATTAATAAATGTCTTCGCATTAATAACATAGAAATTGAATATAATAATACCTTGCCACGCCTGGTGTATTTCCCCCCCAAATATGCAGCATGAAAAACTGAAGCGATAAATAAATCTTACATAACTAATACTGTACGGACCTCTGGTAACTAAACAATAGAAATATCAACATCACCGTATGCACCCATACAAGTCAAATTTAATTTTCACAGATGCAAACGCACACTTTAATCCCCGAGAATCATCCGTATAAAATTTCCACATTCCAACGGAACCTGCACCGGTATTCCTCGATCTAGCAGCTGTCGTGGTGGTGACTTTTCTCTGTTTCACTGTGGTACCTCCTCCGATCGTGGGGCCACCGCTTTCGATGGCGATCTCGTCGAGGACCCAACACTGGTTGCGCTAGGTGAAGCAGGCTTGAAATTTAGTTAATTAAAGGTGTATTTATGTCTCCTAAAAAGGTGTATTTATATTTACCATATTGGAAAATTATTAAATTAATTCAAGATAAATAAATTGAACACGATTTGCACTCTGTAACATTCAACCTAGATTTGAATTAAACGTGCACTGTTGTCTTGTCTTCTTATTACCGTTTGATTACGTTTTGTACACGTTGGCGCACGTCACATACGAGTTTCGCTGTGTGTCGCTGACATTTGACAGGTTAGCCAACTTAGATGAGATATTTCGAATGTTAGTGTAAAGTAAAAATAACTGTGTGATTCTAAACGAAACATGCAATTTAAAAAATATTTAATGTTAGAAATTATTTGCAATCTTATTATTATATATACAGGTACTCCATTTAAAACTGGGAGACATCGTTTTATAGTTAATATTGCTGCAATGTGTTTGATATGATCATCGTTTGACGTATGTCAGATTTTGACATACGTGCTGAAATTTTTTAAAACAGATTATTCAGCGCTAAAGAAGAAGTAACCGTGACCCAATATAATCGTTTTTGTGTCTGTTACTATTTTCGACAGCGCAATTCTAATTGAATATGAAAAAAAATATTTCACCCGCTGTATCACACTCGCTGGAAGCGCCGCCATGTTGCTTTTTTAAAGTCAGTTATGCGTCGCCATGACGAGAGACGCCATCTTAATTTTTTTAACGATACATTCGACTCGTTTCTTTTCTATATTTGAGATGTGGTAGCGACGACTGATAATCCAACTGTATTTATTAGCTCAGTTGACGAACAAAACAAATTTAAAAATATATTATGACATAATTATATAGATCTATTATTTAGAGAAACATAAAGAGATCCATAAAATAACGATGTTTCTACCTAATTTACTGAAAAATAATCTATTTCGTTGACGTCTTTATGGATGCTATTAGAAATAAATTTTGTTTTTTTATGATCATAGCGCACCATATTTTTCTTAACATTATTACTTTCAATTTTTTTGTCATTTATTTAACCATTTTACTTTATTAAATGAGAATATGTGACAACCTGGAAAAATATCAGAAAAAATAACTCCTTTTAATGATGTCACGATCTAATCCACGAGCCAATCGAATATCTTTTTGGCCAAATTAGAAGCCACAATGTGCAAAATTCCAATCCAACCGTAAACGTTTTTTTATGTGTGATGGATGCATAGTGGTGACTCCGTAATCTGTATTACGTTTATCTAGCTATCACTGCAACCTTCGCGGTGTAGTTTTTGTGTTTCTAAATTATGAGTTCAAATGGCTTTGTGAGAGCATTATATCGCCTTTTATAGTGCTGTTAATCACTTTGTTTCCAACACCGAATGGTGAGTGGATCCGGGATTTCAACCTCTGAAAAAATGTGACCGTCCCTCCAGAGAATTGAAACCGGGCCCTATCGTCCTGCTACAACGATAGTCAGCTGCCTAACCACTGCGGCTATCGACTCGTTTTATTAGTGCTTATGCAGCAATGAGTGTCAACTCTACATTAAATATATCTACATATACTAGTTTCAATTGTGAAAAGAATGACTGACGGGGAGTGTCGGGGGGTTTGAAATGATTTTGAAAACTGATGCCATTATACATTTGGAGCTGCCAGAATCATTAGCACATCCATTACCACCACAGTTAGCTCTACAATTTACTCCAGCAGGTTCAGAAACTAGTATTCAGTTAGCATAATTGACCAACAATTATGATGCAACTGTTAAGGTCGTTTCACATGCAATCGTTGACATTGAACAACTAATAGATACTAGATTTAGTGCTAGAAGATCGCCGTTTGAAAGTGAAGGAATTAGCGGCGATAACAAACATATCCGAAACAAGTATTCGCTGAATTCTCCATGACCATTTGGGTATGACTAAAATTAGTGCAAGATAGGTAGCACGACTTCTTTCTGTTCTCCAACGTGAACGACGAGTTGAATGTGGGCGGTCGTTTTTAAACATATAAGACAATTCAAAACCGATAAATAGGTATAATTGAATGAAAATATTAAGAATAAAGTGTTAAAACACAAATATATATCCATTAACTGCCGTTCAACACTGCTACTCCCTGCTAGGGTATCCGGTACTTCACCGCATTTCCTAGCATTGCTGTGAACCACGGCGTACGTTAGGCTTTTCACTTCTGGTTTAATCGGCAATATGTCCAACTTTTTTTTTTAAACGGAACGCCCAGATTTTTTTAACACTTTTGAATGCAAAATAAAAAACTACGTTCAGGAAGTATTAAGATGTTTATTTTTATTCACAAAAAAACAGTTAAACAATTAAAAAAGTTTCCTAATACAGAAAAAAACAAGGTACCTTGAAAAAAGTTGTTGTTTAGTGTTTGCATTCTTTTTGCCGTCACATTTGACAATTATAAAAGCGTTTTAACTTTTGCATCGCTATAAATTTACTTATTTTAGACATTGAAACATTTGAAAATGGCAGTAAAACTTACTGAATCAGAACGAATTGAGATATTAATGATGCGTGGGTACGGTGATCGTCAACGTTCTTTTGAAGAGGTTCGTATTTTGTTTAATACTGTTTTATCCGGATCGTCACATTAGTAAAAGTACGGTATGCCTAACAATTCAAAAGTTTGAAGTCTTTCGTCTGGTGAAGGATTTACCTAGAAGGGGACGTCCATTAACAGCAACAGATGAAGAAACTAGTTTGAATGTATTACTTACAGTGGAAGAAAATCATCACGTGTCCACAACAGAATTACATCAAATTCATGAGATCTCTCAAAAATCAGCTCATAAGATTCTTAAATAAGCAAGAATGAAAGCCTATAAAATGTATCCCGTCCATGAGTTAACTGAAGACGATCCAGATCGTAGACTACATTTTTGCGAAACAATGACGGAATTGATGGAGCAGCAGCCTAATGTTTTAGATCACATCATTTTTTCAGATGAGGCAACGTTTTGTGTCAACGGCACTGTGAACAGACATAATTGTCGCTACTGGTCAATTGAAAATCCGCATTGGATTGGACAAAAGGTGAATGTCTGGGCTGGTCTTGTTGGAAACAACATCATAGGACCATTTTTATAAGAGGAAATTTAACTGGCAACGTCTACTTAAATTTATTGCGAAATGAGGTTGTTCCGGCACTTGCGGCCCTCTTTCCAAATGCAAACATAGGTGATCACCCTAATGCACATTTTTGGTTTCAACAAGACGGAGCTCCCCCCCCCATTTTGCCCATAATGTCCGCGATTATTTGAATGAAATTTTTCCGGAACGTTGGATCGGACGTAGAGGTGCAATCGAATGGCCAGCACGTTCGCCAGATCTCTCGCCATTAGATTTTTTCTTTTGGGGTCACTTGAAATGTCAAGTGTACAAAAATCGTCCCCATAATCTTGAACAGTTGGAAGAGAGAATAGTTCAAGAAGCCAATCGCATCACTCCAGAACAAATACAAAATTTTTTTTGTCAAATTGTAAATGGAGAGCATTTTGAACAATTATTGTAATCGCAACCTGAATAGACAGGTATCTTGATTTTTCTGTATTAGGACACTTTTTTAATTTTTTAACTGTTTTTCTTGTGAATAAAAATAAACATCTTAATACTTCCTGAACGTAGTCTTTTATTTTGCATTCAAAAGTGTTAAAAAAATCTGGGCGTTCCGTTTAAAAAAAAAAGTTGGACGTATTGCCGATTAAACCGGAAGTGAAAAAACTATAACTGTATTACATAAAATGCATTTCTATTAACTATATCCCCATACCAACTTTCAGAAATCATAATTTTCAAATAACAAAGTTATTCGACCGTTCCGGGACTTTTTACTAACGCTGTATCTGTAATATAATGTATTGTTTTGATAATAAGGGAACCTTTAATCAATGCTTTAATAAAGTAGTAACAAACATATCTATGAATTTGTTCTTCACTATACATTTACTTAAGGTATATCTTAGTTATATATTTTTTAACAGATTCAGCATCTAAAATAATATTTGTTTAACATCTAAATAATAGCATTGATAAATTGATATAGGTATCACTCTTATGGCAGGTTTTCGACCATCGTGTGTTTGGTTGCTTAATCTGAAAAAAAGTATTTTATCAAGAAATTGCCGACGAAATACGTCAACGCCCTAAACACGACCAACTGCAGAGTTATTTCCGAATGAATAGGACTATTTACTAACAACATACAAAGAAAACACGTATTTAATTTTTCCTTATATATGTACATACATACATATACAAATATATAAGTAGCTCGAAAAGTAAAAAAAGCTGAGAATGATGATTTATTTCGTAGTATATTTAGTTTGATACTTTTTGTTTGTGCACTTTGTTTCGATAAAAATTTTCAATTTTTAAATAACGTAACGTTAATAGTCTGATCGATCAAAAAAGATGTGTTTATTAGGCAGTCTGTATATTTTTACATATTTGGATTCGCCTACTTTTAGGCTTCATAAATGCATTTAGTTTTTTCAGTGTGATTCCGGCGTTTTGTAGTTATTCAATTTTTTCTAAACAAATTTACTATAGCGGGCATTTATTCAAAAAATCAGAGAACACTCGATTTTTTCGGATATCTACTTAGAATTCATAATATGCTTAAACAACATGTTGGAGTATATTTTAGCGCCGAGAACACCTGTCTATATTGCGTGGTTCCTTTACTGTGGCACGTTAACTTTTAGAAATTTTGAGGAACCATAACTTAATTTTTTCAAATAGCACCCCACATATTTTATTACTTAGTCGTATTCGGCATCTCATTTTACATCTTTTACATTCCACATGTCATATACCTGAAATTGATAATTTACGAGATAATTAGGTTTTTTTTTGAAAACATGCATTCGATATTTATTCAGGGTGCCATGGAAACTAAGCGTTCTCAAATTTTTTATTTAGTATTTATTATCAAAGTCTAACGTCAAAGTCATACTTCGTCGTTTGATATTTATTAATAATTAAGTAGCATATTACGTGTTTGTACATTATTGTTATAAAGAGTTAAAATAGATAATAACGAAAATAATGTTTACTCATATCAAGAAATTCTTAATTTATTTTCTATTTACGCAAAAATTCATGCATTGATTCAACAAAAAAATGGTAAATCCAAGAACAATTTTCGTTTAAATACGGCGAAGAGGTTTTTTTGTTTGAACGAACATAAAAATTAATGTTACTTTATTTCTGTTAGTTTAAAAGTAAAATTAGTTTGAAGTAAACGTTCCATTTGGTTGTTAAGGCAATTACAACGTAATTTTTATGTTGCAGCAACAATAAAATATTAACACAACTGGCATTTTGATTTAATAACTGAATATTTGTTGGAACCACTTAATATGTATTTGATTCAAATAAAATAAAAAACGTTTTGTTTTGAATTTTTCTGAGTGCGGAAAATGCGACAAAATTCTTAGTAGAACTTGCAGAATGTTTAATGAAAATTATCCACATTTACCTCCAATGAAAAAAGGTAAATTTATGTAAAAATATATAGGGTGTTCCATTAAAAATAACAAAGTAGATGACCACTTCTGGTATAACCGGAAACCCTAGAAATCTAAAAATGTTTTCAGTGAAGAGAACACAATCGATTATATACGATTCTGAATTTTCAAATTTATATTTTCGGCAGAACTCCCTAAACTTCTAATGAACGGTCTCGCTGAGACATCCTGTATGTTTTTACACATTGCAAAGATGCTAGAAATGCAAATATAAAGCTAAAATCAATCAACAGTACCGATTTCCAAAATTTCCAAGTTCCGACGCCCTCCTAAACGGCTCAAATTTTTTCTCTCTAGCAAAATGACTATAAACTAGACACTATTTTATATATTATGTGTCAAGATTTTTTATTCATAAATACTTACTTATAGATCGGAATTCGAACATGTAACAAGTGAAGTAAAGTAGATAATTTAATAATGCTTTCAACACAAATGCAATGAAATACTAACTGTCAGAAAATATAAAACCTGGTATCTATATTTAAAATAGGACAGAATGAATAAATCATCAAAATAGCATATTTTGCACTTTAAGTTTATCAATGCTTTAAGACTGCGCCTCATGCAATTTATCCCACTCTTTGATTTCCTTGTCTTGCACACTGATGGATTCGCTGGGCGCTCGTTCACGCGTGGGTAGTTAAAACGAGAGCCCAAAATCGGGTCAATAAATAAATAACTGTATTTTATTTTGGATTTATATCTGCAGAAATAAAAAGATAAGTAAACGTAATACACACGTCTTCGAAGACGTGCATGGACGTCCTTGGAAACCTGTATAGACGTCCTCACAGACGTCTTAGACGTCTTACGTCGTGAGGATGTAACATAATTACGTCATACATTCTTCTTGAGGACGTCTTTTGGTCTTCAGAATACGAAATTTGACGTCCTGATGACGACTTTGTGTTTGCTGGGTTATGACAGTTACGTAAAAACAAATAAATGCTGTAAACATAACTAACACAACAGTTCCCTAAATTTTTGAAAAAAAATTTTTGTGTAATAAATCAGCCTGTATCTCGATAACGGAGTACTTTAAGACACATGTTTATAGGAACTTTTCTCTCGAGACTACCCTAGGAATCGCACCCTAAAATTTATCGACAAACTTATGGACCACACTGTATAGTGTGCCGCAAAAATCTTCACCATTTACACGTTTTCTAGGTGCAAAATTAGGATTTAAGTCTCAATAAGCACAGATACAAATAATTATTAAGGCAAAGGATTGCAAAGAAAGTCACAAATTTATTCTAAATCGTATATCAATATTAACACTAAATCTTAATTCTTTAAGGTGTTTTAGGTGTGCGATTATTGCACGACAATACTCCCGTCCATACTGCCGCCGTTTCACAAGTAGCGATTCGCGAATGTGACTTTCAAGAACTGGAACATCCACCGCATACGGCTCCTTCTATTTTCCAATTAAAAAAAAAAGACATTAGGGGACGTCGTTTTAAGGACGACAGAGAGTTGCAAGCAGGTGTTGTAGAACATTTAGACGGCAAAACATCAGATTATTTTTACAAGAGCATCGAAACACACGATTTAATACAGTCGAGCAGGGTAAAAGGAAACTACCACCTTACATAATTATTCAGTTCTTTTATTGTACAATAATTGCAACTTTTATATAATATCATAACATATTCAGACTACAAAATAAATAAATATTATGTACAAAAAAATACTAGAGACGAACAAAAAAACAAATTTAAAAATAAATTACGCCATAATTAGAGTAATAATAATCAACAAGATTGCTCGTAAAAGTTATTCCATATTTTTCAATTTAATTTAATTTAGTTTAAAGACTGTATGCATCTAACGTACACACACCAGCACCTATTTAAGTGTATTACAAACAATTCGTATTTTTTTTATTTAAATTTAATCTCCGCATTATTATCATTTTGTTTTAAATCTTAATAATTTCTCCTTCACTCGAGTTCCTTCTCACCGTATTTAATTAATTTATTTATTACGATAACAATATCCTCAGCGATACTCTCTCTCTTTCTCGCGCTATCATCCCTCATCCACATCTAATTTATATACAAGTACAATGAAACATATTCTCTATTTATATATATATTTTTACAATAATAATATAGTAATAATCACACGATTATATTCTAGAGATTGTTATATAAAAAAAAGGAAATAAAAATGCGCGACCAATCACCAAGGACAACTGCCACATCTCACACCGTTGACACCACGCACGCACGCACACAGACACACATACTAAAAATAACAGTACCAGGCACACGAAACGAGAGACACTTTTTTTTACCCCCATAAAACGCAGCATTCGATTTCTACCTCACACCGGTCGGTAAGGAATGAGCCCTATTTCAAGAAGCGTACATTCGATTGATTTCGTGCTGGTACCGCTCTTGAATATCCTTCCTTTTTAATTTAAAAGCGGCCGTGACTAATCCCATATCGGGTGACCAGACTTCTTTGCACAGTTTCACAGCGGCCGGCACCTCGAACTTCTCCAACCGACATTTCTTACCGTGCTCGGCTAATTCTTGCAGGACTAACAATTCCACGGTGGGCGACGAGCAAGCTTCTTCGAAGTTACACACCGGGATTCCCTCTTCTCTACCAACTCCATAATCTTCTGCTGGTGGGGAACCACCAAAGCCACGCAATATTGTTTGCTCGAATCTCCGTAAACGCAAATGTTATCGACGTACGGGCACGTCTTCAATTCAGCTTCGACTTTACCTAACGATACGTATTCACCTGCTTGTAATTTAACGAGATCCTTCTTCCGATCTGAAAAATTAATCATACGATTAATATTATACGATTATGTTATAATCGCTTCGTACCTATGATTTTAAGCACCCCGTCGTCTTCGATTTCGCAGATATCGCCGGTCTTGAACCAACGCTTGCCATCATTCTCGAAGAAATCCTCCTTTGTCTTTCCGGGCAGCTTGTAATAGCCGGGACTGACGTTCTCGCCGCCGATGACGATCTCGCCTCTCGGGTACGGTTTATCGGTTACCCTGTAGTTACCCTCTTCCCAATTAACTAACATAATATCACATACTGTTGTGGCGGCGCCCACCCTACCCACTGTCCTATCTTGCGCTAAAATTAAACGGAAAAAAAATCATTTCTGTGATTAGGTTTGGCTTTCAAAAATGTATTATAGCTACAAGTGTTGAAATTGTGCAGAAATAATTGATTAAAACATGACAGCTGTCAGAAATATTTTGTTAAACAAAACAATTGATTGATTTCACAGTTTGACAACTGTCAATAATATTTAGATAGTTACGACATTCGAAATCACAAATTTGGATAAGTTGACAGAGCTGTCAGAAAAAAATGATTTTGAAATTTGACAGCTGTTTGAAAGTTACAGCTAGGTAATACGCAAAAAAAATAGAGAAAAAAATAATGTTTACAATTAGACACCTGTCAGGTCTATTTTAATGTTTACGACGATTATTATAAAATCGATTTCACAGCCATCAATTACAAGTTTCAACGTAGAAAAGAAGACGTGTTTACAGTTTGACAGCTGTCATATTTTTGGCCGTTAAAAGTGTTCGAATACGAAAAAGAATTTTAAAATTTGACAGTTTTTTGAGGATCAAAACGTCGAAAATTAAAAAAACAGTCTTAGAATTGACATCTATCAGAATTATTTTGATAGTTACGAGTGTAAAAAATAGAAAAAGAAAACTGTTTTTACAATTTAACAGCTGTCAAAAATTTTTAATGACTGACGTTCAAAATTGTAAAAGAATACATAATCCATAATTTTTTTGATAGTAACAGGTGTCAAAATAGGAAAAACAACGCTTTCTACAATTTCACAGTTGTCAATATTTCGACGGTTCAAAATTGTAAAAAAAATAGGTACTAATTTCATAATTTGACAGTTATCAGAAATGTTTTCATACATAGTTACAATTGTCAAGATATGGGAAAGAAACAATTGCTTTTGCAATTTAACAGCTGTCAGGCATTTTTTGATAATTACACAGGAAAAAAATAGACGAATTTCAAAATTCAAAATAGAAAAGAAATGACGGTTTTTACAATTTCACAGCAGAAAAAGTAGTGTTTGTAAATTGACAGTTGTCAAAATAGCCAAGAAATAATGGTTTTTACAATTTCACAGTAGAAAAAGTGGTTTTTACAATTTGACAGTTGTCAAAATAGAAAAGAAATAACAATTTTTACAATTTCACAGCATTTTTGCACTTTGACAGTTGTCAAAATAGAAATGAAATAACGGTTTTTACAGTTTCACAGAAGAAAAAGTGGTTTTTGCAATTTGACAGTTGTCAAAATCAAAAAGAAATAATGGTTTTTACAATTTCACAGCAAAAAAGGTGGTTTGTGCAATTTGACAGTTGACAAAATTGAAAAGAAATAACGATTTTTACAATTTCACAGCAGAAAAAGTGGTTTTTGCAAATTGACGATTGTCAAAATAGAAAAGAAATATCGATTGTTACAATTTCACAGCAGAAAAAGTGGTTTTTGCAATTTGGCAATTGTCAACATAGAACAGAAATAACGGTTTTTACAGTTTCACGGCAGAAAAAGTGGTTTTTGCTATTTGACAGTTGTCAAGATAGAAAAGAAATAACGGTTTTTACAGTTTCACGGCAGAAAAAGTGGTTTTTGCTATTTGACAGTTGTCAAGATAGAACAGAAATAACGGTTTTTACAATTTCACGGCAGAAAAAGTGGTTTTTGCAATTTGACAGTTATCAAAATAGAAAAGAGTTATTTCTTTTCTATTTTGATAAGAAAAAAATTGAAAAGAAATAACGATTTTTACAATTTCACAGCAGAAAAAGTGGTTTTTGCAAATAGACGATTGTCAAAATAGAAAAGAAATAACGATTTTTACAAGTTCACAGCAGAAAAAGTGGTTTTTGCAAATTGACGATTGTCAAAATAGAAAAGAAAATCGATAGAAAAAGTGGTTTATTTGCAAATGTCAAAATTGTTACAATTTCACAGCAGAAAAAGTGATTTTTGCAATTTGACAGTTGTCAACATAGAACAGAAATAACGGTTTTTACAGTTTCACGGCAGAAAAAGTGGTTTTTGCAATTTGACAGTTGTCAAGATTGAACAGAAATAACGGTTTTTACAATTTCACGGCAGAAAAAGTGGTTTTTGCAATTTGACAGTTATCAAAATAGAAAAGAAATAACGGTTTTTACAATTTCACAGCAGAAAAAGTGATTTTTGCAATTTGACAGTTATCAAAATAGAAAAGAAATACCGGTTTTTACAATTTCACAGCAGAAAAAGTGATTTTTGCAATTTGACAGTTGTCAACATAGAACAGAAATAACGGTTTTTACAATTTCACGGCAGAAAAAGTGGTTTTTGCTATTTGACAGTTGTCAACATAGAACAGAAATAACGGTTTTTACAATTTCACGGCAGAAAAAGTGGTTTTTGCTTTTTGACAGTTGTCAGAAATTTTACCAAGACTACAACACTCCATATTGTAAAAAAAAACGTAAAATTTGAAAGCTGTCGGACTAGTTCTCATAGTTACAAGTGCCAAAACAGGAAAAACACAATTGCCTTTGCAATTTCATAGCTGGCAGACATTTTCTAATAGTTACGTCAGTCAAAATTCTTATTAGAAGTATTTCGATTAGTTACAACTATCAATACAGGAAGAAATAGATGTGTTCATAATTTGACAGGTGTCAAAAATATATCGATACAAGTGCTAAAACAGGAAAACAATCCCGATTATTACAATTTGACAGCTGTCAGAAATATTGTTGAAAGCACTCCTGTTAGAATCTCAAAAAATAACCGATTTTTAATTGTCAAAATAGGAAAAACAATTATTTATATACTTTGACTGCTGTCGGAAACTTTTTTTCGGTTAGACCACGCTCAAAATTAATATCTAATATTTCTCACAAAGATTTTGACAATAATAAATGTAAAAATAGCCGATTATTGTGAGTGCCACATAATGAAACTGTCAGCGATTGTCAAATCCGGAAAAAAATCCGGTTTTCTTTTATAGAATCTGACATCTGTCAGAAATATTTTGACAGATACTTTGATAGAATAAGTTGGCTGTTTTACAACGCGAGAGATGTCGGAAATGTTTCGGGAAATGCAACTTACCATCCATAACCGTGGCGCAGGATGTAGTTTCTGTCAAACCATATCCTTGAATGACGCTGGCGCATAAGCAGATATTCGTTTGTTCGTGGGTGTCCGGGGATAATGGAGCACCGCCGGTTAAAATTAGCCTAACCTTACCACCTAACATATTTCTTATTTTACCGAATACGATTCTAGAAAAAAATAAATAAAGAGATTGTTTAAAGTTTGCTTTTATATCGAGAAAACGACTTACTTATCTATTAAAGGAGTTGAATAACCTCTTCTAACCCAATGGACTTTATAATCGTAAGCGAATTTAAACAGGATCTTAGTCAGCATTGATCCTTTACTGACTCTCTCTTGGATACCTTTCGAAATTCTATCTAAGATTAAGGGAACGCTCGTCATACACGTCGGATGTAGAACGGACGCATCTCCTTTAGTGCCTTTCTTAATTTTACTAGAGGTATCGATCATAGTTAACGCGCTGGAATAACCAATCGCGATACCAGATACTAAACATACACTCTCGACCAATAATTCGAAAACGTGAGCTAACGGGAGGAACCCGATCAGGATATCATCGTCGTAGATCTCTGTCGAGTCGACGAACGCTTTCATCGTAGCCATGAGATTCGAGTGCAGCAGGATAACGCCTTTGGGAACTCCGGTTGAACCGCTGGTGTACATGATGATGGCCGTATCGGACGGTGACGGGAAAGTATTAGCTGGAATACGGAAATTTCGAGATTAAGAAAAATGTGGCGCGGAAACAATCTAAGACTTACGTATATTAGATTCCGCTCCCTTGGTGAGGACGTCGGTGAACTTCAAGATTTTCACGCAATCATCGAAATCGTTGGTATCCAATTGTTTGAGTTGATCTTCCATATAGATTAAAGTTTTAACTTTCGGTGTTAGCTGCAGTATAGACTTGAACTTCGGCATCAGATCGTAACTTGTGATGACTGTTGTTACTTCAGTTTCGTTAATACCGTGAGCGATAGCTTCGTCGCCGAGTGTAGCGTACAATGTTACCACTACAATAAAATTATAATTATTATTTTACTTGAATACGTATGTATGATATGAACTGAAAAATTAATTACCTGGAATATTTTGTTTGAACAATCCGTGCGCAGCGATCATCCATTCGGCTCTTGTTTCAGCGAATATCACGATGTTCTGGTGAGGTTTGTTCCTAATTCTCTGATTCCTTTACCGAAATTCGTAGCTAGATGGTTCACTTCCGCGTACGTCTTCCAAATGTACTCTCCCATATTATACTGGAATGAAAAAATAATTAAAATTAAAATATGGAAGAATCTCGAAAATGGTGAATCACCATCTAATCATTATCAGCAGCATTAGAATCGGACCACGTGGTTTCGACCTTTTCGGTCTCGTCAGCGTCCCTTCCAATGCAAGACATTCAACGCTGTCGAAACCAAGTAGTCCGTTTCTAACACTTGATCTTCTTTTTATAGTTTGACAGCTGTTAGAAGTGTTTTCTTAATTACAAGTGTGTCAATATAAAAATATAAATAAATAATTGACTTCACAATTTGACAGCTGTCAAAAATAATGTTTCTTGATGTCGGCAACATTAAAAATTGCGGAAGCCTAGCTAGTTTTAGAATGGATATATGTCAGATATTGATGGCAACAACGCACAAAGTTGTATATAAAAAAACTGATTTTACAACATGGAAAGCTTTCGGAATTTTTTTTGACAGTTAAAAGTGTCAAAATAGAAAAAAACTGATTTTATAATTTGACAGTTGTCAAAAATATGTGTACAGTTACAGGTGGCTCAAGATGGGATAAAAATTGTTGTTTAATGTCGCAACGATGCATGAAATTATATTAAAAAACCACTTGAGTTTTCATAATATGACAGCTGTTTGACAGTTAAGTGTTAAAATAGAAAAAAAATATTTTTTGTACTTCTATGATGGTTAAACATTGTAAATTATTAAAAAAATAAAATAATGATTTTAGAATTTAATAGTTCAAAAATGTGATTTCAATTTGACAGCTGTCATACAAAATTTTGACGGTTACAAGTGCCCAAATAAAAAAAATAAATTGATCTTACAATCTCGTAGCTATCAGAAATATTATGGATACATCGAGAAATGTAGTCAAAAACAGTCACAAATGTTTGTGATAACTACAAGTGTCAAAATAGGAAGAATTGCTTTTCCAATTTGACAGATGGGAAACATTTTGTTAATGGTTACGATAGTCGAAAGTATGCAAACTAATAAGTTTTGTAATTTCATATCCATCAGTTCCAAACGTCAACATTGACAACAAAATTGATGTGTTTACAATACATTGACAGATGTCAAGCTGTCAGCTGTGACGAAAAAACTAATTGATTTTACAGTTTGACAGTTGTCATATAAACAAAATCGGAAAACTCTAACGATTTCTACAATCTTATAGCACAGAAAATGTCCCGTTCTCTTACAATTTGACAGATGTCAGAAATATTTTTGTGGTTACTACTGCTCGAAATGGAAAAAATTATCGATTTTACAATTTGACAGTTGCCACATAAAAAAATAGGAAAAAAACTAACGGTTTCGAGCATAGAAAATGTTCCGTTCTTAAAATTTGACAGCTGTCAGAAATATTTTGACGGTTACAAATGCTCGAATAAGAAAAAATAAATTGATTTTACGATTTGACAGTTGTCATCTAAACAAAATCGGAAAAAAATAACGGCTTCTACAATCTCACAGCACAGAAAATGTCCCGTTTTTTTTTACAATTTGAGAGATGTCAAAAATATGTTTGTGGTTACAAAAGCTCGAAATGGAAGAAATAATCGATTTTACAATTTGACACTTGCCATCTAAACAAAGTCGGAAATTTCATGTCCATCAGTTCCAAACGTCAACACTGACAACAAAATTGATGTGTTTGCAATACATTGACAGCTGTCAAGCTGTCAGCTGTGACGAAAAAACTAATTGATTTTACAGTTTGACAGTTGTCATATAAACAAAATCGGAAAAAACTAACGATTTCTACAATCTTATAGCACAGAAAATGTCCCGTTCTCTTACAATTTGACAGATGTCAGAAATATTTTTGTGGTTACAACTGCTCGAAATGGAAGAAATAATCGATTTTACAATTTGACACTTGCCATCTAAACAAAGTCGGAAATAAACTAATGGTTTCTACCATTTCAGAGCACAGAATTTACAATTTGACAGCTGTCAGAAATATTTTTGACGTTTCTCATGTTAGAATCTAAAAAAATAACAACCCCTGTTACAGTTGCAAACTTAAGAAAAGTGTTTCAAGTTTTACACACGCCGAAACTGTCAAAAAAGGAAAAAAATACTGTTTTTTTTATAGTTTGACAGCTGTCAGAAGCTTTTTACGGCTATCACGGGTGATCACATTTTGGAAAATCGGTGATCACCTTTGATTGCAGGTGCGAGAAACTGGTGATTAATGGCTTAGAATAAGAAAAATTAATTAATAATTAATTAAAGTTTGAAAATCGAAAATAAAAAACATCATATTTTATACGAAAGTTAGCTTTAAAATAAAATATAAATCGCTTGATGGAACTTGAACCCGAAATAGTGAATCACCGTTGATTAAAAAAAAAAACTTACTTTCTTGAACACTCTGCCGCTGCGCTGGACCTCGTCCTCTTCCGCTTTGATCTGCCTGGTGCCCAAGCATTTCTTGTTAGCATGCTTCCTCGCTACGAATTCGAACATGGCGGCCATGGTGGTGACATTGGACCGTACCATTTCGACGTGCGTCTTCGAAGCTTTATCCACCGACCTGTAGACGATACTACGATCATCCTTCTCGATCGGGGTCGCCTTTAATGAAAAAAAAAGCATTAATGATTTTTTTTTGCTAGTGAAAAAAAAAAGATAATTCGTACCTTAACTCTCCTGGACAACTCGCAAACTTTCCAGGGCCTCTGCAGAAAAACATAAATGGGAAACGTTAAGATGTCGCAGACGAAAGCTATCGCTTTCAATGCACCGAGTGCAATAGTTGTACTTAGGCCGTCCATTTCGCTATAAAAAAAAATTATTACAATTATTTATTAAGCGATTATTATGAAAATTGCAAAAAAGAAACTACCCTATATAAATTTTGGCTGAAGTATATTGTATGTAAAAGAAACTGAAGCAAACGCGTGGATCAAACATATTAAAACGAGCTGAAAGAATCAAGCAAGCTACTTAAAAAAAAAAGTTTAAAGACATGCACTACATACGATGTGAACTTGAAGAATGATTTTCGGCGGGTTATCGCAAACGAAAAACAAGCATTCACAGAAGAAGCAACGGAAAAAATTATATAAAAAAAAATCCCCTCTCTTCATTTTTCTTCGTATAACGTTATAGGCATACGATAAACTTATTTTGAGTTGTTTTAAAATAAGAAATCGTCCGATTAAAACCAAAGGTTAAAGTCTCTCTATATCTCTTTTTATAAGGATTTAATTCAATGACGTATAAGCAGCGATCTTGTAAAGGAATAAGCGATAAAGAGTTGATATATTCCAGGCTTGGGTAATTAATAAAATTAAAAATAAATTACTGGATATCGCATGCAGAAGAGGACATGCACTGCAGCAACAAGCGTATCTACAGTTTTACAGATTTATTTTATTTTTTTATCGTTTATATTCCATTCAAAAATAGCGCTAGATTTTGTGCATCGTCTCAAGATACTCACACTTTATGTTCACCGTTCATTATTTGTTGGTGGTTCGTTAACTTTTTTTTTAATTTCTGTAAAAAAATAACGAAAATTAAATCTACTAAACTAAATAAAAGATCAAAATCTAAATTGCAAGAGAAGCCTATGTGAAAACAAGACACTAAATCTGACAAGAAAAATGGAAAAGAAGACAATTCTTACTTCCAATTGAGGGCCCTATCTAGAAGTTCAAGTAAATTAATGTTGGAAATTAAATTAAAAATATATCAAGATAGCAATTTTAATCGATAACCAATGAAAAAATTGAAGATCAGGATGTATCTCAGAAATTTATATTCTGATTTTGATTTTCTCGACACCAATTTAAAATATTCGATTTTGATTCAACGAAATAGGAATTTGTAATTTGATGAAACTTATTGATCACCTCGCTAAAATCAATTTTAAGTCCGTATTAATCATTCCGATCGTTTAAAATTAACCGGTGCGCTTATTTATTACACATATTTAAGTTATAAACAAATAGTACTCTTAATTCGCATCACCAGAGTAAATTTAAGCAATAAATCGTATCTGGTGACGTGTTCAAATGAATTAAGTTTGAAAATTAAATTAAAAACATATCCAGATAACAATTTTAATCAATAACCAATGAAAAAATTTAATTTGAAAAAATGCGCTTATTTATTACACATATTTAAGTTATAAACAAATAGGATGTAAAAAATGTATATCCTGATTTAAATTTTCTCAGCACCAATTTAAAATAAGCTAATTGTATTCAACGAAACATGAATTTATAATTCGATAAGACTTATTGGTCACCCTGCTAAAATCAATTTTAAGTCCGTATTAATCATTCCGATCGTTTAAAATCAACCGGTGCGCTTATTTATTACACATATTTAAGTTATAAACAAATAGGACTCTTAATTCGCATCACTAGAGTAAATTTAAGCAATAAATCGTATCTGGTGATGTGTTCAAGTGAATTAATTTTGAAAATTAAATTAAAAACATATGCTGATAACAATTTTAATTGATGTTCAATAAAAAAATTGAAGATCAGAACGTATTTTAAAAATTCATGTTCTGATTTTAATTATAATTACACCAATTTAAAATACGCAATTTTTATTCATCGAAATAGAAGTTTTTATTTCGATGAATTTTTTTGATCACCCCACTAAAATCGATTTCATGTTATTTTTTACGGTTATTTAAATTAATGGGCGCAAATAGTAATTAAACTAATTATTGGTATCACTAAAGTTACAGTAAAACACGTAATTAACATTAATTCACAAAAAAATTAGGTTATGTTAGGGTTTTTTTCGATCATTTAAATTAACCGACGCAATTACTTGTTAATTAAACATTTTTAAGTTCAAAGTAAATCAAATCGACCTCCTGTAACGGCATGTAAATATTGTTATCCGTTAGAATTAATTATAAAAGGCGAACAATATGCAGAAGAGTAGTGTATACGAGCGTGTTTGCATTTCAAATTTTAACATCTAGTTCTCTAGTAAGTCGTATTATGTTTTTTTTTCTAAATCCGTTAACGCGGTTACGTAATTGCGAAGCCTCTCAAACGTTAACACTTACCAATGCCAATGACACCTACCTACTAAGATCCTAATACAAGGCATTATTATATTATCTAGTGTGGTGGAAGAACATGATCATTAGATTTGATTTGAAAATTACGAAACATTTTTTTAATGAATAATGCGAAGTTAGAATTAAATAATAGCAGAGAATGCTAAATAATAACCTTGTGTTTTTTTTAGACTTAATAGTAATGACAGTAACATCAACTGGCCAAGATAAACTTTAAATGAATTAAAAAACTTTAAATGATTTTTGCAACATGATCAATAAATTTGATCGGATTATAAATCTTCGTTTCGGCTAATAAAAATCGCCTATTTTAAATAGGTCATGAGAAAATTTAAATCAGAACGCAAAATTTTAAATCGCATTCTGATCTGAAATTTTTCCATTGGAAATTAATTAGGCTTATTATTTGATGGATTTTGTGATTAAATTTTCGAAATTAATTTACTTGAACACGACACCAGATACGAAAAAGCATAAAATCGTTTACTCGCGTTGGGTATCTCGGTGGGAATGTATTATTAAGATGATTATGAGATAAAACAACAAAAACAAATGATGTTTAACTCGCAGCTAATAGGAAATAATCACACCACACTATCGTACCACTTCATATTGCGCAATTAACAATCAAATTTTATGACTAATCTTTGTAATATACGTAACAGAATTATTTTAAAAATTCAAGCGCGCATATTACGACCAATACAAAGATCAGAATGTATTTACTTACATGTTCGAACGAGAGAAAAAATTTACTCGACGTTTCGGATTTTTAACGCAAGATATGTGTATGTTAAACTCGATCTTTGACCCTGCGCTAAAAGCATATATTTCCTACACGATTCTTACGAATGAAATATCGCAGGTTCAATGTCGAACAGTCATCGAGTAGAATTGAATTTAACATCGTGCGTTGGCTCATTTTAAAAATCTGGCAAATACCAACCACAAATATCCCGTTAGTTTTACTGCAACAGTATGCGATGCATCCGATACAATTTTGCAGTTTTTGCGTAAAATTCTTAATAAGCTCGTTTTTATGACGTAACACAAATTACACCTAATCTAAAAACCTAATCTAAAAAAAAAAGAAAATTGTGGTATTGTAGTTTTTATAACAATTTACCTGTGGTTTGGGTAACACCTAAAATCTCTAAGATGTATGAAATTTTAGGACATCCTGTGGAAAGAGGAAATCGAAGGAAGTTGTTCTGCATATTGATTGCAAACTTGACCATATTAGGAACGGTTTATTGCTCTTTGAATGTAGGAAGGCGGAAGTATGACTTTAAAAACTGACCCCCAACATCACATCACGGTGCTGTGACATTTACTTTATTTTATTTGATATTATAAAATTCGGCTAACACCATCATTCCCTAGGGAAATATGAAATTTCAGGGACGTTCATGTTGTCCTCCTTTCGTTATCGAGAAATTAGATATCTAACAGGGTGGTAGTAATAATTTTGACAGCCACCCCACGAAGGCTATGGTTTTGGGAAAATTTGAAGGACGACATCCTTGTGTACCCATGTTTTGTGGTGCTTTAGTTTTCTAGAGACATTTCTGAATTTTTAAACTTGCAGTATTCCATCGTTTGATACCGTTAAAAGTGCGTTTTTTGGCCGGTTTTTTCCCGTTAAAAGTGCGTTTTATAACTGTTACTGTTTATAATATTTCAACATTTGGCAGCTAAGTTTGGGGACACCGTCACAGTTTCCAGTTTTCAAAATTTGAATGTCATTTTATTTATTATTTTGTACCGTTAAAAAAGAAGTTTTGTTCCCGTTTTTACCGTTAAAAGTGCATTTTGTGCCAGATTTTTTTCCGTTAAAAGAGCGTTTTATTCTTTTACCATTTTCGATATTTTTTGGGCAGCTGCATTGGGGGATCCCGCCACACTTTCCAGTTTTCAGAGCTTGAATATTCTATCGTTTTGTACCGTTAAAAATAAGTTTTGTGCACAGTTTTACCGTTAAAAGTGCATTTTGCGCAATTTATTTTTCTGTTAAAAGTGTATTTTGAGCTGTTACCGGTTTCGAAATTTTGACATTTGACAGCTAAGTCTGGGAACGATACCACACTCTCCAGTTTTAAAAAATTTGAATCTCATCATTTTGTGCTAGTTAAAAGCACATTTACGCTGTTAAAAGTCGATTTTGTGTTTCTTTCATTTTCGACATTTTGAAATCTGACAGCCGAGTTTACAGCGGCCGTCACGTTTTCGAAGTTTCAAAATTTCAATATCCTACCATTTTGTGCCGTTAAAAGCGCGTTCTATGACAATTTTGTACCGTTAAAGGAACATTTTGTACTGTTAGGAGTGCATTCTGCGTTGCTATTGTTTTCGAAATTTTAAAATCTAGCATCCAAGTTTACGGTTGCTGACACACTTTCGAATTTTCAAAATCTAAACATTTCATTGTTTTGTCCTCGTTTTTTACCCTCAAAAAGTGCGTTTTGTGCCCGATTTTGTGCCGTTAAAAGTGTACATATTGTGTACTACTTCCCTTTTTTAGATTTTGAAATTAAGGAACTGAGTTGGGGGGTGGTCGCCAAATTATCGAAGTTTCAAAATTTGGAATACTCATCATCAATTTTGTACCGATAAAAGTGCATTTTGTGTCAGATTTTTTCCGTTAAAAGAGCGTTTGGTGTTATTGCTGTTGTGGCGATTTTTGACATTTAACAGCTTAGTTTCAGGACGAAAATTTGAATATCCAATCACTTTGTCCCAATTAAAAGCACATTTTGTGCTGCTTTTATTTTTAAGATTTAACAACCGAGTTTACAGCGACCAACATGCTTCCGAAAAAGTTCCATTGTTTTGTGCCGTTAAAAGTGAGTTTCCTGTCCGGTTTTCTCGTTAAAAGTGCAGTTTGTGCTAGATTTTTCCCATTAAAGGTGCGTTTTGTGTTGTTTTCGTTTACCATATTTTGACATTTAGCAAATAAATTAGAGGTTGCCACACGCTGTCCAATTTTAAAAAATTTGAATATCCAATCAATTTTTTGCCGTTAAAAATAGATTTTATGCCCAGTTTTCCCGTTAAAAGTACGGTTTGTGTCTGGTTTTAACCGTTTAAAGCGTGTTATGTGCTGTTAACATTTTTAAAACTTTGAGATTTAACAGCTAAATTTGGGGATCCTGCCACACTCTGCAATTAGAGAAAAATTTAATATCCTATCACTTTGTGCCAGTTGAAAGCACGTTTTGTGCTGTTAGAAGTCCATTTTGTGTTTCTTTCATGTTTAAGATTATGAAATTTGACAGCTAGTTTATAGCTGCTGCCACACTTTCGAAAAAATTGTTTTCTGATCGTTTTTCATGCTTTCAGTTTTTGAAATTTGGCAACCGAGTTGGAGGGTGGTCGCCATAATTTCGAATTTCCAAAATTTGACTACCCCAACATTCTTGTGCCCATTCGTAGCGTTAAAAGAACATTTTGTATCCAATTAGAATGCTTCTCTTTTCGAGATTTTAAAATTTGACAACCAAGTTGGTGATGATCTTCCACACCTTGCTATTGTTTTCGAAATTTCAAAATCTGGCATCCAAGTTTACTGTTGCCGCCACACTTTCGAATTTTCAAAATCGAAACAGTTGGAAGTTGGGAGGTGGTCGCCAAATTATCAAAGTTTCAAAATTTGGAATACTTTATTGTTTTCTATCAGTTTCGTACCGTTAAAAGCGGATTTTGTGCTGATTTTATTTTTAAAATTTTCAAATTTAGCGAGAAAATGAGTTTTGTGCAATTAAAAGTGTGTTCTAAACGGATTTCGTTTTCGAGATTTCGAAATTTTCCAGCTAAATTCGCGATTGTTATATAATTAATAACAATTTTTTTCGTTATTTAATGTTATCGACTGGTGAACAAACAATAAAAATCGGTCGTATGTATTTCAGAATGATTGTTTACAGTTTCATTCAAGGTTGAAACGAATAAAACGCAAGTATGTGTGCACATATGTACAAATGTAATAAAAAAAGCAATATTTCATATTAACAATATTGTGTTCGTATATTTTAGTTTTTTTTCGTAAATAAATCAACAAGAAAAAAATATACATATATACGATGGAATTGTTTACATCGACTTATATATGGACGGTATTAAAAGATTTTATTATACACCTGACATGGTATCTATGATCATAGTAAACTTTAAATAGATAGTAAGCAGTAAACAAGCTCACAAAATATTTCTATTTAGATTAAATTATTCGTGTAATTAGAAACGAATTATAAACAAATTATCGTAGATAAAAGTTACCATAATATAAACAAACTAAATTGATTTATTGATATAATACAGAGTTATTTATAACGTTAAATCAGATTAATCTAAATCCTCAAATTATTTTTAGTTATATAAGCAAATCCGTATACATAATGATTATGATATACAGTGTGGAACAGCCAAATGGAATAAATTCGATAACAAATAAATGAGGGTGTGTTGGGAAAAACGCTTGGACACGTCGATTTGTATTTTTAAATGCGCATTTTTTTCAAAAAAAAATTATACAGGGTGTGTCATGTGACAGTGGCCAATACCAACTTTCTTATTTTAAATGGAAACCCCTGCATTTTATTTATTTTTTGGGTTCTTCGGAAAATTCTAGACATAATTCATGTACAATGTCCCATACCTATCTTCAACTGTTTCGGAAATATTAAGTGTTTTCAGATTTATTACAAAAATTAACATTAAAAAAAGAAAATTATTTTATTTCACAAATTCGCTACATTACACTAAAAATCTATTTCCCATTTAGCTCTTGATATTGATAAAGTAAGCAAAAACCATTGCTGCGTTCCTTTTTACTGATATGAAATTAAAAAAATACAAAGACCGTTTTGTTTATTTTCGTAAAAACTCATAGCGTTAGCAACATGTTGTCTGCCTGCATGACAGTAGTGATCAGTGTCAGTGCTATTGTCGTTTGAATTTCGTTAACTGTACGTAATAATATCAGAAAAATGGTTCATTTAACAGAAATGCACAAAATAACCATTCTACAAATGATTGATTATGGAGATAACACGGAACAAATGGAGTTTCTCGCTTATTTCACGAAAAATTTCCAAATTTGCGGCCTGTATCCCAAGGAACAATTAGCAAAATAGAAAAACAGTTTTGCGAGCTTGGTCATTTAAGACATATTAAAAAAGTAGCTGCCAATGCAGTAAGTGATGATACGAAATTTGATATTATGCTTGAATTTCAAGAAAACCCACATAATTCTGGTCGAAAAGCAGCCCCACTGTTCAACATTAGCCACACATCAATTTTTCGAGTATTAAAGGAAAGTAAAATGCATCCCTATAAAATGATGCCAACTCAGGAGCTCATGGAAGACGATTTCGATAGGAGAACGTATTTTTGTGAACAGATGATGGCAATGTTAGATAACAATGTGATCCAATTAGAAGATATTTTATTTTCTGATGAGAGCACATTTACACTTCACGGCCATGTTAATCGTCAAAATTGCCGCTATTGGTCTAATGAGAATCCTCACTGGATGAGAGAGGAACATACGCAATATCCTGAAAAAGTTAATGTTTGGGCAGGAATTGTTGGAAATCACATCGTTCATTGATGGTAACTTGAATGGAGATAAATATTTAGAACTGCTCCAAAATAATGTCGTGCCAACTTTCGCAAACTTATATCCTAATCCAGCAAACCCACAAGTTCCTGCCAATACAGTATGGTTTCAGCAAGATGGAGCACCGCCCCATTTCCAAATCAATGTCCGGCAGTACCTGAACCAAATTCTTCCAAATCGGTGGATAGGGAGGCGCGGATCGATAGAATGGCCAGCACGATCTCCTGATCTGACGCCATTAGACTACTTTTTGTGGGGATATGTCAAAAGTCTTGTATACAAAACTAAGCCCCTCAACTTCGATGACTTAAAAAGACGAATCACGCTTGCGATTAGATCAGTCACGCCTGAGATGTTGAGTAATGTTAGAAGACATTTCTATACCAGATTAGCATGTTGCCAAGACGTTCGCGGCGAGCATTTTGAACATTTACTACATTGACATTAATGTTTTTTGTTTTTTTTTTACATTATTAAGAAATAATCACTATTACTTATTAGGTTTTTAGTGTAATGTAGCGAATTTGTGAAATAAAATAATTTTCTTTTTTTAATGTTAATTTTCGTAATAAATCTGAAAACACTTAATATTTCCGAAACAGTTGAAGATAGGTGTGGGACATTGTACATGAATTATGTCTAGAATTTTCCGAAGAACCCAAAAAATAAATAATATGCAGGGGTTTCCATTTAAAATAAGAAAGTTGATGTTGGCCACTGTCACATGACACACCCTGTATAATTTTTTTTTGTGAAAAAAATGCGCATTTAAAAATACAAATCGACGTGTCCAAGCGTTTTTCCCAATACACCCTCATTTATTTGTTATCGAATTTATTCCATTTGGCTGTTCCACACTGTATAATAACAACCTATATAATATATAGGATGTTCTATTATCGACGTAAAGTTGGTTGAAATAAACGTTAATTTTGGACGACCCTGTATAAATCATGATAAATTTTAGAATGTAAATTTGATGTATGCTATTCCGGCTAATAACATCCCAAATATGAGATCTTTAGCTGCAATGCCTTCAGAAATAACAGAATTTTGAACATAACGTTGCAATTGGCCCAATATTTAAAAAAAAAAATTGAATAACTCAAAAACGGCTGATTTTTTGACATATAGGGTGTCTTAGTAAGTTTTGATGCAGAATTGTATGCCCGATACAAAAAACTCATAAAAAATATAGGTTTGATACGCCACTGGAATACGTTTTTCCCGTACATTTAATAGATCGTCGCAGAGAATGTGGACCAAGGTTTAAAGATCAATTTTTCGTACAGAACTTCTACCTTGATTTTACGCCTTAACATTTAAATTTTCCAAGAGTCCAAAGGACGAAAATCTCAAAGGTGTTATTAATAAAATAGACGCAGAGATTAGCTTCTATCTAGTCGAGGTTAAAGTCGAAACGCCGGTGATTATTTACTTAATAATAATAAAAAAAAAATAGTAAACGATAACGAGATAATCTGGTTTAAGATTTTAAAATGTAATGAAATTATGTGACTAAAACATTGAATAAAAAAAAATTAATAAAAATATTTCTACAAACTAACGAGTTACTAACAATAATTTTTGAAACAATTACCTGGAGAATATAGAATAACGGGCCACTTATAAATTCTAATTCAATATGTTCACATGCAATATACACAAAATAGAAGTGAAATCGACAAATACGATTTATTCACGTGGAAAATCGCGAAACAAATCGGCCAAGTCGAACCTGTACCGAGCTCTAGATCACACTAAATAACACAGACATGTGGTGTGTGTGGACATTATAAGGCGTCCTCGAACAAGGTAGTGAGGTAATCGTTGTTGATAATGAATTAACTCCGCGTGTATACCGGGTGTTATTTCGTGACGTTAAACGAATATTAATTAGTGGACTAAATACATTAATGACATCATTAATTGCCAACAATAATGATGGATTATTTCTATTAAAATGATAACTCGGTATATTTTAATGTCATTAAACTAAATCTAGATAAAAAAATTTTTTTTTGAAAATTTTGACATTTGACAGCTAAGTTTGCGGACACCGCCACGCTGTCAAAATTTCAAAATTTAAATATTCTATCGTCTTGTACCGTTAAAGATGCGTTTTATGCCAGATGTTTTTCCGTTAAAAGAACGTTTTATGCTATTACAGTTTATGATATTTTGACATTTGACAGCTAAGTTTGGAGACGCCACCCCACTGTCCAATTTTCAAAATTTGAGTCTTCCATCATGTGGTACCGTTAAAAATGAGTTTCGTCACCGGTTTTCCGGTTAAAAGTGCATTTTGTGCCAGATTTTTTTCCGTTAAACGAACGTTTTATGCTATTACCGTTTATGATATTTTGACATTTGACAGCTAAGTTTGGAGACGCCACCCCACTGTCCAAATTTCAAAATTCGAATTTTCCATCATTTTGTGCTGTTAAAAATAACCGGTTTTCCTATTACAAGTGCGTTTTGTGGCAGGTTCTTCTCATTAAAAGTGTGTTTCGTGCCGTTACCGTTTTCGATACTTTGACATTTGAAAACTAAGGTTGGAGCCGCTGCTGATTACCAAAACTTGAATATTTCATCGTTTTTTACCGTTAAAAATGGATTGTGTAACCGTTTTTCCTATTAAAAGTGCATTTTGTGGGAGGTTTTTCCCGTTAAAAGTGTGTTTCGTGCTGTTCCCGTTTTCGATATCCTATCATTGTGGATCCGGTTTTACTGTTAAAAGTGCATTTTGTGTCAGATTTTTTCAGCTAAAGTACGTTCTGTGTAATTACCGGTTTCGAAATTTTGACATTTAGCAGCTCTCCAGTTTCAAAAAATTTGAATGTCGTATCATTTTTGCTGTTAAAAGTCGATTTTGTGATTCTTTCATTTCCAAGATTTTGAAATTTGACAGCTCAGTTTACAGCGGCCGTTGCGCTTTCCAATTTTCAAAATTTCAATATCCTACCGTTTTGTGTCGTTAAAAGTGCGTTTTTGACAGTTTTGTACCGTTAAAAGAACATTTTGTAGTGCTCGGTTGTCCCGTTAAAAATATCGGTTTCGAAATTTTGACATTTAGCAGATAAGTTTGGGAACGGTGCCACATTCTCCAGATTCAAAACACTTGACTGTCTTATCATTTTGTGCCAGTTAAAAGTACATTTTGCCCTGTTAAAAGTGCATTTTGTGATTCTTTCATTTCCAAGATTTTGAAATTTGACAGCTCAGTTTACAGCGGCCGTCACGCTTTCCAAGTTTCAAAATTTCAATATCCTACCGTTTTGTGCCGTTAAAAGTGCGTTTTTTGACAGTTTTGTACCGTTAAAAGAACATTTTGTAGTGCTCGGTTGTCCCGTTAAAAATATCGGTTTCGAAATTTTGACATTTAGCAGATAAGTTTGGGAACGGTGCCACATTCTCCAGATTCAAAACACTTGACTGTCTTATCATTTTGTGCCAGTTAAAAGTACATTTTGCCCTGTTAAAAGTGCATTTTGTGATTCTTTCATTTCCAAGATTTTGAAATTTGACAGCTCAGTTTACAGCGGCCGTCACGCTTTCCAAGTTTCAAAATTTCAATATCCTACCGTTTTGTGCCGTTAAAAGTGCGTTTTTTGACAGTTTTGTACCGTTAAAAGAACATTTTGTAGTGCTCGGTTGTCCCGTTAAAAATACGATATTTCGATATTTTGACATTTGGCAACTAAGGTTGGGGACGCTGCCGATTTTCAAAACTTGAATATTCCATCGTTTTTTACCGTTAAAAATAAGTTTTGTGTCAAGTTTTACCGTTAAAAGTGCATTTTGTGTCAGATTTTTTCCGTTAAAAGAGCGTTTTGTGTTATTACCGTTTTGAAGATTTTGACATTTAACAGCTAAGTTTCGGGGACGCTACCACACTCTCCAATTTTCAAAAATTTAAATATCCCATCGTTTTGTACCGTTAAAAGCATGTTTTGTGCCCAGTTTTTCCGTTAAATGTGCATTTTGTGCCATTTTTTTTCCGTTAAAAATGCATTTTGTGCTGTTACCGGTTTCGAAACTTTGACATTTAACAGTCAAGTCTGGGAACAGTGCCACACTCTTCAATTTAAAAGATGTTGAATATCCCATCACTTTGTGCCGGTTAAAAGCACATTTTAGGTTGTTAAAAGTAAATTTTGTGTTTCTTTCATTTTCAAGATTTTGAAATTTGACAGCTGAGTTTACAGCAGCCACCACGCTTTCAAAGTTCCAGAATTTCAATATCCTACCGTTTTGTGCCGTTAACAGTGCATCTTATGACAGTTTTGTACTTTTAAAAGCCCGTTTTGTAGTACCTACTGTTTGCCTTTTATTAATTTTGAAAATTTATTCGATTGATTGAGATTCAGATTTTGAAATGTGGCAACCAAGTTAGGGGAGGTGGTCGCCATAATTTCAAATTTTCAAAATTTGAGTACCTACCCCAAACCTATACCGTTTCTCTTTTCGAGATTGCTTATGCTTATGTAGGTGCCACGCGTTCTGAACCGAGGTACTCAACTTTCTACAAGTCCAAAGCTGGAATATGTTCATCTCCAATCCAACTTCGTATTAAGCGACTCTTTAACCACACGATGAAAATGAGCATGAATGAGTAATACCTACACTGTGGAATCAATCGAGAAATTAATCAGATGGATGGAAGCCCAGGCTGAGAAAAAGATGCAACATCTAAATCGAGATTGTTCAAAAAACATCATGGTCAAAGCCCAAACCGACTGGTTATCTATCCATACCTCTAATAAATACTTTTTCATAGAATGGGTGCAAGATAGACCATCTAGAACATATTATAGATGGTCAGAGAGTCGAAACAAGGAAGCTACAAGTTTACTTTTCAAGCCTCAATTGCCTTTATTTTCTCTAAAATTGATGGTACTAAAGGAAGATCTAAAACTGTGCTTCTGAACCGGAGAGACAGAGTTATTTGTTCAGATCAAATTCAAGGACTTTTAAAGGAAAAAGGGACACAATAAATGGATAATTACAATGTACTGAACTTGAAATTTAATTTTAACCAAACATATTCAAGTACTAATTCATCTAGTAACATAAAAAAAAGAAACAACAAAAAACTAGGAAACTAACAATACACAATACAAATATAATAGCGGATGACCTTCGATACATTTTCGATCTTTGTCCCTATACAATTTCAAGATAATATAGTAAAAGATTCCCAAGGCGAACCGTGATCATTATAATATTATTAATCTTCTGTCGTAACCAGGATAAGTACCGTAGTTTCTTCATTAACGAGTAGACGTCCAAAGTCCGAATAAATTATTACAAAACGGGAAGTTCAACCAGATAACACCGCCGAAACGGATTTATTCAACAAGGGAACCTATTGTCGCCTAGGAAATTCGCCCGTTCATAATCTAAACGAACCTTTTTATCGATGTCTGCTTGCGCACAAGTTGACTCTTGAAAATGGAATTTGGATTTTATTTTTAGAACGACCGACGCTGTAAACATAAACAGTAACATTCTGATGACTAGACACCTTAACCTCTTTTGTTCTAATTAAAAATTGAAAGATTATTAAACTAGCACACCCTGTATCACAATTGCATTATCTTGTTTTCAAACTTTAATAGCAGACACAATTTATTTGCGATGAGTTGGAAATGAATGGCAAAACACATATTTACTGTCTATAAAACTAGATTATTGTAGTTATTAAACCTTCCTATTTGAAACAAAAAAGAAACGATAGATTACTAACCGACTATGTATGTTGATGGACGTAATCATATATAATTTATATCATACTACAAATAGTTTTTTTTTTAATTATTACATATCAATCATATCATACATAGTGTAATTACGTCAAAACTTGATTCCAAGGTCATCGATACTACAAGCGAAAAAGATCTGGCGGGAAACGGGCTCATATTGATGAAACTTGACCCTCTTTTTTGTCCCCCCAATTTTGACATTTCCAGACGTTCACAACCTACCAAACGCGTAATAGTGAGTGGGGATAAGTGGGAGTCACACTTACGATTCTATCGTTAAAGGGCAAAGTTGAGATACACAGAAGAGTGTTGGAAACTTACTCTCTTAAATCAATGACATCATTCTGAACGTTTATAGTCTTTACGTTGAGAACACTGATGAGTGACATTGGCAGTTATGGAATGACAAGATGATCAACAGGGCAACTACGGTTCACAATCTTCCATTGCTTGATCACCAAAAGATTTTTCTGAAGCATTGTTTTTGCTCGAAAAATAAATTTTTGTTTCGACAGTTTAAACCTATTCTGCAATCAGAAGATCCATTTTTTTGCGGAGCTCTAAGCTTTCGCAAAAGGACCAGAGAAAGATTCGTCCGTTCTTGGAGCTTCGTTACCAACAATAACAATCACTACTACTGTGTGTAAAATATTGAAACAGGTGGCAGTATAGACTTTTTGCAGTTTCTGAGATGGCAACCCTGTTAATGCCCAGAACTATATCAAAAAAAAAAAAAAACAAAGCCATCTATTTTGACATTGACAATTGATAATAAAGTTTGAATTTCCCGCTTTTTATTTGTTATCTGAGGTTGGTCACAATGACTGTAAAACATTCGAAAACGTATGGCATAGGTGGCTCGTATTTGGAGGTGTTTGGCGTTGTTATAAATAATTTTGTTCTATCCGGTTTTACTTCAGTTTCTTCTGCGTTTTTTAGTGTTTTTATTAGAATTGTTTTTTTCAAAACAAACAATCAAGTTGTGTAAATATTTTCTTAATACTGCAACCTTAGCACCCGTTTTGAAATGTTCGTTGAGACGCCTATGAGTTTAGGACAGGTTGGCCAATTTGAAAAAAAATGAAAAGTGGCGGGAAATTCAACTTGCCCTCAAATTTATTGGCTCAGTCTAGATATTACCAATTCCAATTGGTCGTTTTAACTCAGTTAATGATGGTGAAGGATTTGTTTCTACACAACGACACCGAAGACTTCGTTTTCTTCTTTTACGAATGCAAACGTCTTCAGCTACTCGACGTGGACACGCTGTATAACCCAGGCACGTAGTTTTAATCTGGTTTTTCAGTCGATTTCGCAAACAGGAAAACTAGATAAGCTGCTTTCAAATCCAACTGAAAATCAAGCGAGCCAGTCTCAAAATCACGTGCTTGGCTTGTACAGCGTGTCCACGTCGGGTGGGTGAATTTTCAATTTTCTAGAAACGCGTAGTGGTATAGTTTACTACCTACTAACGTTTGAGCACCTCTCAAAATTTGTGAAAAATGCGATTAACTTTGAAACTTTTATAAGTAACTTTAAGATCGGATAAAATTTAACCGGAGGGTGGTCAAACGGTAATTTTCAATTTTCTGTAGTCTAGAGACACGAGACAATAAGTTCTATTATTTTCACCGTTTGACCACCTCTCAAAGTGTGCGAAAAATACAATAAACCTGAAAACTGTTATATCTAACTTCAAGATCGGATAAAATTTAACCGGAGGGTGGTCAAACGGTAATTTTCAATTTTCTGTAGTCTAGAGACACGAGACAATAAGTTCTATTATTTTCACCGTTTGACCACCTCTCAAAGTGTGCGAAAAATACAATAAACCTGAAAACTGTTATATCTAACTTCAAGATCGGATAAAATTTAACCGGAGGGTGGTTAAACGGTAATTTTCAATTTTCTGTGGTTTAGAGGCACCATAAAATAAGTTCTATTATTTTCAACGTTTGACCACTTCTCAAAATTGGTGAAAAATGCGATTAACTTTGAAACTTTTATAAGTAACTTTAAGATCGGATAAAATTTAACCGGAGGGTGGTCAAACGGTTATTTTCAATTTTCTGTAGTCTAGAGACACGAGACAATAAGTTCTATTATTTTCACCGTTTGACCACCTCTCAAAGTGTGCGAAAAATACAATAAACCTGAAAACTGTTATATCTAACTTCAAGATCGGATAAAATTTAACCGGAGGGTGGTCAAACGGTAATTTTCAATTTTCTGTGGTTTAGAGGCACGATAAAATAAGTTCTATTATTTTCAACGTTTGACCACTTCTCAAAATTGGTGAAAAATGCGATTAACTTTGAAACTTTTATACGTAACTTTAAGATCGGATAAAATTTAACCGGAGGGTGGTCAAACGATAATTTTCAATTTTCTGTGGTTTAGAGACATTATACAATAAGTTCTATTAGTTTCAGCGTTTGACCACCTCTCAAAATTTGTCAAAAATGTGATGCAAGAGGATGTGACATTATATGGGTTTGAGGTCATTTCATTGGAGATATGAACTTGTTTCTTTTTCCTTTTTCCGACTATTGTTAAGTTTTCAAAAAAAATTATTTGGTGCAACTACAAATTAATCAAGAATGCCAACAAATTCGAATCAACGAGGGAATTTTAGAAAGGATTCGAATATCGTTCAGACTGAAGGTGTCGTGCCTTTCATTTTTTTAGTCCATACTGTTACCCCTTTAAATATTTTACACTCTGTACATTATATATCAAATATAAGCTGCTAAACGATTATGTAGTCGGACAATACAAATATTGTGACTGTCGCAATTGATTGTGATGTAACACAACCAGCGGTAATCACGCGAAGCAAAAAATAAATAATAATAACAATAAAGAGAAGATTACACGTAGATGGATGTCTTCAAATTATTTACATCGGCGTCAGTAATCTACTAGAATTATAAAGCACACACACACGGAGGAACCCTTGGACTTGGACTTTGATCAGTGTCATAACACGCACCACTAAATTGAGAGTTTCCTATTAGACTTTGAATCTCATTTACATTTGATGATAATATACGTCTTTATCGGGAATATAGGGGCTGTCGCGTCGTGTTAAATTTCACGAACGATGAAATCAATTGAAAGCCTTATCTCTCACGGTATAAATTATATAAATATTTAAGAGATTAAATTAACGCGTATCCTTATTTAATTACCGGATCAAATTGATCCGTTTGTTTACGAAAATAATCGTGTTTATGTCTGTAATAACGATGATGATAATAATAATATACAACAAAATTTATGACAGCGGATCACGTGGTACTGTCAAATAATAGAAAAAAAAACAGGTTAAATCTTGGGGAATTTCGAATGGATAAATGCGGTTAAATTACCGTTAGATACGGATAGGCGTTTTAGATAAACCGGTATTATAATTATTTATTTAAATTAAAACGTGTAGGTACGAAAAAGGCGAAACCCAAAAGCGAAGCGTCATATGAGATGACAATACCTAACCTAATCTAATTCGATCGAACATAATAATAGAATAAGGTGCCTAATTTCTAAAATCGTGTGTGTGAGTGTTTATAACGTGTTAAAAAAAAAACGTACCTTTTTTAGCGTATATCCCAAACAATCCTCCACACCGTCTGATAAGGCGGCTTTTTATTACAGATTTCGCCTAACTCCTTATCTTCAGGCCGGCTTCCCAATTATACACGTCGTCTTATCAGCGCATACACATACAAAACAATCTTTTTTTTACACGTTAAATAACGACGTTAGGACGTTCGGGGGAACAAAAATAATAAAGACGCAAAGGGCAATTCCACACACGCCGAGTAGATAAAACTTTATACTCGATGCGCTCCTATTCTATTCGTGTGTTGTGGAGTATAATCTGACGCACCTCTTCTCCGCCAATAGCAGCTTCCCGCGAATGGGAGGGATAGTGGCGTGATTCTACGTCACATGGGTACGGGAAAAAGATCAATATTTACAACACATCGCGACTGGAAAAAAGGATCATACTGTATGTAGGTTTCTGTTTTCGTACGACGTCCGATCGGTATCTTAAAGGGTCGGATTCCGAATCGTCGGACGAAATTATCTTGTGATGGTGGCGATTGAAGCTTCAGAGGAGGCTCCTCAACAGATTGGTAATGGGGAAAATTTACGAATTCGAATTTACTTTGACGTTGACCGAAAGATAGTGCCATACGTCAAGTTGACACGACTGATTTTACAGGTTCCTATGTTTGATTCTCGTATTATCGTTCTTGTTAATAAGAAATAATTTATTGTAGTTTCTAATTATAAAAAGATGATTTGTATTAATGTTGAATAAGTATAAAATCTACACTAATATTACGCAACTAATTCATCACTGTTGTATTTTGCGCCATCTATAGTTTTATTCCATTACTTTCACGAGTTTGCACATTTCTATTTCATTCCTATTTATTTTCATACAATTCCTTCCATGCTTCACAGGATTTTAACACTGCAATGTTTGGCTGCCTCCCACACTTTAGACTTCTGTTGCGGAAAAGGCATAAAGCTCAAAAACAGGCTCAAAGAATAGGCCGTCCTTATATGTATATATTTACGATTAATTTCAAAATTCCCACCTCTTAGTATAGGAGTTATTTTCCTTTATAATCTGTCAAAATTAGTTCTTAACGCAGCGAAGAGATGGCTGTATCTACCGATAAAATGAGGTTATGTTAGTACGAAAATGATAAAATTGACCTCTAATTATTAATTTTATGGAAAATGGAAGATTTACAAAGAAATGTATCAATAAATTCGTTAAAATTGTACGATAATATTTATAAATACATCCAACAATATCAAGATGTAAACATAATTAAACAACATTGCATGTAAGTTGTAAACGAATCAATTTTGTGCTTCCGAATACATTCAATTGTTTTTTTTCTCTCTAATAAAGGCAGAAAACGAAAATGATTTCTTTACGTGATAATATAAATTTACCAGCGAAGGATACAAAAGCAACAATTAAATGCCCTCGATGTTGTATGAATCGGCTCCGAAACAATTCCGAATATAGGGTTGTCCCCTCCCAGCAGCATAACGATACATTTATACGAAGAATAAAGAAAAAAGAATCTGGGAGTTTAACACGATACCAATCAAAATGTGTGAAGAAATTGCAGAAACATGACGGGAATCAACTGGTAAATAGTGTATTTGGTAAGACTTTTGTATATCGACCAGAGAATTGGCAATTTAGGTATATGCAGTTTAACGGAAAGTACACTGAGTAAAACGTGTACTTTCTGTTAAATTACATATGAATAGTCAATTCGGTGGTCGACATACGGAAGTCTTACCGTAAATTTATCTTAATTAATATCAAATTTTATCGTTTTTTTTTTAATGAATAATTATAGGTGATAAAATGTAGAATTTGTCGAACTAAATCGATCAAAATTTTACGAAAACCTAGAAAAATAAATAATAAGGTTGCGACAAAGTTACAAATTCGAAATAAAAATGAGAAAAAGATAATCCCTCCTCCACCACAACTTAAAATTAATACGAAACGGAATAAAAAACAGCAGAAGAATCGAAATAATAAGATAAACGAGCGACTCGGAAAATTAAATAAATTTTTAAGCGAACCTCAAGCTGTTAAAAGTTCTAGTTTGAAAGATTTTATAAAAAGCGTTGTTACATAACGAATTAATTGTAATTTTTTTTATAGATTTAATAAAATTTTATCTCAATTAAGCGTTTTATTTATTTTCTTTTAATTAATATCGTAATATCTGTGTATATTGAGTTGCCTATATTCGAGTATATTGGGTTGCCTATTTACGAAATTCCTTTCGACCAATCAAATCAATCCACATGTTGAAAATTACATTTGACTTGCGTGTACAAAAGTACCAAACCGATATTGAAAATGCAAGAGATAATCAGTTAGTTATAAAGAAAAACGTACAATATTCGTGAAATTACAACTTAAATTGCGTACGGTAATGTACGTTTACGCATCAAATTAAAAAAATCTAAACCGAAATGGATTTATCCAAGTGGATATTTTTAGTGACTTTAAACTTGTTTATATCGTCCTTAACCCTAGTCTTAGCTGGTAGAGACTTTTATAAAATACTCGGCGTAACAAAATCGGCTAGTTTACACGAAATCAAGAAGGCCTACAGGAGATTAGCCAAAGAATTGCATCCCGATAAAAATAAAGATGATCCGAACGCCTCGACCAAATTTCAAGATCTAGGGGCTGCTTACGAAGTCCTATCAGATGAAGAGAAGCGTAAGAAGTACGACAGATGCGGCGAGGATTGTTTACAAAAGGATGGCATGATGGATAACGGTTTCGATCCATTCGCCAGCTTTTTCGGTGATTTCGGTTTCCATTTCGGTGGAAACGAACAGCAAAACGAGACTCCCCGCGGAGCTAACGTTGTAATGGACGTGTGGGTCACACTAGAAGATTTATACACGGGTACGTTCGTCGAGATCACCCGGAATAAACCCGTGATAAAACAGACGAAAGGTACACGTAAATGTAATTGCCGTCAGGAGATGATTACGAGGAATCTGGGACCTGGTCGCTTCCAGATGATGCAACAGACTGTTTGCGATGAGTGTCCGAATGTAAAATTAGTTAACGAAGAGAGGATATTAGAGATGGAAATCGAGCCTGGAATGATCGACGGACAGGAGACGAGATTTATTGCTGAGGGTGAACCGCATTTGGACGGTGATCCAGGTGATTTAATCTTGAAGATTAAAACGCAACCCCATCCTATATTCGAAAGACGTGGTGATGATCTATACGGGAATATCACAATCACTTTGCAGGTTAGAAAAATTTAATTTTATACAGATTAATGACATTATGACATTAGTGACAGATCGCGGATAACCAATCAAAATCGTCGTAATGAGTTTAGCCAATCAAATTGGGGGATTTAAAAAGGCGCTAAATTTTAAATTAATTTACAGGATGCTCTCGTTGGTTTCACGTTAGAATTGCAACATTTAGACGGACATATGATTTCGATAACGAGGGATAAGGTAACGTGGCCGGGAGCTAGGATACGAAAGAAGGGTGAAGGAATGCCTAATTACGAGGACAACAATTTACACGGCACTCTGTATATAACTTTCGATGTAGAGTTTCCCAAACAAGAGTTTACCGAAGAAGAGAAGGAAGGTGAGTTGTATTTAATTTTTTTTGCACAACTACGATGTATCTATTTCGTATGCGTTTAATTTCAGAACTGAAACGTATATTAAACCAAAGTTCCAATAATAAAGTTTACAACGGACTTCGAGGATATTAAAAAAAAAACGAGAACATTCTAGTTAATTGTTCACTTGTAAATACATGTACTTGTACGAGTGTTTTGTGTGATATTTCCCCTCCCCAAACAAGTATTTAGGATATTTTATTTATTATAATACACAACCGAGAGAAATTAAAAAAAAAAACAACCACGAAGAAATATTCCCACGTCAATACAGGAGAATGTGTAACGATCTGTCTCAATCGTGTAAAACATAAATATCATCGAATGTGATACATTTAACAAGCGAAGATTCCTATAGTCATTTAAATTTTTTAGCGAGTAAGTTGTATATAAAATCAAGCAGCTTAAATGTAATGGTATGACAACGATAATGATTTCGATCGTGTTAAAGTTGTCATACGATGAAAAAAAAAATCAAATTTTTTGTATTAATTTTCTTAATTTAATTTTGTTGAAATTGAAGACGTTTAACTAATTTTCTTTTTGTGACAAGATAAAAAGTAATTAGAACATTAGAATTGTACGTATTTAAGAGATTCAAGACATGAAATGGGAATTATTTATATCCATTCCTTTTTTTTTGCCGATAGGAAGTTTGTAACATTAAGATGAAAATAAATAATAAAAAAAATGTTAATAAAACAAATTTTATAAAATTTGTCTTAATTATTTCTTTTTTAACCTTTTTATAGCATGCCTTGACTTTTGGAATGCCGCAGGGTTGCGTTTTTACTCCTGTTTTGTTTATTATATATAGCCATTCCCATATATTATAGTCCCCCTCCAAAAATACCTAGAATCCATATTTTTATGCTATTATCGAAATTCCAAGTAAAGCGTTTGGTTTTGGATGGTCGTAAACCGTGAAAACGTGCTGAATTTGTAAACGGCAGTTCTAAGTAATGGCAGTAAATAAGAAAATGTAGGGAGTAGAGATCGTTGTGTTCCCGTTCTCCTTCTAAATTAAATTAATGTTTTGTTAATATTCATATTTATTGCATAAAAAAACCAGCGTGAGGCCAAATTGTTTTACAGATCTTCGAGACCAGCATGGTGTTGAAATTTCAGCGGTTTACGGTACGAAGACGATTGGTATCAGCAAATTTACTGATGAAGAATAGTGCTCTCGTAGGCTTTTTTGGAGAAGATTTCATGCAAAAAGTCTGAAAAGTTTTTTGATATCTTCTGTCGTTAAGCCTACGTCTGCAATGAAAGGGACAATTAGGGTTATTTTTGCGAATCCAGCTTTAATGGTATGAGATATCAAGAAGGGCATAAATTTTTCTACAAAATGTCGAGGAGAGCACTATTCTAGTTGTTATGGTTTTCAAGTTATCAAGCTAATTTTGTTTGTGACTAAGCCAAGCATTGATCATAGGTGCATGATTTGTACAATATAGTTAATACTGTTAAATTTGGCGGAGGAAATACTATGATATGGGGGTATATGACAGCAGAGGGAGTTGGGGAAGTATATCTATGTGAGGGGCGAATGAACGGCATGTTGGAAGAAGTACTGGAGCCATCCATTGTAAAATTTTATTAATGGGAGTCAGGCCAATAAATAGCCAATAATAAAAGCTAAAGGGGGTGCAATTACATATTAATTATATCCATTACTATGTTATTGTGTTTACTTTTCTAATAATTAAAAATTAGCTATAACATATGACCATGGCTGTATTAATATCAGGTCTAAAAATGCATGGATTTGAATGAAACTTGGTAAGTTTATAAAATGGTTCATTAACACCATGATTGCTGGTACAGTAATTTCATTTTATCAATAATTTTTGTAACTTCTAAGAAATCTTGTATACTGAGAGAATTTCGAGCCACTCCCCACTGGCCGCGTCACCAAAACAGCGGCTTTAAGTTGGCAACAATTCCGCAACTTTATGTTGACATACCACATTTTTAAATTTAAAAATGTGTCAAAAATTTGACCAAGTAAAAAGCTGATTCCACTATGAAGTAAGTCAATTTTTCAGGATTGTCAAACTAAATCCATTAACTGTCAAAATGACAGTTGTGTGTATAAAATAAGGAGACGTGAAACTAATTTCTCAACGTTGCCAACATACATTTTTCCATAAATTATTACCCACTTGTCATCTTTCATTTGAAGAAGTTATGAGAAGACGAGAGGAATGGAAGAAGAAGGAAACGAAGAAAAAAGAAAAGTTCACATTTTTGTTTAGTTTTTTAAGGTTATTGAGATCCATGAACCAAACATAAAACAAGGAGACGGAAATATGCAAATGTCGTCATGCTCCAGAAGTGGGCCAAAGATCTGAAACTCCCTTCAAGTTACAGGCCGATAAACCTTTTGTCGAATCTCTCCACGATAGCTGAAGTTGTCATCTTGGCTCGCCATCATCGATGAACAGTTTGGTTTCCGCGAAAGCTTTCGAGTTGCTTTTCTTGACTTTACGTCAGCCTTCGATTCAGTATGGCACGATGGTCTGCTTTACAAGATGTTCCGGTATCCTATCTGTTTTATACGACTTTTTCCATCAAATCGCTCGATCATGTCCTGCAGGGTTCCCTGTTGGGCCCAGAACTTTATTTTCCTCGTCTCTTCAAGAAACAATGCTCTCGTTTGTAGTGGTCTGGGTGTCGATTCTCGAAAGTAAGAGAAGTGATCATTCACCTCGAGAGAAGGGATAGATCATACTCCTACGTCCGTTCTCTCAATAGCCAATAACGCTATTCTCGAACACATGAGATGGGATGTGACACGACGAGCTTTGTTCGTTACATATCGGAGGATATTAGATCATTTGACGTACAAAAACCGATTGCGCCAAACTTCACATTTATTATTGAATACATGACAGATGACTTTTCTTCGCACTTTTCTTTTTAAAATGATTAAAAACGTGACACGGAGTGGTCCCATAACCAAAATTCAGAAGGCAACATTAGTTGATTTTATGGAGCAGAATGAGGCTCTTCAACGGGGAACGTTTTCCCCTACATTCACATTCAAACATTCATGAATATATGTAGAAGCAATATTTATAATACGTCTTACGGCCTCTGTGTTTAGACGGAATAGCTTTATAAATTGCTCTTCCGGTAAATTAAAGGCATTATCTTTGTTATAAAAGCGACGCTGTGGACGCTGATTAGCTTCCTCTGCTTCCAATACATTATCCAAAATCTGATTTGCCATCCATACCTCATCTTCGTCCATCGTGCTTATCACTGCTTATTAATACCACAATACCAAATACAAAATATTACAAAATAACCTTAAAACCGCACAACAAATACATTTGTACCTATTGCGCTTGCGTCTCCTAAGTTTGTGTCTGTTCTCTCGGTCCGTACCAGGAGAAGCGTGATCGCACAACTTTTAAGAGAAGGGAACGAGCACTAACTTTCGAGAATACGAAATTTCTGATTTCAATCCCCTCCGCTATTCTCTCGAAATTTGCGTTCTCTCGACTCGAGAATCGGCACCCTGATGACAATATCGCTGAATGGTCGTGCATGTGGTGTCTCTTCATTAATTTTAAATCATACAATGGTTTCAGAGATAGAGGGCAGCATCGATGATTAAAATTCAAACTTACAAACCCATAAACATTAATGAACCTATGCGCTCTAGTTGGGAACAAGTTTAGCAAATATTCATCGGAATTTAATTTAAGATTAAGTTGTATTAGAAAAACAAAACAGAAGAATATTTTATTTTAAACAACGAATACTTGAAAATACAAAAATATATATAAGAAAAACTTGATTTTAAAAGGCATCATCTTCATCCATCGCCACCTCTCCCTTCGGGAACCATTTCTGATTGATATTATCGTAAAGACCTTCCGGAAAATTAATCCTCAAATCTCCTAAAGGTATCTCTACGTTTTCAAGTTCTTCATCTACGATTCAAAAAAAAAAAATTAAAACCAACAATCGATTAAAACATTTTAAACTACCTTTAATCTTCCGTAACAAATTACTAACAGTTCGCCTCTTATTAAAATTTTGTCTTAACGACGGATGCAATTTAACTTTCCCTTCTAACGATAAGCTATCTAAATAAGCATAAATATCATCCTTTAATTCTCCGACATTATCGTAATCACCGTAGGATTCTTCTTTAAATTTGACAGCTTCGCAATCTGTCGTTTCGTACATATGAAACGCTTCAGCGTAAGGTAGCTCTACGGCATAAAAACAAAGAGGATCTTCTTTCGGTATAAGGCAATATAATTTCGGTCCGGTATTCTTCTTGAATACTCTTAAAGCGATGCCGTATTTTTGCTGTTTAAGACACGCTTTTATGATGTAATTTACAGCTCCGATCTCTGGATCTTTCGTATCGTAAGGCATCACTATACTCGTACTCGTCGCCATTAAATAATCCTAGACAAGTTCGAGAAATATTAAAATGGAATTTAATCGTCTAATACTTACTTCGGGAACGTTCGATTTATCGGTGAATCCTAACAATTTAAAGAAGCGATTATAATTCTTAACGCCTTTATTAACATCCTGTGGAATAACGACTAATTTATTATGTAAGGCGATCCCACGGATAACATTCGACGTATCGACTTCCTTCGACTGATCTTCGGCTAGAACACTAAAACGGGGCAAATTACAATATTAGCAACAAACTCCACGTAATATATTACTAGACTTTTTCCATATCCCTTCGTAACGATAACAAAGATTGACAATTTAGTAATTTAGTACAAGCCGTAACGATATCCAAGTCATCGAATTTTAACGGCTCGGTAAACTGGTAGCCTGCTCTCTTTCCATTTATATAACTTTGAACTAAATCTAATCCCATATCCAAATCGCAGATCACACCGTTACACTCCTTTAAAATTTGAACGGCTACTTGAACGTTGCTGTTTTCACCTTGCACGTCAAGATTTTGCATCCAATGGTAAACATCTTTCTTGGAACGTAACATTTTCGGAACTGCAATATCGTGGCCCAAAAAATAAATGTAAGCGTCTATATCGGATAAATTCCTTCTAATATCCTTGACCGCTTTCTTAATCTCTTCCTTACTCATATCTAATTTTGTCGATAAATCACTTAAAACGATCAATTGGCACCTTTCGAATGAACTAGATTTGGTACTCGATATTAACTCATCAGCAGCTACTTCTATGCCTTCAAGCCAATTTCCAACGCTGGGAGTAGCATCTATATCAAGATTAAACTTATATATTTATAAAATATAAAAGTAATTACATACCTTCAATGTGTTTAACATTCGATAGATCATAAGCGACCATATCAGTTGCCACAACAATATTATTATATTTCGTTGGATTATCATCATTTTTTTTGTTGTTCGTCTCCGAAGTGTTTATTAAAATCAACTGAGAGGAATCGAGATTATCATAGAAATAACTTTCGCCGCAAATATTTCGGTAACATTGGATTGCTTTTTGTTTGAAGTCATCTTTAGAATTCACATCGAAAACTATAACAGTGGACTTAAATTTCTTTTCAGGAGCCATTTCTTACGATGATTATTAGGAATAAATACTTTAAACGATATTACAGAAACAATACTAAATTTAGGAGCCTGATTATGATTAAATAAATTGAAATAAATTCGTAAAAACCAGATTAAGCATGATTATTTTGCCGAAAGATAGGCAAATTTCCGCTCATGTATGGGTATCTAATCGAGTAAGGGAGACGTTAGCGAGATAAGTTGCTAAGATTAAACAAAAAAAACGGTGTATAGATAAAAAGTCATTTAATAAAAAGATAAATAAAATATATATGGTGTAAATGGAACATCACGACAAAAAAGAAAGTTTAAAGAAAAGGAAAATAAATCAACTCGAAGTGGAGTTAGTCATGTTTGATAAAAGCTATAGGTCGCCTCAGTGGTAGTGGAGATTCGGTTCACCCTGACTATGGGAGGGGGTCTAGCGGGATTAAGGGTGGCCAATTCCTTGACTAGGATGTTGTTAGATCTCGAAACCCTCGCGAGAGCTTTTTCAGCAAGTGAAGCAGCGTGTTGGAGTAAAGTGGGAGTTTCTTACATACCATGGAGCATCGGTAATACATCTCAAGGTCTTATTTTGCAGAACGTTGAACTTTTTTCCTATGAGAGACAGTTGAGCTAAACCAGACTAAAGAGCCGTATGTTAGAATATTGGTCTCAGAAATGTGATGTAAACTTAACTTTTAGACTCAGTCGGCTTTTATTACATACGAACGGAGATATAATCGACCTAGCTGATCGTTAAACTCGGCTAAAACCTCGGAGAAGTGGTGTTTTAAACTGAATCTGGAGTCCAACATCATACCCAAGTATTTAACGGTTGGACTCCAGATAAGACGTAGATCCTCAACAAAGATGTTGGTTGAAGGAGCCAATCTTTTACGCGAGAATCTGACAGCCACACATTTGTCATGGTTTATCGCTAGACGCCCATTTGGTAGACCAGAACAAAAACTCATCAACCTCCCTTTGGAGTCTTGTGCAGACGAGAGAACGTCAGTTCTAGACAACGTATATATATCGCTGTGTCATCTACGTATATCGCAATATCGGTGCCCTCAACCTTAGATAGGTCAGATAAAAAATCAAGAAAAAGCTTCGGCCCAAGGAGAGAGCCCTGCGGAACTCCCGCCAGAATAATTCTGGTGACTGAAACAGTGGTGTCCATACGGATAGCGAAGAAGAACGACCCTAAAGGTAAGACCTCATGAGTTGAATGATGTCTGAGTTTATCCCGGCAGTATGCATTTTAAAAAGAAGACCAGAGTTCCAGACCGAATCGAATGCACTCGCGACATCTATGAATACAGCGCCCATAAACTCGCGTCTCTCCAGGGCATTTCTGATTACCTCGGTGACCCTGAGGAGTTGGTCTTGTCGGATGTTAGAATCTACTATTTCCGCTCTAAGACGGTTTAAGAGAATGGCCTCGGCGATCTTCGAGATGTTGGAAAGAAGACTTATCGGTCGGTGGTTTTGAGTGAAGCGACTGTCCGTGCCCCTTTTAAGAATCACCCTGACGTGGGCGTCTTTCCAGATGGTTGGAAAATAATTGCATTAACGACGTTGGTCAGGCTTAGAACCACTCTGTGCGGCAACTTATTCTTTAAGGCGGTATTTGTGATGGCGTCATAACCTGATGGGGTCTTGCCATATTTTCTAGACTTTATGTGGAACTTGATTTCATCTATTATACATCCGTTGGAGGGATGGGGTCCCCTGATATACCAGATGAAGTGTCAATGAAACTGTCTACATCGATGCCAAAATCTTCGAATTAACCATCACTATCAATTCTCGAAAAAACAGATTCAAGATGCTCAGCAAAGACCTCAGCGTTGCTTTCGTCATCATAGACTAATCCCTCAAGGCTCACGAACAGGATCACCAACAGAAGAAGTTCCAGCTGCTTGAAGGGAACGGGCCAACTTCCAGATTGAGCCGTCAGAGACCGATTTTTTAATTTAAAAGTGTAAAAAATTGGACAAAGTAAAAGTTACTAATATTGATTCCACTATGAAGTGTCAATTTTTCAAGATTGTCAAACTAAATCCATTAACTGTCAAAATGACAGTTGTATGTATAAAATAAGGAGATGTGGTACAAATTTCTCAATGTTGCCAACATAAATTTTTCCATAAATTATTTCCTACTTGTCATCTTTCATTTGAAGAAGTTATGAGAAGACGAGAGGAATGGAAGAAGAAGGAAACGAAGAAAAAAGAAAAGTTCACATTTTTGTTTAGTTTTTTAAGGTTATTGAGATCCATGAACCAAATATAAAACAAGGAGACGGAAATATGCAAATGTCGTCATGCTCCAGAAGTGGGCCAAAGATCTGAAACTCCCTTCAAGTTACAGGCCGATAAACCTTTTGTCGAATCTCTCTAAGATAGGTGAAGCCGTCATCCTGCCTCGCCATCATCGATGAATAGTTTGGTTTCCGCGATAGCTTTCGAGCTGCTTTTCTCGACTTTACATCAGGCTTCGATTCAGTATGGCACGATGGTCTGCTTTACAAGATGTTCCGGTATCCTATCTGTTTTATACGACTTTTTCCATCAAATCGCTCGATCATGTCCCGCAGGGTTCCCTGTTGGGCCCAGAACTTTTTCTTTTCCTCGTCTCTTCAAGAAACAATGCTCTCGTTTGTCGTGGTCTGATGACAATATCGTTGAATGGTCGCGCATGTGGTGTCTCCTCATTCATTTTAAATCATACAATGGTTTCAGAGATAGAGGGCAGCATCGATGAATTAAAATTCAAACTTACAAACCCATAAACATTAATGAACCTATGCACTCTATTTGGGAACAAGTTTAGCAAATATTCATCGGAATTTAATATAGGATTAAGATATATTAGAAAAACAAAACAGAAGAATATTTTATTTTAAACAACGAATACTTGAAAATACAAAAATATATAAGAAAAACTGGATTTTAAAACGCATCATCTTCATCCATCGCCACCTCTCCCTTCGGGAACCATTTCTGATTGATATTATCGTAAAGACCTTCAGGAAAATTAATCCTCAAATCTCCTAAAGGTATCTCTACGTTTTCAAGTTCTTCATCTACGAATCAAAAAAAAAATTAAAACCAACAATCGATTAAAACATTTTAAACTACCTTTAATCTTCCGTAACAAATTACTAACAGTTCGCCTCTTATTAAAATTTTGTCTTAACGACGGATGCAATTTAACTTTCCCTTCTAACGATACGCTATCTAAATAAGCATAAATATCATCCTTTAATTCTCCGACATTATCGTAATCACCGTAGGATTCTTCTTTAAATTTGACGGCTTCGCAATCTGTCGTTTCGTACATAATATGAACATCTTCAGCGTAAGGTAGTTCTACGGCATAAAAACAAAGAGGATCTTCTTTCGGCATAAGGCAATATAATTTCGGTCGGGTATTCTTCATGTATGCCCTTAAAGCGATGCCGTATTTTTGCTGATTAAGACACGCTTTTATGATGTAATTTACAGCTCCGATCTCTGGATCTTTCGTATCGTAAGGCATCACTATACTCGTACTCGTCGCCATTAAATAATCCTATTAGACAAGTTCGAGAAATATAAAAATGAGATTTAATCGTTTAATACTTACTAAAAACTATATATAATATATACATATAAGGGTAACTTTCCTGTTATAATGAGTTCACGAGGGGAAAAACAGGGCCCGCTTGCTGAAGATATTAAAAATAGGTACCCTGAGATGCAGACTCTGAGAGTAGGTACGTCAAAACGTATATCGAAACCGACTTGAGCAGAGGCAACAAAAGAGAGATCTCTAGAACTCTCTATGTACATACTACATATGCAAGCAGAGGGTCTAAACGACATCTGCAATCTTTATGAAATTATTGACAAGCTTGGAAATGAGGCTATGACCCATGGGACGGGCCAACTATATATCGTGGCTATGGGAAATGTGGATGTCGAGTATCTCAGTAAATGTATAGAGTTTGTCTTCAGGAGCTCGAATATTAATATTGACGTAACTAAAAACAAGAAAACTAAGCACAAGTTCTTGGGAATAAAAGAAAAGCGGAATCTAGAGAAAGTTATCATGTCGGAAGGAAAACAATACTCGGAGGTACTCCGGAAGGTCAAAAATAGTGTAAACATCGATGAAATGAGAACAATAGTAAAATACATTTATTTCGAAATCAAAGGCGTACAAACGGAAAAGAACATAAACATGGCGACGGAAACAGATGGCAGAACATCTAGATTCGACAGGCTTATAAAGCAAAATCAACAGTAAAAGAGACTCCTACTGGTGAAAAGAGGAGATATCAACAAATAGGCGGGAATGCAAAGTGAATAAAAGGAAACTAACCCGACTTAACAGAAGGACAGAAAGAGCAGCTGAAGCGGAAGTTGCTAGAGAAGAAAGTTATATGCAAACTTATAAAGCAATCCAAAAAGAGACACTGGGAACAGCTATGTAAAGAATTGGACAGTGACTTCTGGGACGAAGCCTATAGAATTGTATTAAAGAAAACGAAATCTCTAGCGCCATACGAGCTAAGTATCGAAAGGAAAAAAAACAATTAATCGCTGACCTCTTTTCCTTGACGGTTGACACATGCGAAACGAGTCAATGGAAACAAACCTCACACAATTTACCGAAGAGAAAATAAAGAATGGTAAAGCACCGGGACCGGATTCACTGATGTCATGAATGAACTATTGAGATTGCAGAAATTCCCGGACCAGTAGAAGGTTGCCAAACTTATTTTGATAATCAAAAGCGGAAAACCACCAGAGCTTACCACTTCATACGGAAACGAGACCATATCGCTTTTACTCTGGAAGGAGTAAGACTATGGACGAAAGAGGAACGTTTGGATATGGCGATAAAAAAAGCTGAAACGAAGGCAGCTAGCCTAAACAGACTAATGTCCAACTTAAATGGGCCTAGAAGCAGCAAGAGAGCCAATAAAACTCGTTAGCTATATATATAATGTAGTCCTATATGGAGCACCAGTCTGGCATAAAGAACTCTACGTCCAGAGTCACAGGCGAAAGATAGAGAGAATACAGAGAAACGTCCTGCTGCGAGTAGCCCCTGCCTGCAGCACAGTATCGCTGCTACCGATATAAGTGATTACTGGAACAACGTCTATAGATCTTATGGCACACGAACGGGCCTTCATGTACAACCGCGCGAAAGACAAACGAGCCGAAATGATCGGAAGCACTAAAGAAAGCATTCTTGCGCAATGGCAAAACCGATGGGATCGAGAACAATTCACTGACGGAAAATTCCCCGACAAACAATTCACTGTATGGAAAATTCCCCGACAATAACAATTTCTCTTCTCATTTTATCTCGGCTTAGAACGAGCAGCATTACACTGCCCAACAAACAAAATTCAAATTTCGCGCAATTATTTTTAGTAACTTCAACGCTGAAACATGAAATGACCTATAAAATTGTCTCAGATTAATAGTTCTTTTTATAGGATTATGTTGTAGTTACTAAAAATAATTGCGCGAAATTTGAATTTTGTTTGCTGGGTGGCGTGCTTAGATATTTTTTTTGTTTTTCTATAATAGAAGTTTTTTGTCCTCGTTTTTGTTTTTTATATAATAATAATAATAACTATAATCGAAAAGGGTTTTCTCATATGTATAAGGGCTATTAATTTTTATTGTCTCTAAATAATAAGGTTGTGGGCTATACCACGCAAGTAATCGAAAAGATTCAAAAGAATACCAATCTCTTTAAATAAAATACACAAGCATTTTACAAGGTCATAAAAGATTATGGTTGAACATCCAGATGTTAGGAGTTTTAAAAATAAGGCCAATAAAATGACAAGATTACTGTGGTTAGCAGATATGGAAATCGGAATTGCCGATTTGCGTTTTCTCTTTCACGAGCCATAATGTCTCGTAATGCGTGATACACAATTGGAAGCATTTATAGAAACGTGGAATTTGTTTCGTAAATAGTACAAAATAATAATCTTCAAAAGTACTTTGAAGTTATAAAATTGAAATACGAGCAAATATTCTTGTTTATACAATATCATATAATTGCTGATAACTTCACACGAATTATAGTTGCGTTGTTGACAAACTTCTTTTAATGTTCGCATTCGACAATAGTTCTGAATCGTTCGACTGTCGCTGATCACCGTGAATCTCGGCGTCGATTCGACAATCGTTATATCGAAAGTTCTGAATCCCACTCTAGACAATAATTTTAAGAATTTTACTAGAATATAGGTTTTGCTTAGTTAAGGTAAATATTTTTATAATACAAAAGCCGTATAATTGGAAATTAAGATCTGTCGGGGAATTTTCCTCTCGGGGAATTATCCTAGATCCGGTGTCCCGGACACCACACACCAATGTGCGATTGATCCAAGCACTTGGCGTGAATTATGCATTTCTCCTGGCATTGAATTGTTTGTCGGGGAATTTTTCTGTCGGGGAATTGTTTGTCGGTGAATTGTAGTCGGGCAATTTGTCTGTTGGTGAATTGTAGTTGGGGAATTTTCCTATCGGGGCATTTTTTTCGGGGAATTATCCTAAATCCGGAATGAGTCCCACACACCAATGTGCGATTGATCCAAGCACTTGGGGTACATTACGCATTTCTCCTGGCAAAAAAAAAAACTTACTTCGGGGACGTTCGATTTATCGGTGAATCCTAACAATTTAAAGAAGCGACTATAATCCTTAACACCTTTATTAACATCCTGTGGAATAACGACTAATTTATTATGTAAGGCGATCCCACGGATAACATTCGACGCATCGACTTCCTTCGACTGATCCTCGGCTAGAACACTAAAACGAGACAAATTACGATATTACCAACAAACTCCACGTAATATATTACTAGACTTTCTCCATAAATCCTTCCTTATCCCTCCGTAGCGATAGCAACGATTGACAATCTAATAATTTAATACAAGCCGTAATTATATCCAAGTCATCGAATTTTAACGGTTCCGTAAACGGGTAGCCCCTCTTTCCGTTTATATAACTTTGAAGCAAATCTAATCCCATATCCAAATCGCAGATCACACCGTTACACTCCTCTAAAATTTGAACGGCTACTTGAACGTTACTGTTTTCACCTTGCACGTCAAGATTTTGCACCCAATCGTAAACATCTTTCTTGGAACGTAACATTTTCGGAACTGGAATATCGGGGCCCAAAAAATAAATGTAAGCGTCTATATCGGATAAATTCCTTCTAATATCCTTGACCGCTTTCTTAATCTCTTCCTTACTCATATCTAATTTTGTCGATAAATCACTTAAAACGATCAATTGGCACCTTTCGAATGAACTAGATTTGGTACTCGATATTAACTCATCAGCAGCTACTTCTATGCCTTCAAGCCAATTTCCAGCGCTGGGAGTAGCATCTATATCAAGATTAAACTTATATATTTATAAAATATAAAAGTAATTACATACCTTCAATGTGTTTAACATTCGAGAGATCATAAGCGACCATATCGGTTGCCACAACAATATTATTATATTTCGTTGGATTATCATCATTTTTTTTGTTGTTCGTCTCCGAAGTGTTTATTAAAATCAACTGAGAGGAATCGAGATTATCATAGAAATAACTTTCGCCGCAAATATTTCGGTAACATTGGATTGCTTTTTGTTTAAAGTCATCTTTAGAATTCACATCGAAAACTATAACAGTGGACTTAAATTTCCTTGTAGGAGCCATTTCTTACGATGATTATTAGGAATAAAAACTTTAAACGATACCACAGAAACAACACTAAATTTAGGAGTATGATTATTGTTAAATAAATTGAAATAAATCCGCAAAAACAAGATTAAACTCGATTATTTTGCCGAGAGATAGGCAAATTTCCGCTCATGTATGGGTATCTAATCGAGTAAGGGAGACGTTAGCGAGATAAGTTGCTAAGATTAAACAAAAAAAAACGGTGTATAGATAAAAAGTCATTTAATAAAAAGATAAATAAAATATATATGGTGTAAATGGAACATCACGACAAAAAAGAAAGTTTAAAGAAAAGGAAAATAAATCAACTCGAAGTGGAGTTAGTCATGTTTGATAAAAGCTATAGGTCGCCTCAGTGGTAGTGGAGATTCGGTTCACCCTGACTATGGGAGGGGGTCTAGCGGGATTAAGGGTGGCCAATTCCTTGACTAGGATGTTGTTAGATCTCGAAACCCTCGCGAGACCTTTTTCAGCAAGTGAAGCAGCGTGTTGGAGTAAAGTGGGAGTTTCTTACATACCATGGAGCATCGGTAATACATCTAAAGGTCTTATTTTGCAGAACGTTGAACTTTTTTCCTATGAGAGACAGTTGAGCTCAACCAGACTAAAGAGCCGTATGTTAGAATATTGGTCTCAGAAATGTGATGTAAACTTAACTTTTAGACTCAGTCGGCTTTTATTGCATACGAACGGAGATATAATCGACCTAGCTGATCGTTAAACTTGGCTAAAACCTCGGAGAAGTGGTGTTTTAAACTGAATCTGGAGTCCAACAGCATACCCAAGTATTTAACGGTTGGACTCCAGATAAGACGTAGATCCTCAACAAAGATGTTGGTTGAAGGAGCCAATCTTTTACGCGAGAATCTGACAGCCACACATTTGTCATGGTTTATCGCTAGACGCCCATTTGGTAGACCAGAACAAAAACTCATCAACCTCCCTTTGGAGTCTTGTGCAGACGAGAGAACGTCAGTTCTAGACAACGTATATATATCGCTGTGTCATCTACGTATATCGCAATATCGGTGCCCTCAACCTTAGGTAGGTCAGATAAAAAATCAAGAAAGAGCTTCGGCCCAAGGAGAGAGCCCTGCGGAACTCCCGCCAGAATAATTCTGGTGACTGAAACAGTGGTGTCCATACGGATAGCGAAAGAACGACCCTAAAGGTAAGACCTCATGAGTTGAATGATGTCTGAGTTTATCCCGGCAGTATGCATTTTAAAAAGAAGACCAGAGTTCCAGACCGAATCGAATGCACTCGCGACATCTATGAATACAGCGCCCATAAACTCGCGTCTCTCCAGGGCATTTCTGATTACCTCGGTGACCCTGAGGAGTTGGTCTTGTTGGATGTTAGAATCTACTATTTCCGCTCTAAGACAGTTTAAGAGAATGGCCTCGGCGATCTTCGATATGTTGGAAAGAAGACTTATCGGTCGGTGGTTTTGAGTGAAGCGACTGTCCGTGCCTCTTTTAAGAATCACCCTGACGTGGGCGTCTTTCCAGATGGTTGGAAAATAATTGCATTAACGACGTTGGTCAGGCTTAGAACCACTCTGTCCGGCAACTTATTCTTTAAGGCGGTATTTGTGATGGCGTCATAACCTGGGGTCTTGCCATATTTTCTAGACTTTATGTGGAACTTGATTTCATCTATTATACATCCGTTGGAGGGATGGGGTCCCCTGATATACCAGATGAAGTGTCAATGAAACTGTCTATATCGATGCCAAAATCTTCGAATTAATCATCACTATCAATTCTCGAAAAAACAGATTCAAGATGCTCAGCAAAGACCTCAGCTTTGCTTTCGTCATCATAGATTAATCCCTCAAGGCTCACGAACAGGATCACCAACAGAAGAAGTTCCAGCTGCTTTAAGGGAACGGGCCAACTTCCAGATTGAGCCGTCAGAGACCGATTTTTTAATTTAAAAGTGTAAAAAATTGGACAAAGTAACAGTTACTAATATTGATTCCACTATGAAGTGTCAATTTTTCAGGATTGTCAAACTGAATCCATTAACTGTCAAAATGACAGTTGTATGTATAAAATAAGGAGATGTGGTACCAATTTCTCAATGTTGCCAACATAAATTTTTCCATAAATTATTACCTACTTGTCATCTTTCATCGGAAGAAGTTAAGAGAAGACGAGAGGAATGAAAGAAGAATGTGAAGAAAAAACAAAAGTTAAAATTTTTGTTTAGTTTTTTAAGGTTGAGATCCATGCATCAAACATAAAACAAGGAGACGGAAATATGCAAATGTCGTCATGCTCCAGAAGTGGGCCAAAGATCTGAAACTCCCTTCAAGTTACAGGCCGATAAACCTTTTGTCGAATCTCTCCACGATAGCTAAAGCCGTCATCTTGGCTCGCCATCATCGATGAGTAGTTTGGTTTCCCCGAAAGCTTTCGAGCTGCTTTTCTTGACTTTACGTCAGCCTTCGAATCAGTATGACACGATGGTCTGCTTTACAAGATGTCCCGGTATCCTATCTGTTTTATAGGACTTTTTCCACCAAATCGCTCGATCATGTCCCGCAGGGTTCCCTGTTGGGCCCAGAACTTTTTATTTTCCTCGTCTCTTCAAGAAACAATGCTCTCGTTTGTCGTGGTTTGATGACAATATCGCTGAATGGTCGCGCATGTGGTGTCTCCTCATTAATTTTAAATCATACAATGGTTTCAGAGATAGAGGGCAGCATCGATGAATTAAAATTCAAACTTACAAACCCATAAACATTAATGAACCTATGCACTCTATTTGGGAACAAGTTCAGCAAATATTCATCGGAATTTAATTTAGAATTAAGTTATATTAGAAAAACAAAACAGAAGAATATTTTATTTTAAACAACGAATACTTGAAAATACAAAAATATATATAAGAAAAACTGGATTTTAAAACGCATCATCTTCATCCATCGCCACCTCTCCCTTCGGGAACCATTTCTGATTGATATTATCGTAAAGACCTTCAGGAAAATTAATCCTCAAATCTCCTAAAGGTATCTCTACGTTTTCAAGTTCTTCATCTACGAATCAAAAAAAAAATTAAAACCAACAATCGATTAAAACATTTTAAACTACCTTTAATCTTCCGTAACAAATTACTAGCAGTTCGCCTCTTATTAAAATTTTGTCTTAACGACGGATGCAATTTAACTTTCCCTTCTAACGATAAGCTATCTAAATAAGCATAAATATCATCCTTTAATTCTCCGACATTATCGTAATCACCGTAGGATTCTTCTTTAAATTTGACAGCTTCGCAATCTGTCGTTTCGTACATAATATGAACATCTTCAGCGTAAGGTAGTTCTACAGCATAAAAACAAAGAGGATCTTCTTTCGGTATAAGGCAATATAATTTCGGTCGGGTATTCTTCATGTATGCCCTTAAAGCGATGCCGTATTTTTGCTGATTAAGACACGCTTTTATGATGTAATTTACAGCTCCGATCTCTGGATCTTTCGTATCGTAAGGCATCACTATACTCGTACTCGTCGCCATTAAATAATCCTATTAGACAAGTTCGAGAAATATAAAAATGAGATTTAATCGTTTAATATTTACTAAAAAATATATATAATATATACATATAAGGGTAACTTTCCTGTTATAATGAGTTCACGAGGGAAAAAACAGGGCCCGCTTGCTGAAGATATTAAAAATAGGTACCCCGAGATGCAGACTCTGAGAGTAGGTACGTCAAAACGTATATCGAAACCGACTTGAGCAGAGGCAACAAAAGAGAGATCTCTAGAACTCTCTATGTACATACTACCATACGATATGCAAGCAGAGGGTCTAAACGACATCTGCAATCTTTATGAAATTATTGACAAGCTTGGAAATGAGGCAATGACCCATGGGACGGGCCAACTATATATCGTGGCTATGGGAAATGTGGATGTCGGGTACCTCAGTAAATGTATAGAGTTTGTCTTCAGGAGCTCGAATATTAATATTGACGTAACTAAAAACAAGAAAACTAAGCACAAGTTCTTGGGAATAAAAGAAAAGCGGAATCTAGAGAAAGTTATCATAATGTCGGAAGGAAAACAATACTCGGAGGTACTCCGGAAGGTCAAAAATAGTGTAAACATCGATGAAATGGGAACAATAGTAAAATACATTTATTTCGAAATCAAAGGCGTACAAACGGAAAAGAACATAAACATGGCGACGGAAACAGATGGCAGAACATCTAGATTCGACAGGCTTATAAAGCAAAAACAACAGTAAAAGAGACCCCTACTGGTGAAAAGAGGAGATATCAACAAATAGGCGGGAATGCAAAGTGAATAAAAGGAAACTAACCCGACTTAACAGAAGGACAGAAAGAGAAGCTGAAGCGGAACTTGCTAGAGAAGAATATGAAGGGGAAAAAGTTATATGCAAACTTATAAAGCAATCCAAAAAGAGACACTGGGAACAGCTATGTCAAGAATTGGGCAAACTTCTGGGACGAAGCCTATAGAATTGTATTAAAGAAAATGAAATCTCTAGCGCCATACGAGCTAAGTATCGAAAGGAAAAAAAAAACAATTAATCGCTGACCTCTTTTCCTTGACGGTTGACACATGCGAAACGAGTCAATGGAAACAAACCTCAGACAATTTACCGAAGAGAAAATAAAGAATGGTAAAGCACCGGGACCGGATTCACTGATGTCATGAATGAACTATTGAGATTGCAGAAATTCCCGGACCAGTAGAAGGTTGCCAAACTTATTTTTATAATCAAAAGCGGAAAACCACCAGAGCTTACCACTTCATACGGAAACGAGACCGTATCGCTTTTACTCTGGAAGGAGTAAGACTATGGACGAAAGAGGAACGTTTGGATATGGCGATAAAAAAAGCTGAAACGAAGGCAGCTAGCCTAAACAGACTAATGTCCAACTTAAATGGGCCTAGAAGCAGTAAGAGAGCCAATAAAACTCGTTAGCTATATATATAATGTAGTCCTATATGGAGCATCAGTCTGGCATAAAGCACTCTACGTCTAGAAACACAGGCGAAAGATAGAGAGAATGCAGAGAAACGTCCTGCTGCGAGTAGCCTCTGCCTGCAGCACAGTATCGCTGCTACCGATATAAGTGATTACTGGAACAACGTCTATAGATCTTATGGCACACGAACGGGCCTTCATGTACAACCGCGCGAAAGACAAACGAGCCGAAATGATCGGAAGCACTAAAGAAAGCATTCTTGCGCAATGGCAAAACCGATGGGATCGAGAACAATTCACTGACGGAAAATTCCCCGACAAACAATTCACTGTATGGAAAATTCCCCGACAATAACAATTTCTCTTCTCATTTTATCTCGGCTTAGAACGAGCAGCATTACACTGGCGTGCTTAGATATTTTTTTTGTTTTTCTATAATAGAAGTTTTTTGTCCTCGTTTTTGTTTTTTATATAATAATAATAATAACTATAATCGAAAAGGGTTTTCTCATATGTATAAGGGCTATTAATTTTTATTGTCTCTAAATAATAAGGTTGTGGGCTATACCACGCAAGTAATCGAAAAGATTCAAAAGAATACCAATCTCTTTAAATAAAATACACAAGCATTTTACAAGGTCATAAAAGATTATGGTTGAACATCCAGATGTTAGGAGTTTTAAAAATAAGGCCAATAAAATGACAAGATTACTGTGGTTAGCAGATATGGAAATCGGAATTGCCGATTTGCGTTTTCTCTTTCACGAGCCATAATGTCTCGTAATGCGTGATACACAATTGGAAGCATTTATAGAAACGTGGAATTTGTTTCGTAAATAGTACAAAATAATAATCTTCAAAAGTACTTTGAAGTTATAAAATTGAAATACGAGCAAATATTCTTGTTTATACAATATCATATAATTGCTGATAACTTCACACGAATTATAGTTGCGTTGTTGACAAACTTCTTTTAATGTTCGCATTCGACAATAGTTCTGAATCGTTCGACTGTCGCTGATCACCGTGAATCTCGGCGTCGATTCGACAATCGTTATATCGAAAGTTCTGAATCCCACTCTAGACAATAATTTTAAGAATTTTACTAGAATATAGGTTTTGCTTAGTTAAGGTAAATATTTTTATAATACAAAAGCCGTATAATTGGAAATTAAGATCTGTCGGGGAATTTTCCTGTCGGGGAATTATCCTAGATCCGGTGTCCCGGACACCACACACCAATGTGCGATTGATCTTGGCGTGCATCACGCATTTCTCCTGGCATTGAATTGTTTGTCGGGGAATTTTTCTGTCGGGGAATTGTTTGTCGGTGAATTGTAGTCGGGCAATTTGTCTGTCGGGGAATTGTTTGTCGGTGAATTGTAGTCGGGCAATTTGTCTGTCGGGGAATTGTTTGTCGGTGAATTGTAGTCGGGCAATTTGTCTGTCGGTGAATTGTAGTTGGGGAATTTTCCTATCGGGGAATTTTTTTCGGGGAATTATTCTAAATCCGGTGCGAGTCCCACACACTAATGTGTGATTGATCCAAGCACTTGGCGTGCATCACGCATTTCTCCTGGCAATGAATTGTTTGTCGGGGAATTTTTCTGTCGGGGAATTGTTTGTCGGTGAATTGTAGTCGGGCAATTTGTCTGTCGGGGAATTGTTTGTCGGTGAATTGTAGTCGGGCAATTTGTCTGTCGGTGAATTGTAGTTGGGGAATTTTCCTATCGGGGAATTTTTTTCGGGGAATTATCCTAAATCCGGTGTGAGTCCCACACACCAATGTGCGATTGATCCAAGCACTTGGGGTACATTACGCATTTCTCCTGGCAAAAAAAAATACTTACTTCGGGGACGTTCGATTTATCGGTGAATCCTAACAATTTAAAGAAGCGACTATAATCCTTAACGCCTTTATTAACATCCTGTGGAATAACGACTAATTTATTATGTAAGGCGATCCCACGGATAACATTCGACGTATCGACTTCCTTCGACTGATCTTCGGCTAGAACACTAAAACGGGGCAAATTACAATATTAGCAACAAACTCCACGTAATACATTACTAGACTTTCTCCATAAATCCTTCCTTATCCCTCCGTAGCGATAGCAACGATTGACAATCTAATAATTTAATACAAGCCGTAATTATATCCAAGTCATCGAATTTTAACGGTTCCGTAAACGGGTAGCCCCTCTTTCCGTTTATATAACTTTGAACCAAATCTAATCCCATATCCAAATCGCAGATCACACCGTTACACTCCTCTAAAATTTGAACGGCTACTCGAACGTTACTGTTTTCACCTTCCACGTCAAGATTTTGCACCCAATCGTAAATATCTTTCTTGGAACGTAACATTTTCAGAACTGGAATATCGGGACCCAAAAAATAAATGTAAGCGTCTATATCGGATAAATTCCTTCTAATATCCTTGACCGCTTTCTTAATCTCTTCCTTACTCATATCTAATTTTGTCGATAAATCACTTAAAACGATCAATTGGAACCTTTCGAATAAACTAGATTCGGTACTCGATATCAATTCATCGGCAGCTACTTCTATGCCTTCGAGCCAATTTCCAGCGCTGGGAGTAGCATCTATATCAAGATTAAACTTATATATTTATAAAATATAAAAGTAATTACATACCTTCAATGTGTTTAACATTCGATAGATCATAAGCGACCATATCGGTTGCCACAACAATATTATTATATTTCGTTGGATTATCATCATTTTTTTTGTTGTTAGTCTCAGAAGTGTTTATTAAAATCAACTGAGAGGAATCGAGATTATCATCGAAATAACTTTCGCCGCAAATATTTCGGTAACATTGGATTGCTTTTTGTTTGAAGTCATCTTTAGAATTCACATCGAAAACTATAACAGTGGACTTAAATTTCTTTCTAGGAGCCATTTCTTACGATGATTATTAGGAATAAATACTTTAAACGATACCACAGAAACAACACTAAGTTTAGGAGTGGGATTATTATTAAATAAATTTGAAATAAATCCGCAAAAACAAGATTAAACTCGATTATTTTGCCGATAGATAAGCAAATTCCCGCTCAAGTATCTAATCGAGTAGTGGAAATTTGCTAGAATCTGTATCTAGGTTGGTAGACCTGTACCAATTTAAATCTTGCTATGTAAAGGGGGAAACTCAAACGTATAAGATTTCCTAACAGTTAAGATAGCGGGAAATCACAACTCTGTTAGAATATAGATGTCATAATTTTAGAAAGTCCGTAAATTACAAAAAAAACACCAAATACAGCCCAAAATTATTATTTACAATAACAAAAACTTTAATTTGTCTTTACAGGAGAGTAGAGCGTTTTACTTTTCTACTATTGGCTACCCTGTCGCTTGTTGTGTTCCCAATATAAAATCAGCTCAAGGAATATTGAGCTGACAGTAATGCCCGGTTTTTCAGTCTGAGTTTAAGTAAAAGTTCAATTAAGCTCTAAACTTCTTTTTCAATCCTTTTATTGAACCAGTTGAGTTAGACTGAAACTGAAGATTGAAATACGATGTTGGCCAGCCTGATATTAAGCAACTTCAAAGATGTATTATTGGCAAACCTTGTTATTTCAAGGTAGGAACCAATCAAAATGCGAAATATTCCCAAATTCCAAATAATTTAGCGCCAAATTTGAGTTTAAAATTTATCAACGAAACCAATTTAATATATTCACTTTATACGTGAAAATATTTTATTATTGTACGCTCTTCAGCTATAGCGAATATATTACCTATAATGCGTATCTTTATCTTTATGTATGGTTAGGTTATGGCATCAGGAATATCCAATGCATGGATTCATTCGCTGGTAAATCAGGATTATTCTAAGCTATAGTCTTCCTATTTTTATGTATATTGTTAGTTTCATCTGTCTCTTTTTGTATATTTAATTAGCATAATATCGGATAATTTTATAGAATTCTCTTTTGTCATTGTCCTATTCCTATATTTCTCAATCCTTATCACAGAAAAATACAACAAAGAGCAACAACAAATTCAATACTAAAATGTTCAGTTGGGAACACTGAGTAAGTGGCAGCAATGATAACGCCAACTAAACTTGCATATAAATTGTTTTGATAAATTCTATAAACTATGTCAGTAATCTACAAATATGCCGGAAAGCCCATGAAAATCGCAGGTAAATAGCAGTATATAGACGGTAATAAACGCAATAGAGAAATAATAAATTGACAGCAAACGAAAAGAACCAAATGACAGCAAGCACATACTTGTTCAGTGTAGCTAACTGTAGAATGTGAAAAATGTAAAGGGAAATTTAAGGGAATAAGAAATCAAAATTCAAACAAATGTATTTATGTATCGTTCGTAATGTGGCATATTTCTTTCTTTAACAAATTATTAAGAAATAACATATTCTAAAAATTATTATAACAAAAGGATGTTCTTATACTGCATCTTAAAATATCGCTTTTGCGAAAATGAAACGAGTATAGAAATGACTACAATGAGGGAAATTACACGAATTTGGACAGGTAAACAATATTTTGTGGCGACACATGATCACAAATCGCAATCGATGCTCTACATCAGTAAAAAACAAAAAAAAATTGGCCAAAATATAAGCGTAGTTTTTGTGTCAAAATGAAGACTTTTTTGACGAAAAGAAAACTTAAAAGGAAGTACTTACTAGTATTTAGTTGTATTTTTATCAGATATAAAGGTGAGGCTGATATTTTGACTTATGAAAAGTAATATGTCACTTTAACTGTCAAATGACAGACATGTATTTATTCACTTACGTAAATAGACGTAATTTTATTCCTGACTAAAATTATTTAAGAGAAAAAAAAAAGGTTTCCAAAATTATTGTTACATCCTAATGTATCTGGATTTCGGTAGATATTGCGCCGAATTTTCGACAGCATTCGAGTCAAGCAGGAATCTATTCGGCATAAATTTGTCAAGGTACGCTCTTTTCACCATTTTTTTCTTTATTTATATCGTCAAATATGGTACAATTGTGTTCAAGACAACTCTTATAACCATAAAAATCCCAAGTTTTTATCTGTGTAAACGGATCTGCCGTGACATTTAACATATTCGGATTGTCATAATAGATTTAAAAGGTTATGCATGAATCTGTCACGTTACAGATTATCAAAGGATTTCTGACATTTCAAACGAAAGTCTGCTTCACACAATAATAGTTTTGTTGTCACATTTTTTTATGCACATATCTGGTACGTGTTCCAAATTCTGACACTCGAAGGAGTACTTGGTGTATTAAAAATTTAATTTCGGTAATGGTACGTTTGCCGGACATCACAAGACATCTTGTAGATGTCTTGTTTAGGTCTGTATTATGTCTGAACTCCTAGAGACATAAAAAAGACATCTTGTGGATGTAGTTCAATGACCTGTAAAGGAAAAAAAACCTTAGTCTTGTTTTGGAGAACTATGTGAATCCATTACCTTAAACATACGATACCTGTATATATAAATATTTGTCTTTTTTGATCTAATTTAATCAGTTTCGAAATGTATTTGAATAAAACCCGCGATAACGAAGTCATTCTGTTTTTATTGGATTTTTATGTCACGAGTAAACATTTGTTAAGAATTAATTAATATATATATAAAAACGGTTATTCCAACCAGTACTTTTTATTGTTAAATTTATCAGTGTAACTATATATATTATCCCCGCAATAAAATGATAAGAGAAAAAACAAGATTACAGCTTGGAGCTCGAATTTCCTTTGCCACCATATCCGCCAGTCGAAGTACATACAATTAAAACATTAAAAAAAAATACAGAAAATTATTCGGGAGAAAAAAAAGAATTTAATTCTAATTTTGTGTTGAAAAGGAATTATGAAGATGCTGCAAAAATATCTGGAATATTTTCACGACTTCATACAGTAAGTAAAAGCAAATTAACTTTCATTACAGAATTAATATACCTAATTATCATTTTTTTAAATTGACATTAAAATGACAGCTGTCACACAAGAACGTCATATTCTACGTTAATGTAGATATAATCGAACTAAATTGCAACGAAATATAAATCAAACGACAAATTTGACATCTAAAAGCTGTCTCATTATCTACGCTTTACTAGAATGTCATCTATGAGATCTACGTGGGTGAATTTTAACGAAACACCCCCGTACAATTTAAATGTCAACCCGTGTATACCTCAGGGAAGTAATAGAAAGATTACGATTTAAAATTTTGCATGTAATGATTTCGTGTTTTATACGTGCTTTTGCTTATTGATTTGTGCTGACGCCGATTGACAGTTTAGGGTCTATAACAAGCGGCCATATTATTAAAAAATTAATGCGTTATTTATTAGGAAATTGTGTTGTATCAAATGCAGTGTTGTAAACTTTACAAATATATATAGCTCCTATAGCTAAATGTCAAAACTTTAGGGTTATATTTTGCAAAATGTGTACCGTACGAGCAGGTTGAACTGAAGAAGGTTGGTTGCACCAAAATCCCTGCTTTGATACTTTTTCTTGATCGAAAGTTTAAAACCCTGCCTAGTCACTCCTGCTTCCGTTTATTTTGACAACTGTCATCCGTCATTTATCGTGTTTCGTTAGATCGCGAATTTTTTGGTTCACTATTGAACAAGACACCTTCATTCTGATGGCCTACTTTCGTAGTGGTGTTCAAGATGAGGATGGGCAATCGATCTATTCCAATCAATCTTATATTAAGTATTGAATTTGATTTTATAGAATCGATCAGGATACCTATATGGAAAGTAGAACGAAGAAATGGGTACAAATGGAACTCAAATTACTAGTGATTAATAAGATTTTGATCGCAATCACTGTCTAGTCTGCTTTTTGTTTGAATTCAGACTTTTATTCTGTCTTTTTCTGTTTTTCGTTCTACCTTTTGCTCCGCTTTCTGTTGTATCTTTCGTTCTTTATCTTCTGCTCTATCTTTTTTTTGTTCTACCTTTTGTTCGATTCATGTATTTTATTTTGTCTTTGAGAAAATGCTATTAAGATAAAAGTTGAAGCGCACGGAGAGTTATAACCTAAAAACATTTTTAACTATACAGGGTGTCAAATAAATTTCTTTTATAATACAGGAGTAATTTGACTTCCTCGCACTAATACCCGATCACACTGTATAGAGTTAGTTCAATGTTAGATCTGTTCGTGAAATAAAGGTTGTTGTTACAAACGTACGTGCCTTACTCGACTACTCATACAAACACAACAGAAGTGGCGACGAGTGAAAAAAAAATACGATAAATGTTACAATTACGTAGTGATTTTTTTTTCTTCTTAAAATACAACAAAGGGTAGGTTTCATTATTAAATACATATATAAATTACGTATACATATATGCATAATTAGAGATAGAATAATTCCCCAGTGATCTTTTAAATTTACCAATCGATCAGGGGCCTCTATACCCAATAAAGCCTTGAAAGCCCTGTAGCCGATTCCCAATTACATTTATAAGATGGAGCAAACTTTCACGCAAATAGCATCAGCTTAAAAAAAAGCTATCTATAGCGGCGGAGAAGCCAGAAACGAATCATGCCGATTTAAGAGGTATTCAATTACAACAATTTGATGAAGTAAACGAAACTAAGTTTTTAAACACCCTGTCTAATGTTACAGAGAAGAACTTCAAATATTGTGTAACTACACAATATCAGCTGTGCGTATGCAAAATTTTATTCGTCTCTTTTACTCCTACTTGACGTAATATCACTATAAAGTAAGATCGGTATCTGTCACTATTTTACTTTAATTGCGAATAACTCAGAAGGAGTGGTATTTAGGTATAGAGTATGATGCATGAAATATGAGTAAAATTTATGGTAGAACATGAATTTGTAATTTATTTTATAGCATGCTATTTAAAAACTTGAAGTTGATGCCCATTTCCGGTTAACCGGAAGTGATATTTATTCAAAAATATTGTCACGTGATAATTCATATTCAACCATATCGAACTGCAAAACTTTGTTTTAAAATTCCGTTCCGTTTGTATAATACTTTTAATATACGCCATTGTTACCAATCACCCTGTATAGCAACTTTCTCCTTCCTATAAATTTAATCGGGTAGGTGCTTTTCGAATTCTCGTAGAACGACGAATTATGGATGTTGCAGATTTGGAAATTTCGGGAGTGCCTGGAACATTTTCTTCGGATTGAATAACAGTCTGCTTGTATTTGCGGTGGTGGTATTAGCGTTGACTCTGTATCCTCATCGGTATTACATTTCTTCGATCTGTCATCATATGTTTCTATTGCCAGTTCGATTAATAATCAAATAATCAATTATTCGAATAATCAAAAAATCAATGTTCGAATAATCAAATAATCAATTATTCGAATAATATAATAATCAATTATTCGAATAATCAAAAAATCAATGTTCGAATAATCAAATAATCAATTATTCGAATAATATAATAATCAATTATTCGAATAATCAAATAATCAATTATTCGAATAATATAATAATCAATTATTCGAATAATCAAATAATCAATTATTCAAATAATCAAATAATCAATTATTCGAATAATATAATAATCAATTATTCGAATAATCAAATAATCAATTATTCGAATAATATAATAATCAATTATTCGAATAATCAAATAATCAATTATTCGAATAATCAAATAATCAATTATTCGAATAATCAAATAATCAATTATTCGAATAATATAATAATCAATTATTCGAATAAACAAATAATCAATTATTCGAATAATCAAATAATCAATTATTCGAATAATATAATAATCAATTATTCGAATAATCAAATAATCAATTATTCGAATAATCAAATAAGCAATTATTCGAATAATCAAATAATCAATTATTCGAATAATCAAATAATCAATTATTCGAATAATATAATAGTCAATTATTCGAATAATCAGATATCTGATTAATCAAATATTCAAACAATAGACTGGTCAACTAATAAAATATTTGAATTGACACTAATCATATACATACATATTTGAATATTCACCGCTATGACACACTGCTATTGAAAAAAAGTTTGAGGAAAAAATAGATCAAGGAAAAAATTCAAAAAAAGGAAAAAGAAAAGAAAAATTGGATTTTTTGATCCATTGTAAACGAGAACGACAGAAAAAATTTCGAAAAAGGTTGGAAAGTGAAAAAAGAAAAATTGAATGTTGATTGATGAAAAAAGAGAACTACAGGTAGGAGAATATAAAAAAGAAAAGGTTTTGAAAAAGATTGGAAAGTGAAAAAAGAAAAATTTGATTTGATTGATTGAAAAAGAGAACGACTGATAGGAGAATATAAAAAAGGTAAGATTTTGAAAAAAATTGGAAAGTGAAAAAAGAAAAGGAAAAAGAAAAGAAAAACAAGAAAAGATTCCAAAGAAGAGGAGAACAAAAAGAAATAAAGATTCAATGGAAGGGGAAAAAAAAAACAAAAAAGAACCTTTCATCTTCAACTGCCATGTGTAAATAAGCTTGGCTTACATCCAAGGTACCAAAATAATTTCGGTCACTCATCTTTGCGAACAAATCTTCAATTCTTGGTATAGGATACTTGACATCTTTTAAAAAGGTATTTAGCTGAGTCTTTTGTTCTATGTTTCTTCTATTTTTGTTTCTACCTGTTGTTCTATCTTTTTTCGATTCTTTTTTTTTCTGTTTTCTGTCCTCAACATTCTTTTAACCGAAAATGGTCTCGCGACTTCACCCTGTATAATATAATATTTCATTCATCGAGTGATAAAGAAAAATTTTGATCGAATCAGGACGACGGATGCATTTTTTATTTCATCTGCATCGTAGACGCTTCTTTCTTTAAATATCGAAATGTCATGCGCCGAAATATCGCCACATTCTCGGTTCGTACGCCTAGATATTGAACCGTTCGCGATTCGACGTTATAAAACATCCCCTTCGGTACCACGTAGTACGGCGTCAAGCCCTTCCGATATCGCGTCGTCGAAAATGTGCAACCCCTAAATGAAAGGAGCATGGGTTATACTCGAATTATCTCAGGATATCAATATTACGGCGACAATATCTATGAGATCTGCTTCCAGATATATCTCGGTTACGTTAACAAAAGGTATCTATTCAATCTAATTAATGTGTAACTCCATTTTTTTTAAGTTATATATCACTTATGAGTGCATGCGTGTAGATTTCCATATCTCTCTTGCTATAATAACATCAATTATTAGAATTAGAGTTATTTCAACCGAAAAACAAGTTAAATTTCCCGCCAATTATTAATTATTTTAAATTGGCCAACCTGCTAAATGGGTTTCGACAATTAAAACTGAATACATTTAAATTTCTCGCATTTCAATTGTTTTAAAAAGACATTGATTTCTATAGCATACCGTGTAACGTACAGCGTTGCTAATTTCATGATGTTACATTTTTTCCGTTACCAAAATAACGCCATTTTTCCTGAATATAGGGAAATGTCAGAATTTACAAACGAATGTGAATATCTCGAAAACCACTGGAAATAACTGAATATTATGTTATATAAAGTTGATTTAAAATCACGCAGGCAATTCAAAAATGTAATAATATATAGGGTTTTCCATTTAAAAATTTAAAGTTGTTGGTGGATGCGGGTAAACGGAACACCCTGTATCCTACGACATAACTTTACGTTATAGATTTAATAAAGCTGAACAAGTTTTGTATTTAAATATTTGCGTTATTTTGTATAATAAGAGAGATATGGAAGAATATCGTTATATAGTTATACCCTGTATATGTTTTTAAGTTGGCCAAACTTATTATAATCACGTCAATAATTAAATTGAGCTGTAGCTTTTATTGTTGTACAAATCATAAACGGAAAATAAGATAAATGACGTTTCGTAAATGACATATAAACAAAAACCAACAGCAAATATTAGAAAACTAAAATGTGAGCAATTTCAATTCAAGGAGGTTGGTAGCATCGAAATCCACGCTGTGACGCAATTTTTTGATCGAAAGTTTAACACACTGTTCTAACGTGATAATAAAAGCGACGGTGAAGTTAGCCGCTTCTACATAATACGATGATCGATTCGTTCGTCGTGATTTTGACAGTTGATTGACAGGTGCACCAATGCTGGGATATCGAAGCGTTTTCGCAAGTTCTTTCGGGGGATATCTCTTTAAATAAACTATATTCCTCCCTCTCGGTTCGATTTTATTGTCTCTGACGTAGAAAATCCGTGCTAAGGGCGTAAGAATCTAATAAATCCTCTAAAATCTTATGCAGATCTTAAGGCGTCGTTAACGTTGATTATTTCGCGACAAATTCGAATAAGCCAATGGGAAATCGTTCTTGTACCATCCGGAAACAGTAATCGCTTCTTGATTGATGATAAAGATGTCTCCTGCTAATCTCTTTCGTTTGAAGTTGCTCACATCCACAGTACTCTAATAAATCAATATTAATGACTTTTATTACGTAAAATTTTTGACAGATTTAAATTAAGAAATCAGGCATGTCAACATAAAGTCGCGATCACAGTCACCTAATATTTTGTGAAACAGATGTTCGATATCGGATGGAAAACTCGCTTAAGAAATCAGTCCTTTATTTAAAACATTTCACAGGAAATCAGATAAGGTTGTAACACAATTAAATTGTAATCTGACAGCTGACAAGCTGTCAAAATTTGACGTTATTATTTTGCATCAGTGTTTCCAAATTAATACTAAAATTGTTGGTTACTCTAAATGAAAATTTAATTGGTCATGGTAGATGAAAAAGTTCTTCAATTTATGACAACTTAAATATACAGGGTCATTCACGGAACTTTCAATTCAACTTTTTTCAAATATAGGGCCAATTGCAACGCTTATGCTAAAAATTATGTATTTCTGAAGGAATGGCAGCTAAAGACCCTATGTTTGGTATGTTATTAGCCGGAATAGCATACATCAAATTTACGTTCTAGACTTTATCATAATTTATACAGGGTCGTCCAAAATTAACGTTTATTTCAGCCAAGTTCACACCGATGAAATTTTGCTTGACAGATATCAACTATTACAGGTTTATCAAATTAGATCCAGTATTGCATGACCTTGAATCTTCTTTATTGTAATATTATCGTGTTAAAGTATCTTTTTTATCTTATTCTTGCAGCACAAAATTTCAACTTATGGGTGTTGAAGAATCAAAATGGCGTCCAACACCATTCGTATACCTATTCATAATAGTCAGTGGTGGATTCATATTCTTCCTCAACGTCTTCCAGATGCAATATGCCTATCACGTGATGCAACCGGCGGCGATCATCGAACAAACGCCGTCGCAAAAATTCATGATACCAACAGACGATGCTAGCACGAAAGGCTTCCTATTGAAAACGAAAGGTTGTCGTATACCGGAATTGAAACCCATAGATGGCAACATTAAACGTTTCATTTTCGCCGAGAAAGCCGTCGTCTGCAATAACGGCCGACCACCTCTAGTAGAATCTAATCAAACTTACTTGTTTATAGTGAAAAGTGCCCTTGAAGCTTACGACGTGAATATCACCTCGCTATTGACGTGTTGTTACCAGATGTTTTTGAGGATCGACCCAACCGATGGAAAGAAATATGGTAAAATAAAATTTAAAGATTGCATCGCCTTTAACGACAGTATCGAAGTCGATGATAAAGCGGAGTTCGTTAAAGTCACGTGTTTATACAATAACACCATGTTATATAAAGATTTCTTCTCGTTTATACCTTTAAAACCGATTCCGCCTTTAAAAAATAGTGAAACTAAATTGAACGTCCTAATCTTGGGGATCGATTCTGTATCGCGTTTAAACTTCCATCGACAGATGCCAAAAACTAGCGCCGCCTTACGGAAAATCAAGACCGTCGAGCTTTTAGGTTATAACAAAGTGGGTGACAATACATTCCCGAATCTAATCCCAGTTTTAACCGGTTGGAACGAGAGCGAACTGAAAAAGAACTGCTGGCCTAACACCACATCGTATTTCGACGATTGCCCTTTCATTTGGAAAAGATTCGCCGAAAACGGGTACGCCACTGCGTTCGCTGAAGACGCTTCGTGGATGGGAATCTTCAATTATCAAAGGCGAGGGTTCAAACAGCAACCTACCCATTATTTCTGGGATACTTTCGATGGGGAAGCCGAGAAGCAAATCGGGAATAAGCATAGAATGAATGTCGATCAATGTTTAGGGCCTAGAGAGGCGTATAAGGTCCTCGTGAATTACGCCGAGAAATTCGTTGAATCAATACAATTTTTATATAATAAACCATATTTCGGATTCTTTTGGAGTTCTAGTTTATCCCACGATTTCTTGAATAAACCTAAATTAGGCGACGAATTTTTCGAAGGCTTCATCTCGAGATTATATCAGAAGAAGTTATTGCAGAATACGGTTTTTATCTTTATGAGCGATCACGGGATTAGATGGGGCGATATTCGATCGACTTTTCAAGGTCGAATCGAGGAGCGATTACCGTTCATCCATATTTACATTCCCGAATGGTACAGGAACGATTTCCCATTGGCTTATTCGAATTTGGCGCGAAATAGTCAGCGTTTAACGACACCTTACGATCTGCATAAGACGTTAGAGGATCTATTAGATCCTTACGCACTTAGCAGGGATTTCCTACATCGGAGGCAGGAAAATCGAACCGAGAGACGGGAATATAGTTTATTCGAAGCGATATCGCCCGAAAGAACTTGCGAAAACGCTACGATATCGGAACATTGGTGCACCTGTCAATCGACTGTCAAAATCGCGACGAACGAATCGGTCGTAGTAGAAGCGGCTAACTTCACCGTCGATTTTATCAATCGTTTATTGGTGGGATACGCAGATTGCGTCTCGTTAGAATTGGACGAGGTGTTGGATTCGAGTTTGCAGATGCAGCAACAGGACATCGAAGGTAAACGTTCGAAACGGGATTACACGTTGACTTTAAGGACGAAACCGGGTAGTGCTTTATTCGAAGCTACTGTCAGACGGGAGAGTAAAGAGAATCAGAATTACGATTACGAAATCGTCGGTACGATAAGTCGGATAAATTTGTACGGACGTCAGAGTTTGTGCATGGCGGATTTTCATTTGAAATTGTATTGTTTTTGTAGACAATTATTATAAAAAAAAAGTGTACGAAAAAATTAGAATTCTATTATTTTTTTCTATAAACGAAGTCTGAGAAGAAGGTTTTCGTCTTCTAACAATAATAATGTTGAAATATGCGAGGAAGACAACTTTGTTAGCAGACTTCGAGAACGATCCTGTACAACGGAGGTCCAATATTTGAAATACATACTTACTTACTTACTACATGCTCATTTTTGTAGCTTAATTTTTTAAGTTCAAATAATATGGGATGCGACCGGGTTTTCCAAGCATCCTGTACATACTTATATTATAATCTGTGATTATTCTCCAAAATGCTAATTGATCGTTAAAATGACGATATTAATTGTTAAATAACGTTCTTTCCTTTATAATCATGTAGAGGTGTATTTTCTCGTGCTTTTGTGCCATATTACTGTGTAATGTTTAATATTATTTTTTTAATTTCATGTATTTAGATGACAAGAATGACATTTGACAGTTCAACTGTCAAAATACATAATTAATATTAATGAAATAATGGTAAATAGTACAAACTTATTATAATATAAGATCTATGTATATATTAAGAGTTGTTTTATTTTACTGTATGACGTCTATAAGTATAAGTTTCAACAAGAATTTTTTTTTCTTTTAACATTTTTGTCATCTATGAAATTACAAGAATATCTCTTATGTATACTTAAGTACGTAATTACTGAATATTTTATTTTGTATCTTGACGATGTTTAAAGGGGAATTATCTGCTAAACGTAAATTGCGCAAAATATGTTCCAAATGTTTAGATCTCGTAAAATATAGATTTCTTATTACTTATTTATAATTATCCTTAATTGTGATAAATGTGATATAAAAAAAAATCTGTGTGCCCCATATTATCTAGATATATATATATACAAATTGAACAAAATAATGTGTTATACGAAGAATAAATACAATATTTATGTAAATTGTGTTTTTGTTTTGTTTGTCTCAAGGTTTTTGTTTGTGAATTGTTTTTGTCTGGAAAAATTAAGGAAACTTTGTATTTTTTTAAAGATATGTAGCAATAATTTTACTACTATCAGTTATAAGGCCGCGCCTAGCTTTGAATGCGCCTCTGGGCAAATAGCGCCTTTGCGCCCTCCGCCAATATACAGCCTTGGCCATAAGTATTGAGCACCCTACAAATTTTGCATGTGTGCGATAACTATAATAGTGAATAAATCCTGCTGTTCATGAAGTCTTTTGTCAGCCTCTAAAAAATATTAAAAAGGATGACTTACGTCAAAGCTACCGATAAAACATCTGTTGCAATAAAATTTGTTATTTTTTAATTTCTCTGGTTATTTCTCAGTTCACTGCTTTCGCTCACTGTGGATACATTCGGTAATCTAGTGCGCTTTTGGTGTTTAGATTTGTGGGTGTTTAATGATAAAGCGAAGTTAGTTTAGAAAAACGTGTCCAGATAAAGCTGTTGCATGATCAAGGAAAGTCGCAGGTAAAAATTTCGAAAACTGTGAAATGTTCGTGCTGATCTCTCCAGTGTGCTATTAAGCGATTTGCCATGATCGGATCGCATGTTAATAGGTCCAGAACCGGACGCAAACGAATCACGACAGACTGTGAGGACCGTAAAATATTGAGAGAGTCGTTAAGAAATAGGAAGAAAACTTCATCAGACCTCCCTGCTGAGTTGTCACAAGGTTTTAATAACATAATATCTGCTCAGACCACTCGTAGACGGCTGCAGCAAGCTGGTCTAAAAGGCTGTAAAGCCAGGAAGAAGCCGTGGCTCTCTGAAAAAAATACAAAGGCACGGTATGAGTGGGATCGAAATCACCAAAGTTTCATCGAAGATGATTGGTCAAATATCGTGTGGTCAGACGAATCAAACTTTGAGGTAAGTTAATCAATTTGATATTCTATCAATTTTCAACAATTTGATTAGAAAATAAAATTTATGAACAAAAAAAATAATGAGCGATTTCTCTCTACAATATTTCTTCACACTTCAGATTTTTGGTATACCGGGTGTGACTTTTGTCCGTCGCTGGGCAGGTAAAGAATTTAATCTATACTGTGTGGTACCGACTCTAAAACACGGTGGCGGCAGTCTTATGGTCTGGGGCTGCCTGAGCGCTTCTGGAGCTGGAGAAATGTTGGTTTGTGAAGGACATATGAACTACAAAGCATTACGGCTCTCTTTCTCCTCACTTTTTGGCGATACAAGCATGGTCGGCGTTAAGTTCGAACAGGATAACGCACCCTATCACAAAGCTGTCCACACAAACGCTTGGTTCAGGGAAAATCAGATTGAACTCTTGGACTGGCCTGTTCAATCGCCTGATCTGAACACCAAAGAACATCTATGGGGTATATTAATGCGAAAAGTTAGGCGTCACATAATCAAGTCAAAAGACGAGTTAAAGGATCGCTTGCGCGTAGAATGGAACGCTATAAGTCCGGAAGATTGTAAGAAACTGGTGTGCTCTCTACCCAAAAGAATTACTGCTGTAATTAAAGCAAAGGGTGGGCCAACTAAATATTGATTTTTCTTAATAATAAACATAATAAACCTGTGGAAGTTAACCTGGGTGCTCAATACTTATGGCCAAGGCTGTATATATGTATATATCTTTTATACAATTATTATGGTATGGTCCCCTATACGAAATAAAACTTAAATAATGAAAATATTAAAAGAAACATTTTTGTTGCAGATGTGTGCTCTTTAAATTTTCATAATAATAATAAATAGATAAAAATAATAATAATAATAAATCATGTTGGGAAAGTGCGGCGCCCCAAGATACCCGGCGCCCGTGGGCACTGCCCATCCTGCCATTAAGGACGGCGCGGCCCTGAATTGGCGGAGTTATGGTCTTTTCCCCGAAAAGCGGGTGATGAAAACGGGGTTCTGATCCGACGACAAATCGCGAGGTGCGATGGAATACCACGAGTCAACCCAACAAACAAAATTCAAATTTCGCGCAATTATTTTTAGTAACTTCAACGCTGAAACATGAAATGACCTATAAAATTGTCTCAGATTAATAGTTCTTTTTATAGGATTATGTTGTAGTTACTAAAAATAATTGCGCGAAATTTGAATTTTGTTTGCTGGGAAGGCTATGTCGAGAATGTCCGGCCTAGTGAAAGTGGAAAAACTTTCTACCGAATTCATTGGTCGAAACGCATTCCGAGAGCGGATGTTTCGAATTCAAATCCCCGGCCAAAAGGACCGGAACATCGCAAGAAAATAATCGATCATAGTCGTTGATATCACACACTCTAGTTAGGGGAGCATAGACTGAAATGAGGTGTAGAGCCCTCAAACCTCTAATCTCGACGTCGATAATCGTCGTCTCAAGAAACCAGAGAGCGAGGACAGCCACAGAAGAATATTTGATGGTCTGTCTGATGGCGATGGCAGTGCCACCTCTTCTCTCGATCAGATCGGTAAACTCGATAATTCGGGAGTCAACCAAGTCTCGCTGAAAAATACAGCATCGATGGGATCCGCAGGCGTTCCAGGTCATTACCCTGATCTGGATTGTTTAGGAATTGGCCAAATTGGTTTCCAGTTTGCCCACTTCCAACCAAAAGGAAACTCGATAACGCATTTGTCAGGACTGGCTCGACAACTGAGGATCGTGCGATTATTGATGAGAGTTGGATATTCCTATACGATCTAGAAACCAAACGTCATTATCACATTTTTCGATTCCAAAGGCATCATTTTGAAACACTGCTACCTACTACGTTGAGGTGATCCTGAAGACATTGCGGCGCCAGATTGCACGAAAAAGAGACGAGTTGTAGGCCAACAAGAATTTTTACCCGCGAATTTTTAGCATCCACAGAGACTCTTGTGCTGGAACATTCACCCTACAGTCCAGATTTAGCCCCATGTGATTTTTTCCTCTTCCCTAAAACGAAGGAGGTGCTCAAGGGGACTCCTTTTGTTACGGAAATGATCATGAAACAGGCATGTACAGGGGTCATGAACGATCTCGATGAACAAGCTTTCCAAAATTGTTTCTAGTCATGGAAATCACGAAAAGTGTGTGCGGGCCAGAGGGGAGAGATATCTAATTTGTGACCAATTCGAAATAACAGCTCTTAAAACCAACTTACGGATACTTAATTCAGACCTCGTAGCGTGTCATCTGCACTCGAAGCGGCCTCCAAAATATCTATTCGGTGTTATTTGCTGATCATGGCAGTTGTTGCCACAGGGCACCCCCATTGCCTCTAAAATCTTCAATATTGATGTTTGTTTGTTTCGAAGTCAGTTTCCAGACGACGACGACGAAGGTCTTCCATCTCCTTTCTAGGGTTGGACTTTAGCCCTTAAACCCTTTAGTCCTCCTAATAGTACGGGACCATCCCCCGTTGGTTGTTACTAATGATTATACTATTATGTCGTCAATAGAAAAAATAGAAATTTGAGACTAAAAAAGCAAACGTAGGGAGTTAAAAGTGGTTAAAACAAACAAGAAGTATAAATAAAACATGCTCAATATTGTAAAGATAAAACTGGTATATGGGACTTCACACAAACAGAGAGCGGACTAGAATAAATCAGTCTAAAGAGTTCCGGCCAATGTGTTGGCTTAGGTCATTTCAGTGGTAGTTGAAATCCGAGCAACCCTCACTTGAGGAGGGGGTCTGTCGGGGTCGAGGTGAGCCAGTTCTCTTACCAGAGGGTTGTCAGAACGAGAAACTCTAGCAAATGTCTTCTCGGCCAACGCTGCTGCGTGCTGAAGAAGAGTAGGAATATTCAAGTCCTGATGGATCTGAACATTGCGGACGTACCAAGGCGCGTTGACTATGTATCTCAGGGTATGATTTTGAAGGGTGTTAAACCGTTTCCTATGGGAGAGTGCAGCGCTAGACCAGACCAGGGATCCATAGGTGAGTATTGGCCTCAAAAAAATGGTGTAAACTAAAAGTTTAATTTTTAGGCTGAGCTGGCTTTTGCTGCATAGGAGCAGTTTCCAGATCAGATCCTTGTAGCTCTCGTTGTTCAATTTTCAATTCATATTTTGGTAGGACTTCGTATATCGGGGTTGGTAGAAGTGAACAAATCCGGACATCTAATTTTGCTCTTTCAGTTTCTTGTTTGGTATCGCAACAAGAGCTCTTTGCCATGACTCATCACCATCTTGTCTATCGTTTTGCCAGATAATTGTCCCCTATCACCCAGCTCTATGTTATTATTTTTTAGCGTTTCTCAGTCGTCTGCCCATTCGTTTCTGGGCCTGTTCGATGCACTCCTTTTTCTGCACGACATGACGCTGCCTTTTTGATAAAAGAAAAAGTTTTGGAGTCCCCTGCTTAGGGCTACCAAGCATAGAGACTGCCCGGAGCCGTCTGCTCAGCCTTTGGGAAAAATGATGTCAAGGAGTTTTACTTTCAGACAAGGCAATGAAAATTTTGTCAATTTTTTGAAAAAAAAGGTATACAGGGTGTAACATTGGGAACGCCGTGGTCTCTGGTAGTCAAATGGTAACAATTTTGAAAAAGTTACTGGAAATATATGTAGGTGGATTAGATCTACAATTTAAAAATAATAGGCAATATACAGGGTGTTTCAAAACTTAGCAATGTACCAAAGATATGTTTTTTCTAATAGAACATCCTGTATTTTATGTCATTTTTGAGTTGTACACTGAAATCTAGATCAACTTTATTCAAGGTTTCCTATGTCTAATTTTTGTAGTTTACGAGATATTTCAAGTTTTTTGAAAATGCAATTTTGCACGAAAAGTTTAGTATCTCGAAAATTGAATGCCATATTCAAAGTTGTCGAGTATTCTACAGGTCGTTCATGTACCGAGGGCAAACTTTGTGAACTTCTTTCGTGCATAGCTTTATTATTTTAAATGGAACACCCTGTATGTGAAAATTGTTATTACTTAACCTAGGAGGTTGGATCCTCATAGAGAAAGTGACAATTTGACGTGTACTCTGTTAACATCATGAAGGCATAGTCGTTGGTTCTTGTTTGTGTTTCGGGTGTATTCACAGAAGTATCCAAATCGAAAACATCCAGATAAAAGGAGAATGAATGAAACCGTCACAATTTTCATTATTATGATACCGAAAATCGCCATCTCTCTCGTACCTTGGAGCGGCAGCATCGCTGCAGTTTGAACGTGTTTGGAGGCATTATAGGCGATTATGTAATTGGACCATAGTTCTTCAATGGGCACCTAAACGGAGACGATTTTCTAAGATTCTTAAAATGGGACTTTTGGACCGTTTTGGAAAATATTCCCTATTAGAAACCGGATGTGGCTTCAATTAGACGGCGCTCCTGCCCACTCTAAACGGTCCGTCAAAAACTACCTTCACAGGAAATTTCCTAATAGGTGGATCGGAAGTGATGGTCCGTGCAATTGGCCACTAAGGTCTCCGGACTTAACATGTATGCACCTTTTCCTATAGGGGTATGTAAAAGGGATCGTTTACAATATCTTGCCCACTGCAGAGGATATGAAAACGAGAATCAGAGACGCCTTCGGTTCAGTAACACCGGATATGCTGAGGAAAGTTAGAACAGCATTTGAACAGAGGGTTATTTTCTGTATTGAAGAAAATGGCAATTATGTTAAAAAACCGCAAATAACTTAAAAACTAGTACAGATAGTCATCTCGATTCCTCATACTGGTTTTCATACAATAAAATGTTCTATCTAATAATGTAAATACATACAGGGTGTTCCATTTAAAATAATAAAGTTATGCACGAAAGAAGTTCACAAAGTTTGGCCTCGGTACTCGGAACGACCTGTAGAATACTCGACAACTTTGAATATGGCATTCAATCAGTCAAAGGATCTACTATTTCCGCTTTTCGTTCCATTTCTCTAAATTAAGTCATTTTCGAGATACTAAACTTTTCGTGCAACATTGCATTTTCAAAAAACTTGAAATATCTCGTAAACTACAAAAATTAGACATAGGAAACCTTGAATAAAGTTGATCTAGATTTCAGTGCACAACTCAAAAATGCCATAAAATACAGGGTGTTCCATTAAGAAAAACATAACTTTGGTATATTGCTAAGTTTTGAAACACCTTGTATATTGCCTATTATTTTTAAATTGTAGGTCTAATCCGCTTACATATGTTCCAGTATAGAACTTTCCAAAAATTGTTACCGTTTGACTACCAGAGGCCACGGCGTTCCCACTGTTACACCCTGTATAACCTCTTAATATTTGACAGCCCCACGTTGGGCGCCAAATTATGAAATAGAATAGCCGCGTTGGGCGACAAGGTTATAAATAACAACGAAAATATTTTCTTTATTTTTTTTAATAATTATATTATTATAGTTAAAAACAACAACAATAAAAACAAAACTATACTTTCATATAAATTAGAAAAAGAACAGTACAAATTAATAGAGGTTAACTTTGTTTTTTTTTTATTATTTTTTACATATTTAATACCATTACTATTATACACATTTATTTGTTTTAGTTTTCCCAAAATAGCCTGTTTTATTCTCCTACTTATATTACAGTAAATAATTGTCTCTATTTAGAATTTTAGTTTTACACCTAAACTTTTATATTTTATTTCTCAAACAAGAAATTATATTCAATACAGGCAATATATAAACTAATATAATTACGATGAAAAAATACTTTGTCACTTTATTCAATACAGTCGTTTATTTGTAATCACCTATAAATATATTTTATTATAAACGTAAATGATTTTTTCCGTTGATTTTTAATCTAATCCTGATGATCTACACAAAATTAATCATTCTATAATAGAAGAAAGGAACATCAGATCGAAGGTTTTATTTATTCATTTATTTTTTAATAATAAAGATGAATCGTGGATGGCTCATTTTTCATTTTATCGATGTTTATTTGTACTAGCATTTAAAAAGAGGATATCAATGTAAACGTTTTAATATAGATTCAGTTTAAGCTTGTTTATACGTTAAGGCACTATAATAAAAGAATAAACTACTTATTTGCTTCCCTTCCCTCCCGCCCCCTTATAGCGATTCACTTTTAATATAAATAGCGGCCAATTATTACCTACTTGATTATATTTCAATTTAATCTTACCTTAAATGCACAAAAAAAAATGATGCTGGAACATTTTTTTTTCTCCATTTCATCCTAAGAGCTATCACAGATACACAAATTGGTAGATTCTACATTTTACTACATATATATATATATATATACAGTGTGTCCCCCGATTACTGCCCGGAGAGGAAAATTTTTTTTATTTTTTATTTTACGTAGAAAAGTTATTCTTAATAAAAAGTTTTGCTTGTCGAAATAGCCACTTTGCAGCAAATAAATTTGAGCTATGATCTACAGGGTGTTCATAAATTAAGAATATAAGAAAACGGTTCAAGAGTGAAGTACATTCATGCTTGATGTAACAGAAAAACATTATAACAAAAAGTTGTTTATACTTAAAAAATATCACAAAATACAAAATTTGAAATCAAAATTAGATGAAAACATTTAGGCAATAGGTAGCACAGTATCTACATGATATTAAAAATGCGACAATGCGGCCATGAGAGAAACAATGGAAAGCAATCTACGACTGTATTATTTAATTGACAGCTCCTATTTTTTGTGGTTGTGTGTCATTTAAAAATTGCGTTACGAATAATTAAAAAATGTTAACTCTTGAACAGAAGATTTTTATTGTGCGCTGTTATGCTTTTTTAAGTATAAACAACTTTTTGTTATAATGTTTTTCTGTTACATCAAGCATGAATGTACTTCACTCTTGAACCGTTTTCTTATATTCTTAATTTATGAACACCCTGTAGATCATAGCTCAAATTTATTTGCTGCAAAGTGGCTATTTCGACAAGCAAAACTTTTTATTAAGAATAACTTTTCTACGTAAAATAAAAAATAAAAAAAATTTTCCTCTCCGGGCAGTAATCGGGGGACACACTGTATATATATGTATAAATATACAGGGTTATTCAATCTAAAATGCAATTCTACATCAAATACACGGCCTACTGTTAAAAATTGTATTTTTTTGAAACTATTGCAGCTGAAGACCTTATATTCGGCGTGTTATTAACTGAAATATGAGTCATGCTGTATACAGGGTAGTCTAAAATTAAGGCTAATTTGAGCTAAATTCATCCCAATTAAGTTTTTTTTTTTTGTAAATTAAAACACCCTGTATATTATCGAATTAATAATTCTCTTTTAGAATCAACAGTTCGGATTTAGTTTTTTTTTTAATACAACACCTTGTTATACTGGGTGATTGCTAAAAATCCTCCGCTATTGGCTTAGAAACCGACCACATTTCGATGTTTATTACGAAGAGATTTCAACGAACAGGAAATGTTGCGTTTACAAACCGTAATCGTTATTCATTTATTAAGGGCGTAGAATGGGATGTTTATGGATCGCGACGTGTCAAGGTCCATAAACGCTAGCAAGGATACATTGAAGATTCTGTGACAAATTTCCAAAAAGATAGTGTTGGATTTACAAACGAATTTTCGAATACGAGTACTGAATTTTTTGAGCCTACCTTCCACCTCCCAGCGGCAAAACAAATTGTAAGAAATTATTGAAAGTTTGTGGCCAATTACGATGAAACGAGATAGAAAATCCTACCGTTTCCAATTTGTATTCTTATTAGTGCCCTAATTATTATTTTTATTTATTATAAACGATGAGAATCAAGTTTACCACCCACGGGCGCTAAAAAAGTCGTTTTCCGCTCTCCAGAGTGATTCGAGAAGTGTACTTTTGATTATTATAGTTTTCTTCTATCTCTTATACTAAAAAACATATGCTTGGACAAGTAAAATCAATCAGACTGTACTAGTGTGCACTAATTTACCGCCCACGGGCGCTAAAATAGTGTACTTTATAGCTATGTAGAGCATAAAATAATTAATAAACCCGTAACAAACGAAGCAAACTGGTTTGGCGATGTTATTAGCAAAATCCTCAAGAAAGTATCCCCACCCAAAAAGTTGTATTTGTGGTGAATTTGTTTAAAAGCCGTCAAACACTCAAAAATGGTAAAGCTGCTAAAGTCGTCGTTAACGCATGAACGAAAATAATATACAGGGTGTTACATTCGAAAAAAAAGAAAAAAACCAATTCCGAAATGGATCTCATAAAATGGACGCAAAAATTGGAACTATATTTTTAAGAAAAACCGAATAATATACAGGATGTTCAGCGTATGCAAGTCTGCAGCGGCAATGCTTCCGATCCTGTGAATAACCCTGTATATATATAAATAAATTACATACTTTAAAATGAAACACAAGCCATCTTAAACCAATCAAAAAACAAAACAATTACAATCGATTTGATTTTATTTTTAATCATTATAATCACCGTATTTATATATTTTGTTCTAGTTTCAGTCGTTTTACGTTGGCGAACATGCTGAACTTGTTGAAACGAAAGCGCTAAATTTAAACGTCGACTTTTGGAAGATTTACTCGTTCGTTAGTTGACCGTGACTTTCTCTTAAACGTTTTGCCTACAGTACCATGCTAACCTATAACATTGCCATCCCGACAGCAAAACGTATTACATAATAAATATAATATCAACACGTTTTTATTCCAAAATCCAAATTGGCCGATTTTGACAATCCTCAATATTCGCGTTTCTATTTTATTTTATTTTTGTTTTGTTTTTGTTTAAACAACATGCAGACTTTTGTTTTTTTTTGCAACTTTTATTCTACTTAAAATCTACCTAATCAAGTTTCTTCGGCGAATTTGTACCGTACGAAGAGCCTTTGCTGATTTTCGACATACCGATGGTCTTATTCAACAGTACAGAAACTGTAAAGTTAAAAAATCAAAGCAGCATAACACAATCAACTACGATTCATTAATTTTTTTACTTACATGTTATTATAATACTCATCCCTATTGAGAAATACAGCAGTTCACCGCTGAAGAGGAATTTAACGAGGTAATATACCATTGGACACAATATAGCAACGAACCAAATCGCTATATTAAACAAGGAATTAACACGTCTCTTCACACGGATAACATCCGTCCTTTCTATCCCGGACGTCGCGAAAAAATCACCAGTTTTAATAAAACTCTCCCTTAATTTATCCTAAAACAAAAAATCGCGAAAAAAAACTCGAATTTCCCCTCGCGAAATCGCCTCACCTTATTAATAAAAAGCTGCCTGAGAAATTCCTCCTGACCTTCCTCCGTTTCCGGGACGTCTTCTAGCGGGATCCTCTTCATGTACATGTGAGCCGTCACCGATTTACCCAATAATAAACCGGTGATCGTCGGTTCGTGAGGATCGTTCTCGTGGAAGGCCAACTCGATATCGTAGATGGCCGGGACTTTACCTTTCATGGACGGTAAACTAGCGATGAAACCCCTAGTTCGCGGTAGTAGATGATGCTTCAGTTCCGGTAGACCCTTCTCCCTAGCGAACTCTAACGACGCTAGATGCTTCTTCGGCGTGAAACGTGTGCCTTCGGGGAATAATAATAGCTGGAAAAAAAGTGTACCCTGTATATTACAATGATTTATGCGATGTGATATTTAAATTTTGTATTCACGTCAATATGAAACGAGTACTTATGGAGATAATATTCCGATATTCGTCTTGGCTGCTACGTCACGAATCTGGTTTCGGGAGTCGCGTTTTGCTTCGAATGGGCGAGAGAAAAAATAATACGACTGTTATGGGTGGATTATGAGCTGAAAGGTACAATTTCCACAGTTGATGCAGTAAGTTTGAAAGTAGTGTCAACATCAAGAAATGCCACAATATATGAAAAAAAAGCCCGATTCCACGTGGTTTCGACCAGAAGTCTCGGCAGCTGACGAGGCTAAAAAGATCGAAACTACGTGGTCCGTTTCTAATTCTCGATCTTTTTTCATTGTGCTCGTTTGCAGGGCGATTCCAACAATATATCATAAGCGGCTAATAGTTTTTTCGTGTCATGGTAGTGCAATATATACAGGGTGTCCTAAAAAATACATCTCGTAGTATTTAGCATGTTTGTTTCTTAAGATATTCGTCCACTCGAAGCGAATTAAAGATGGCTGCCATAAAATATAAATCATTATACCAGGTTGTAAATTACTGCGGACATTTTAGGACACACTACATACGCAATGCAAAAACAAAAAACTACCATAAAAAATACAACAAATAGAAAATCTATTAAACTCGACGTTTCGTCGCTAATATAAGTGGCGTCTTCAGGAGCAAAAAAGGGGGTTGGGTGAGGGGAGAAATGCCCTCATAATAGTGTCGCGGACATCTTTCGTAGTCTCTAAAGACTATTCTCCCACATTTAAATCTGCCGATTCTAACAACGCGCTGTATCCACCGGTTTTAAAAACGTATCTTTGAGTTATCAATATGCAATGCAAAAATAAAAAAAAAACAATCAAAAAATACAACAATACAAAATCTATTAAACTCGACGTTTCGTCGCTAATATAAGTGACGTCTTCAGGAGCAAAAAGAGAGTTGGTGAGGGGATGCGGAAAGGGGAGAAAAGCCCTCATAATAGTGTCGCGGACATCTTCCGTAGACTCTAAAGACTGTTCTTCCACATTTAAATCTGCCGATTCTAACAACGCGCTGTATCCACCGGTTTTAAAAACGTATCTTTGAGTTATCAATATGCAATGCAAAAATAAAAAAAAAACAATCAAAAAATACAACAATACAAAATCTATTAAACTCGACGTTTCGTCGCTAATATAAGTGACGTCTTCAGGAGCAAAAAGAGAGTTGGTGAGGGGATGCGGAAAGGGGAGAAAAGCCCTCATAATAGTGTCGCGGACATCTTCCGTAGACTCTAAAGACTGTTCTTCCACATTTAAATCTGCCGATTCTAACAACGCGCAGTTTTCACCGGTTTAAAAAATGTATCTTTGAGTTATCAATATGCAATGCAAAAACAAAAAAAAAACAATCAAAAATACAATACAATATTTATTAAACTCGACGTTTCGTCGCTAATATAAGTGGCGTCTTCAGGGACAAAAAGAGAGTTGGTGAGGGATTGGGGCGAGAGGAGAAAAGCCCTCATAAGTGTCGCCGACATCTTTCATAGCCTTTAAAGACTATTCCTCCGCATTTAAATCTGCCGATTCTAACAACGCGCTGTATCCATCGGTTTTAAAAATATATCTTTGAGTTATCAATATGCAATGCAAAAACAAAAAAAAATAATCAAAAAATACAACAATACAAAATTTATTAAACTCGACGTTTCGTCGCTAATATAAGTGGCGTCTTCAGGGACAAAAAGGGGGTTGGTGAGGGGCTGAGGGGAGGGAAGAAAAGCCCTCATAACAGCGTTGCGGACCTCGAGATGTTCCATAGTCTCTAGTCTTCCATATTTAAATCTGCCGATTCTAACAACGCGTTGTCCCCACTACTTAAAAAAAATGTACGTTTGAGCCATCACCCTGTATAGATCAACAATGATAAAACTGCTATTTTTGCTTCGAATAAAATTATTTGATTAATAAATAAAATACAGAAAATGATATAAAAAGCTTCATTTATAATTTGCCGATTCTAACAACGCGTTGTCCCAACTACTTAAAAAGAATGTACATTTGAGCCATCACCCTGTATAGATCAACAATGATAAAACTGCTATCTTTGCTTCGAATAAAATTATTTGATCAATAAACAAAATACAGGAAATGATATAAAAAACTTCATTTACAATTTAAACACAAACCCAAACAATTAAGCCGCGATAATTATACGATAACCTTCAGGAGAGTTCAAATTTTAATTCGAAGCTAAACGATGATAATTTTTAAGGTCAATATTTAATAAATAAATAATATGTACGTAATAAATAGACATACCCACATCGGATCAGGATGTTCGGCGAGTTCTGTGACCTGTCTCCGTATAACTTCCTTGTCTTTCTCGAACGATCTCTCCAAGAAGACGAACTCTGAGAATTTCCAACACCACCCCAACACCGGCATGTACTGTATGACCTTTTTAGCGTACGCCTTGCAATTCTAAACGGTGTAATGCTGTGATAATCATCGTGGGAAAATAATTTAAAATCGACTCACCCCTAACATCCGTATCCTATCGCAGGTCATCCAACCGATTAACCAATCGATTTCGTACGTATGATTCATAACGCAATAAGCATGTTCTTTGCCCCAATACTTGTCTAAATCTTCCCGTTTTATGTATAATATAACGTTAGAATCCGACCACCAATCTCCCATAAAAACTAGTTCTGGAAAAAAGAAAACCGGTTGTATCGGAATTATGCGATGAGGATTGTAAAACGACTTACGTGAATAAATCGAGAAGCAACAATACCAATTGAGTTTCCTGTAGAGGCGTTTATTAATTTTATGTATCGTTAGGTACAAAATGCATTGTATACAATTTACTAAAATCCCCGATGTAAAAAATGTTATAGCAAAACATAATTGAATTAATCTTGAGCGTTTTAATAGCTGTAACTTTGATAGATCCATTTTATTGTGCTGTTGTTTCGTTAGTGGAATTATGTTGTGCTCTGAAAATTATTGTGATAAGTCTTGTTTACTTAAACGTATCTTTCGCGATAAATAATAATTGTAATTTTTGTAGTATATCGTAAACAATTACACGAGACTGGAAGCCGGACTATCGATTGATTAAAAAAAAATTTTATGTAGGTTAAATGAATCTAAATTGACGACGTTATTAAAAAATAATAATCATTACTTACGTTTACTTTATAGTAATAAATAAATAAATATTATAGCATCTTAGAATTCGTGTTATTAATACTATTTTGAACTTGTATAAGATTCACTAATTTTTGACAATTAATTTCCACAAACCTTACAAAAAATTATATACCTACACAACTACCCTAAAATTCAATAGAAAAATGTTACAAAATCACTAACGTCAAATCAACCAAAATATATTTATTTTTTTTCCGTGAAACTTTATAGACGATTTAATAATTTCAATTTAAGATTCGTATTCAGTTTTTATCAGTTAAATTAACGCACGTTCACACACACTCATACACATCGTATAATTCACAAACGATACGAGACAATAGGATCAATTTATACGATTGAATGGTTGGTAAAGGATTTGCATTTACTCGCAGACATTATCATATTTTCGTGTAAGTTCAAAGTACAATTGGATTTATAGAGGATTTTTTCGACTTAATCTCATCGCTGTTTTATATTTTGATCGGTATTATTTCATCGAAACATATCTTTTAAGATATCTCTAAACTACAATGTAAATAAAGGTGTAATTTTATATCCTTTTTTACATTTAAACAATGGAAATTTCGTCGATTACAACATGCAGGTGGATCTACGCTACCTTCATGTTATTGTTCGTATTGACACTTTAATTGACTAATTATAAACGAATCATAATCAAATTGCGTTTAAACTAAATATATCGTTAATTAATGATTTTATTTTGTATTGTGTTAATATTGTGTATTGTACTTTTTTAAAATAATTTTAATAATAAAAAAAATATATCTACCGGGTGATTCATCTCGAATGTATTTCCTCGTAACTTGATCATCGATAATAATAATATGAGAATTAGATTAACAAATTCATTATAGTGTCAATAGCGATTAAACTATTGCAAAACATTCAGTCTAATTCGATTCCATTACCAACAAAAACTATTTTCCATGTTCTTTTCTAATTTATTCTTTTCTTTTAATTGCTTGTTATACAACTCGACCTCAAAATTCAATTTAATGTTAATTAATGCCTTGCACATTGTTGAATATCCTCGCATAATTGAAATAAAGTAACGTGTTGACATCGTTTTTTTCCCTCTGTTCTATACGTGATAAAATAAAAGTTAGAATATTTTGAGTTACCGACGTGTATATATCTCTCATTATTGTTTTATACGCGAGCAATGTTCATCTTACATTGTTGTCTAGCGATAATTAATTGTGAATTTACTTTGTGTTATATCTACTTATTCGTTGCGTAAGTTTAGTTTAGACTTACAAAATTAGCTAATCCTGTATTATATAGATAAAAACCCAATAAAACTACTTGGTTTAATGATAAGATTTCTATAGTATTTTTTGTGTATTATTTATAGGATGTTTAGATACATACTTGAAATATATATACAGGATTATTCACGGAACTGATTTGTTAGAACTTTTTGATGTTTTCGAAATTCAACATTTCTGAAAACTTGTAATTATAACTGATATCATCTGGACTCATCAGCTTTCTTAATTTAAAAAGCATAGTATATTTTTTATGAGTTTTGTATATCAGGCATACAATTCTGCATCAAAACTTATTAAGACACCCTACGTCAAGAATCAGCCGTTTTTGAGTTATTCAATTTTTTTCAAATATTTCTGAAGGCATTGCAGCTAAAGACCTCATATTTGGCTTGTTAGTAGCCGAAATAGCATACATCAAATTTACGTCCTAAAATTTATAATAATTTATACAGGGTCGTGCATAATTAACGTTCATTTCAACCAAGTTCACATCGATGAAAGTCACTTTTTTTTTAAATGGAACATCCTATACAGGGTGATTGGTGAGAATGGCCTATTAAAAGTATTATACAAACGGATCGGAATTTTAAAACAAAATTTTGCATTTGGATATGGTTGAATATGAACTATCACGTGAAAATATTTTCGAATAAATATCACTTCCGGTTAAAAATAATTTTTTGTTGTTGGAAAGTAAATACTCGCATTGTTTACCCTAATTATTGTGCTAGTACAGATCTATTTCTCACAGTGTAGGCGACTAACTAAAATGACAGACGTCAAAATAAGTGGCAAGTAAGTATGTAAAACAAATGAGCTAAGCACACTTGCTTCTGTAAATTGACATATTTGAGCATTTTAGGTACGGAAGTTAATTAAATCGTTATAACTTATTAACCTTACATTTTAGGTATAGGAACACCTAATACGGATTCAAAGAGAATATTTTGTAGAATCATAATATCTAATAAAATATATACTTTTCCATTTAAGAAAATCTACTTTTTGCGGATTGAACTTATTTATAAGCAACTAAGTTTTTAAACACCCTGTATAATGTTACAGAAAAGACTTCAAATGCTGTATAACTACATGATATCAGCTATGCGTATGCAAAATTTCATTCGCCTCATTTACTCCTACGTGAAGTAATATCACTATAAAGTAGGATCGGTATCTGTCACTTTTTTTCTTTAATTGCAAATAACTCAGAAGGAATGGTATTTAGGTATAGGGTATGATACATGAAATATGTGTAAAATTTATCATAGAAGCTGAATTTGTAATTTATTTTATAGCATGCTATTTAAAAAATCGAAGTTGATGCCCACTTCCGGTTAACCGGAAGTGATATTTATTCGAAAATATTTTCACATGATAGTTCATATTCAACCATATCGAACTACAAAATTTTGTTTTAAAATTCCGATCCGTTTGTATAATACTTTTAATAGGCCATTCTCACCAATCACCCTGTATATTATTGCATTTTTGAATACACTTAATAATTCTCTATTATTCCTTATTAGACATATTAGCTTCTATCTTTTACGGTTTACATACATTAAAAGAAAAAAATGAAAGGAAAATAAATCTAAAATATCGTTTGTTTTCGGTAATGTATTTCATTTGCCATTTTGCTTGACAGATGTCAATTATGTGTATTCATATTACAAATACAATATCAATTATTTTGACATTCAAGGATTACTAAGATTTTAAATGCATTAAAAAGGCGTTTCTTTCGGTGTTTCATCAGGCAATCTCTAATAACTCGAAAACCGGAAAAGATAAAAGCTAATATGTGTAATAATCAATGATAGAAAATTATTAAGTGTATTTAAAAATGCAATAATATATAGGGTGATCCATTAAAAAAAAAGTGACTTTCATCGATGTGAACTTGGTTGAAATGAATGTTAATTTTGGACGACTCTGTATAAATTATGATAAATTCGTCGTTTGACGTCAACTTGATGTATGCTATTTCGGCTAAAAACATGCCAAATATAAAGTCTTCATCTGCAATGCCTTCAGAAATATAGAATTTTGAACATATTGTTGCAAATGGCTCTATATTTGAAAAAAATTTAATAACTCAAAAACGACTGATTTTTGACACAGGGTGTCTTAGTAGGTTTTGCAGAATTGTATGCTCGATACAAAAAACTCATCAAAAATATACCATGCTATTTAAATTAAGAAAGTTGACGTCAACTTCCGGTAAACCGGAAGTGGTACAATAGCGCAAATGATTTTGCTGATGAGTTCCGATGATATCAGTTATAATTACAAGTTTTTAGAATAGTTGAATTTCACCCTGTATATATATCGGCGAAAATAAACAAATAAAATGATCCAAAATACATAAAAATAACAAAGATATAAAGTTGGTATCGGTAAAAAATGGATTGGCAACAAAATTTAGCGTTTCTTTTTCAGGAGCCAAACGTGATAGAAATCAATATTTTATATTGATTCAGAATCATAAATAAGTTGCTGCGCTCAATGCAGAAGATTCTATTGAGACGTTGATAGTTATTGCTTTAATAGCCCACAAATTCTAAAAGTTCGATAAAGATTCAATGGTGAAAAACGTACCTTCGAAATATCAGGATTGTTAAGTTTTCTTGTTCCAATTTCGGAGGCAAACAATTTTGATAATAGGCGGTTCAGGATTCAAATAATTCTGAAGCGAGAACTATGCGAGGATATTTCGAATACAGAGTTGAACGGCAACAGAAGCAAAAACACACACACAAAGACAAGACGCAGCCAATTTGGGTCATTTGGGTATTGTGAAAGACTGTAAGCCAGCCAATAATTGCCAACATAGAGAAGGTTCATAAATCTAAAGTTAGAACACGAGGAAAAATAAATCAGCAAAAGGAAACTGAAATAGCTGATAAAGTGATGAATAAGAAGAAGAATACCTAGAAATAAGGGTGAATATGGAACTATGTCACAGAAGACTAGGCCATCCCATTAATGAGGTTCTAGCAGAGCTCCGTCAGCCCGTCCAGAAGCCTCGTAAAGATCCGCTACTTCCATCTAGCTACAGGCCGATAAATCTTCTGTCTAATCTATCCAAGAAGGAAATAGCCGCCGGTGTTCCACAGGGATCCCTTCTCGCACCAACATTGTTCTTGACATATATGGTAGATCTACCTAAAATCCCTCAGGTGTACTTAGCAATATATGCAGATGGTACGGCCTTATAATAGTACACCTCATCTCCCAGCGAGGAGATCTTGTGCAGACTTCTGCAGACACAAGTTGATGCCATAATTGAATGGGGATCGGAGGCTTACTTTTCAGCAGCATGTGAAAAGTATCAGAGAGATTTCTGGCACCAAGATCAGCATTACTCCCCCTCCTTTGCTCCAGGAGTATACTTTATCCTTGAGGTTGAAAGTGTTGATCTACATCTCTTTTTTGCGTCTCATAATTTCATATGGATCCCTTTGTTGGTCAAGCCTAGCGAAGACAAACCTACAGAAGTTAGAGGTCCTTCAAAATACGATCCTTCGGATGCTGGTTGGAGCTTCTTGGTTCGTAAGGAATGAGTTGACTTGAAAATCCCATCCCTTAAGGACCACCTGTCAACTTTGTCACTGCTGCCAATCCGCTGGTCTTACACCTAATGGAACTAAACCCCGACGAACCACCGCCCAGGGTAAGAGTCAACAACGTAGTGCTGAACATGGACAATCCATAGAAAGCCTACACTTACGAAGATCACAACATCTTAGCGATCGCAGACTCCGAGGCTGAGGAACCACACTTCAAGGGCCGTATGGGCCCAACCGGGAGAGAAAAGGGCTAAAGAACCCTGGACGAAAACAGAAGGACCACCGGTGTCTACAGGGTACAGGTTGACGGGCTCGTGGAATGGTTAACGAAATGGAGATTGAAGGTCAATTCTTCAAAGTGCGAAGCTTTACGTTTCTCGCGTAAGCGAAACCCTTCCCCCACCACCATTGTCATACAGGGCGAACGTCTACCTTGGAGACCCTATGACTCCAAGTTGAACACTTTTCGAATATCATCTCCAAATCCTTGCGAGTGAGGGCTGTCTTGTATCCGCTAGTCCAGTGCTAGCATGTCACAAATAAAGCGTCTGAATGTCTTGTAGAACCCGGTGGTGCGTATGATTGTTTCGGCACCTGGTTCGTAAGCAATGCAGAGATTCATAGAGATTTATAGTTTCCGATTCTAGCGGAGTATACGCTGGCACTGATCAGAAGGACGTTGGATAGGGCATCTCGGTTGAAGAACCCCATAATTCAGGGTATTCCAGGTTAAAGGAGCAATCGCTCCAACCTTGGCACAGCAGAAGCTCTAAGACAACTAAATAGACAGGCAACATTAAATAAAATGTTCCGATAAAGATCTGTTCATTCTACAGCGGCCATATTGTTCTTGTAATTGACAGATATTGAAACATCCTATAGACATAATAACGTTTCAGTCTCAAAACAACTTTTTTTTCTTTCCAAATTATTTCTGTTCCATATTTTTGTTGGTTTTGTTGTGTCAAACTTTTATTTCAAATGTCTATTTAGACATTTAAACGACGCTTTATGGATGTTATGTTGTTCTTAAATTTACGTCCGTAAGATGTCATGAGGCGGACCTCAATTAGATGTCTTTTGTTGTATAGGTAATTGCTTAATACTTATGGAAAACCTCGCTTCGAACAGCAAGGATGGTTTCTTCTAAATAAATAAGGATGATTTGGGGTCCCATTTCTCTGCCAACTTGGCTTCAACTTTATAGTTATAAAGTAGAGAAAATCTAGACGAATCTAGAGGAATAAAATTAATTATCTATTATAATTTACATAAAGATTATTATGAAAGATTTAATTATTTAAAATTGAGTCATTTAACATTGATTTATTCGACCACAATTTGGTAATATTTATTAATTAAATAACTTGTGTGCTAAACTTGAAATGTGTTCTACAATTCACGGATATTATTTCGTGATATTTACATTGATTCTAACAAAATATAAACTGCAATCTAATCCTACTATTCAGATATTTAATTCAAAAACCGCATTTATTACTATTACGTAAAAAAAAACATTGCCAAATGTTGAGGAGAAAGTTGTTTAATAAGCGATTCAACTAATGTCAATTTAATTTTGAAAATAATAATATAATAACTACAGTTTCTAGCGAAATAAGAATCTTATTAAATAAAATAGATACACAATAAGTAGTTATAATGAAGGATAATTATACATACACTGTGCTCGATGAGTAATGTACCAGGATATGTCATTTGTCATAGTCACACTCTGTCTTAGATTCAATGAGACTGATCTAAAAAAATATAGGAATGGTTTATTATTTTGATTTTTTATTATTGTTCATTCAAAATAGTCCCCTTCTGAGTCAATACAATGCAGGAAACGTTCAAAATGAAACATTTTTTATACTCATCGGCTGCAATGGCCGGTCGAAGTCTTTTGGATGACCCGAAACGATTGATTGTCCAATCGTTGTAGAACATTATTGTCTTGATTTTGCTCTTCTCTTTTAGCTCTTCAAGTGACTCCACGCCCTAGAATTTGTTTGGCTTTACACAAGTTTTTTATTTTAAATTTTGAATTTAATCACCTTTTTAAAAGTTCAATATTTTTACAATCATGACTAAAAAATAAAAAAGTCATCTACATAAAGTGCAATTATGGTTAAATTGTCACTTTCCTTTTTAATAACCAAACATATGGTTCAATCTCAGATATCTTGTTGCCTAATTTTTTTAATTTTAAGATACCATTTAAAAAGCCTGTTTTTACATTGAACTGAAAAATATTTAGATTAAGTTGAACTAATAAAGCAATTAAAAGTCTTAAGGTAGAACGTCTCACTACTGGTGAAAAAGTTTTGTCATAATCAATACCAGGCTTTTGCAAAAAACCTTTTGGCGCTCGAGTCTTGAACGATATTTTATACAGTGCGTCCATAAAGTAATGTTTTTCAAATTATACTCTAATATACAGGGTGACCCACCTTCGTGTGATGACGCCATCACCATTTTTTTTCAATTTCCGGATTTCTCTTGATGAGCTGATTCCAAAAATGTATAACACGTTGCTTCAGATTGATACAGGGTGGGGAAGAATGCCATACGCAAAGGCCACAAAAAATCAACGTACGGACTGGTATTGCGAGAAACACAATTATTGGCCCATATTTAACAGCAGCATTATATCTGGATTTCATACAAAATAAATTAATTCCAGATCTGATCCAACGTTTTCCTGGTATTCAAATACCCACTAATCTCGACCGCAGAATCTGGTTTCAACAGGATGGTACACCGCCACATTTATGCGTTAGGACTTTATGGACACACTGTATAACCTTCACTGTCGCACTCTCGCTTAAAAACCCATTTGCACTGCACAACCGTACGACTATTAGGAACATCGACCACTTCCCACGTCTGATTTTCCTCAAACGAATCCAGTTCATCTTTCATCGCTTATTTCTATCTACTTGCATCTGGTCTTAACATAGCATTTTCAAGTGTTACTGGGTCATCATCTAAGCTGCTAGCTGCACACACATAAGTCATATTGACATCTCTATCTGGTAAAAAAAATCTGGTAAATCTTCATCATCATTCGTGAATGATTCTTCCTGACATCACTGTCATTAACTTCCATACCTCCCACTAAATCTGTACTCTCATCAGTTTCACTGGAAACTTCTGGATCTGACCGTTCGGCTGTTACAATACTAACATACTTGTCAGTGTCGTGAGCGGACTCAAGCTGGTATACCGACGGCTCTAAAACGGATCAGGGCGTAGGCCCTTTCATTGAGCTTCAGCAAGGACTCGACAATTTTCCAGGCTGAGGTTGCTGCGATTCACCACTGTATCAGAGAAGTAGACAGTTGGGCCGAACCAGGAAAAAACGTCGCTGTTTACTCTGACAGCCAAGCAGCACTTAAAGCGATTAGTTCCGCAAGTGCTGACTCAAAGCTGGTTTGGGACTGCGTAAGAGCCCTAAATGAGGTGGGCACCCTAAGGAAAATAACTTCGGCCTGGGTTCCCAGCCACACGGGAGTGAAGGGAAACGAGGCGGCCGATGAGCTGGCCGGACGAGGTTCGTCAAGGCCTTTCATAGGAGCGGCTCCTTCCTTCGGCATTACCAAATCACAAATTAAGAGGTCCATCTACGAATGCTCACAAAATAAGTCCAAGGAATGGTGGGAAAGTACGCCAGGACAAAAACAGGCTAAGGAGTTCCTAAGGGAACAGAGGCCTAAGTTTACTGAAGACCTACTGAGTAAAGACAGGAAGACTGTCAAAATGATAGTAAGTCTGATAACCGGTCATTGCAGACTGAATACGCATATGTTTAACATGGGCCTGGCAGAAAATGCTCTCTGAAGATTCTGTCAAGAGGAAGAAGAAACCCCAGTTCATGTTTTGTGCCACTGTGACGGCCTAGCGAGGACAAGGTTGCTAGTAATGGGGGTAGAGAACCCCACAGCCAACGGCTACACAAAAGAGCCGCTCTCAAAAATGATAAGTCTGATTAAGAAGGCGAAACTAGAGAGCGTTCTCTAAGGTAAAGGGGATCACAATAGACCTGTAAAGGTCGCGGTGAAACAGGCCCGCATGCCACCCCACTCCTAACCTAACCTAACCTAACATACTTGTCAGTATCTTCAATTACGATGACATCTAGGCTAGAAGAAACTGTATTATTGCTGGGACAGCCGACAAATATTTGTTTAACTGCCTTGGTTTGTAAGATTTTTAACGAAACTTCCTTTTTTGCAATATGAAATTTTAACAATCCGATCAGTGTACATATTATGTATCACGATACATAATTAAATTTTTCGACCTGTCCTGTTTCGAAAGCCGCCTTACTAGATGATGTAACAATCTTATTAAACCTTTTTATAATAATGATTTTTTTTCTCTGTGCAAAATGAATTTATATATTTCGGTCACTTTATTATTTATATAATCGTAAATTTAGATAACGGTTCATCTAATAACCATTAGCTCATTACTGATGCGTGAAAAAAAATGACTCACGACGATTTTGAAGGTGAAAGTTCTCTTGTTAACGATTAGCATCGACTTCTTGTGAGGCGACCTGAAAATCTTCTTTTTTTCTTTTTACTAACCTGTAGTGGTGACCCTTTTATTCCACCGTTGAATAAAATATAATCTTTGAAATCATACCCGCGTAACCTGCGGTAGTCTATTGCTGTCATGTCTTGGAGGTAACCAAATGGGGGACTGTTAGAACTTTATTTCTTATGCAATTTTCTTTATAATGGCTAATTTACGGTCGCTCTGGTTTATTTCACTCTTAACTGTCGTACGAGAAACACAGTTTGTTGTATCCTTTTTTTCCTAATTGAAATGGCAGTGAAAACGTCAGTTGTTTCTAGTTTGTTTGTAATTTATTGTTTGTTTGTTTTCGGTGTTTTCGGGGAGACTCAACAGGTATTATTATAATTTTTTTAATTCTTATTAATTATAAATTTAATTTTAAATATGTCAGGAATAAATCTTCAACTTTCTACTTTTTATTTATTTAAAATATTAAACAACTGTTGAGAGCATCTTTTAAATTATGACGACAGCCGCGATAAAGAAAGTGTTTTCACTTAAACTTAACAATCTAGAGATAATATTTATTAACGCGAAACTTTCATCGGTAATCTATTCTGTTGTGTATTGACGATTGTCCTATTATCCCCGATGTTCTAGCTAGGCGTGCACGAAAGGTGTTTTTTTTTCTCTCATTTAATTATTGTTATATTTCTTGGGCTTCTAGTAAGTTGATCAAATTTTATTTCTTTCTATAAAATCTGTCATTATTATAGCTGGTATTCTTATAGCTTCATATGGTGTTCATCGGTTCATCGGAGAAGGAATTCATATGTTTGAGCAAAAGAAACAGTACAAAATGGGGCAAAACTTTCCTTTATAATTATTTTTGGATTATCTTTCATCGGGGTGTTGGCATGACTGCAATCCACTCCTCCACCCCCCCTCATTACCAACCAATCAAAAATCTCGAAAATAAAAGCAGTAGAAAATAGAAATAAAAAATAGGACACCATTTTTTTTTTCATTCACAAAAAAGGAGTTTAAATCTTTCAAGAATGGAAGCTGCAGAAAAATTCTAGTTTGCATCACAAACAACAGAGTAAACTTTAGCTGCAATTAACAGTGGAAGATCGCGAAAATGGAAGCAACACAAGACTACATGAAAAATCGAACAAAACTTTAGTTTAGTTTCTTTGTAATTTTCTTTCTGTTGGGCTACACATAAGTCTGCAGTAAAGCCCAAAAAAAATAAATTATTTTTTTCTAAAACGGAATCAGCAGGAAAATTGCAGTTTTCAGCACAAAACACTACCAAAAAGATGCAAAATTAATCCAAAATTGCGGTTAAAAATATATTTTTTTAATATCTTTGATTGGGGTGTAGTCAAGTTTGTGGAACAACAGCACAAAATGACATAAACACACAACTAAAAGCACTTTGCTCCAAATTTCGTTTTAAGTTCTCTTTTGGTGGGAGAGGGGGTTGGTATGCCTAGAACACCTGAAAAAAAAACGAAAGCAGGACAAAACTTCAGTTTCTAATACAAAATTTGCTACAAAAATGTCTGTTTTTTTTTAAATTTCTTTGTTTGGGATTTTGACAAGTTTGTTGAACAACAGGACAACAATATTACAACACTTTGGTCCAAATTTCTTTTAAAGTTGTCTTTTGGTGGCGAAAGGGGTTGGTATGCCTAAAACACCTCAAGAAGGTAGGACAAAACTTTAGTTTCCAGTACAAGATTGATTACTAAAAGCACTTTCGAAATTTCGTTTGCTGGGGGAGAGTGTTGGTATGTCTAGAACACCTAAAAAAAACAGAAGCAGGACAAAACTTCAGTTTCCAGTACAAAATTGATACAAAAATGTCTGCTTTTTTAGATTTCTTTGTTTGGGACGTTGACAAGTTTGTTGAACAACAGGGCAACAATATTGCAACACTTTGGCTTTAATTTCTTTTTGAGGATTTTTTTAATGGGGCTATGCCTAAAAATCTCAAAAAAAAACGTAAGCAGGATAGAACTCCAATTTCCAGTATAGAATTGCTACAAAAATGTATGTTTTTTTTTCAAATTTTGGAACGTTGACAAGTTTCTTGAACAACAGGACAACAATATTACAACACTGTGTTCCAAATTTCTATTTAAATTGTCTTTTGGTGGAGAAGGGGGTTGGTATGCCTAAAACACCTCAAAAAAGTGAGACAAAGCTTCAGTTTCCAGTACAAAATTGCTACAAAAATGTCTGTTTTTTATTTTTTTTTGTTAGGGATGTTGACAACGAGATTACAACACTTGGGCCCTAATTTATTTCTGAGTATACTTTTAAGGGGGAGGGGGAGAGGAAGGTTGGTACATCTTGAAAAAGAGAACTCAAATCTTTCCAAAACAGAGACAGGACAAAACTTCAGTTTGTAGCACAAAAATGCTGCAGAAATGTATTTTTTTTAATTTTTTTTTGATTGGGATGTTGACATGTCTACAGAACAATGGTAAAATGGCAAAAAAATATTGTGGGGTGCCGATAGCGGTACAAAATTGCTGCAAAATTTTGGTCACAAATATTTCTTTAATATTTGTTTTGATTTGTAGTGCTGACATATTTGACGAACTCAGTAAAGGATATTAAAATATTCTAAAATGGTTGCAATATAAGACTATGGTCGTTATTTTGTTTTTTTTTTTTAGTTTTTTTGTTGTTGGGGTGAGGGCCATGAAAATTCAAATCTTTCACAAAAGGAAAGAGGAGAAACATTTTGTCCCTACCACAAAAAGATAGAAAATTAGTACAAAATTTTGTTTAAAAGTGTTTTTTGTTTAAATTTTTTTTATTGGAGTGCTGATATGTCTGTGAAACAACAGGTTTTAAAAAAATTTCTAATTTTTTTAAAACGTTTTTCTAATGAAAATTTTCTAATGAAATCAGACTGGAAAATTTAAATATTATTAAGACTAGTTGACAAGTTGGCATCTATGTCTGTGATACCTCTAAAGAAATAAATCAAACGTCTCGAAAACAGAACCAACACAACATTTTCGAGCTGCAGTAGAAAAGGGCACAACACTAGCATAGAATGTTTTTTTGCCATAGAATGAAGAAACTTTGACTCTAATTTTTTTGGTGGCGGGGGAGAGGGAGAGGGGTGATATATCTATACAAAATTAACATAAATATTTCTTTAATTTTGTGGCCGTTATTTTTCTTGTTGTCTTTCGTTGGGGTGAGGCCTCCTCCTCCAAAAAGAAAATTCAAATCTATCACAAACGAAAGCAGCTCAAAAGTTTTGTTGTTAAACATAAATGATGACTGACATAAAACCTTAGCTTGTAGCGCAAAATTACTGAAAAATTTTGGTTTAATTTTTATTTTGATTAGAGGGTGTTGGCATGTTTGACGAACTCAGAAAAGGACATCACAATATTCTGCAAATAAAAGCAACTTAAAACGCTTGCAGCATAAAGCTATTGCTGTCATTTCTTTTTGATTTAGATTAGAACAAAATTTTGGCTAGAAATAGTTTCTTTTTACGAATTCGTTTAATTGGGGTGCCGACGTGTGTGTGAATTTATCACCTCTAGACCTTTCAAAAATCTTGCTCAGCAAACCAAGCCTCCACAGGAGGAATTGTCTGCACGGCTTACTCCTTAATTTATCTCTTTTCTCGTGAACGTTACAAGTATTGCTTGCACAATATCTTGCACAAAAAAGTCAATGTTTAATAGAAAGTTTTTTAAACCAGGAAGATGAGTCTTATCCTCTTGTAATTACTTAATATGTTTGTGTTTACTTTTGTTATGCTTGTCTTATTTCCGGTTGCAGACACAAAAGTGTAAAGTTCCACCATCAGCTCCGAAGAACATAGAGAAAGTCATAAACAAATGCCAGGATGAAATCAGAATGGCTATCTTATCTGGTAAGTAAACGCAGCAAAAGTCTGTTATAAATATAAATAAGGTAGAAACGTGTGTCTAGTCTATAGTAATAATTCTTGCGTGTACACTCGATCTTGACACACACTTGAAAATATTTAGCATATCTAATAGGATCTGTATAATTTTTCTTTGTGATGGAAAAAAATGCCTTTCACTCCTGCGTAAACGGTATCTATTATAATTTATTTTTAATATTTAAAATTCAGAAACTTACAAATTTAAATTTTAAAATATTTATCAATTATTTGCTTTCTTTAAATGCATAAATATCACATATTATTAATATCTAATAGTAATAAGTTCTATTTTAAATAGAACGACAATTCTTGACCTTAAAACATTTACGCAACGATTCTAATTGACTTGTGACATTTCTGCAGGTAATACATTTTTGCGCAATGTTCATTTCACACACTCACACGCATTATACATGTTTCCCAATACATAATTCAGGATCTAATAATTATATTTTACGATTTAAACGTCAATTAGAAATTACACAGTACAAGAAATGTATAAAATATTTATTTAGATCTTAAAATTAAAAGCGTTATTAACGCTGTCGTTAAAATGATATAAACATACAATTAAAACTAATTAAAAGGTCGGTAATTAAATAAATTTACTTTTATATAAATAAGAGCGATATTAAAATGTATACTTTCTTGATTGGTTGTTTAAAATTGCAGAAGCCTTACAAGTCTTCAATTTTGACGTCACTCAGAACAACACCAGAACTAAAAGGGAAGCTTTCAGTGAAGATGAAACCAAAATCGCAGGTGTAAGTATGAAGAACACGTATCCTAAACGTAGCCTATAAAGTAGGCTAAATTTATTGTCAAACATTGTAGCTTTGCATTTAATATTTTCGATAAAAAAACAAAGTTTACGTCCTCATTTATTAGATCGGTTTTCAACGAGATTGAGTTTGACAAAAGTGGGCGAAATGTTCTCCAAAGGTAGTTTGAAACACTGCTGCCTACTATGTTGAGGTCCTGAAGACATCGCGGTGCCAGATTGCATGAAAAAGACCTGAGCCTACAGCCCAGATTTAGTTCCATGTGACCTTTTCCTCTTCCCAAAAACGAATGATGTGCTCAAGGGGACTTCGTTTGCTACTGATGAACTGATGATTGCTGCTTGACGAACAAGCTTTCCAAAATTATTTCCAGTCATGGAAATCAATATCTAATTTGTGACCAACTTGAAATAAAAGCTCTTAAAACCAATTTTCCGAAGATAATGTCCTTTAAATGATGTCCTTCTTCAAACAAGCAGAAGTTGTCGAACACCTCTAATAATGCAGGAGAAAGGTTGGCAATTTCCTGGCTTATGGTCTCTTTCAGTTCGAACAGTTTGTGGGCTGGCTCTGCTTGTATAAACTCTTGCTTTAAGGAATCCTCACAAAAAAAAAATCACAAATGCTAAGGTCTGGGGACCTAGCTGGCCATGCAATGTCCCCTAAACGCGAGATGACTCGATGACTTCGAAACATGCTTCTCAAAAAGTCAATCACCCCATTGGCTGTATGGGCAGTTGCCCCATCTTGCTGGAGCAACAGCTTCCTGCGCACTAACCATGCTCTTTTGTAATGTCATTTTGGTACGTTCGACTTCTGACGGTGGCTGACCAGGAAGCTGCCATTCCGAAGCTGTATTTCGGCTCTGTGGTAGTTCGTAATAGATCTCATCGACGGTTAGCAGATTGTCCAATAAATCATCCCATTCAGCATCATAACCGTCTAAAATTGATTGAGCATCATCAACTCTTTTCTTCTTTTACTCACTAGACAGCGACTTGGGCACCCACTTCTCTAAGATTTTTCGGAAGTGAAGACGCGTTTTAACGGGCTTAGTTTTGACTCGCTGAATTTAACACAAAGTAAGACTCGGTGACGTTTCAGGATTCTCCACCAGACAGTCGATGATGGCTTTTAAGGATCTCGGATTAACCGAATTTGGAGGTCGTTCTTTTGTCTGCGTGGTGGTTTCTGTAGCATTTTGTTTAAAATAATGATACCATTTGGAGATAATTTCCTCTAGGTTATCACCTACTTTAACGCAGAACTGAATATTAACACGAATTTTTTCGAAACTGTCCATTTTCGAATAAATTTTACAATTGGAAACAGCTAAATTCAATTTGTTTTCAAGTATGACTACCCTTATTTTATTTCTACGTTTTCACTTTACTCCATCTAGACTCGACCTTACACAGCTCTTAAATCGAATTTTCCGGATACTTAATTGTCAAACCTCGTAGCGTCTCATCTGCACTCGATGCAGCCTCCAAAATATCTATTCGGTGTTGTTTGCTGATCATAGGGCACCCCCATTGCCTCGATAATCTTCAATATTGACGTTTGCCCTTCGTAAAAAATTCAGGCTGATTGGTGAGCTGCAATTCTCACAAGTAGGACTGCAGTTCCTGGAAGATTTCTCGGCGTCAGTTTTCAAATCAATTGGTTGTAGCTCTCGTTCTTCAACATCTTCAAAACATCATTGGGTAGGGGTTGGTAGGAGTGAACAAATCTGGGGATCTGATTTTTTTTTCTTTCGCACCATGACTCATCACCGGAGGGCCCTTTCCTGGTACTTCCTTCTGCCAAATTTAGATTCATCAATCTCCACCTCTTCGCCAGGTTCACCGAACTTCTCCGATTTGTGGATCATGGTATCGAACACCACTTCCCAGCAGAATGATGCCCAATCTACCCCTCTAACTCTTTGCGAAATATTTAATTGTTCTGCAATAAATACTAATGTGCAATTGCCCACCCACATTTTTCCAAATGCCAACATTTGGAAGATGGTCAAATGCGACTTTTCGAAGAATGTTCTAGTCCGTATACTAATTTTTGTGTTGCATACTACTGCCTTTTTTTGCTTTTTTAATACTCTGCATGCAGGTCCACCCGTATCCTTTCGGCCCATAAAATTCTTACCTTTCAGCAACCTTTGTGGTGTGTGGATCCTTCTAGGTCCCTGCTTCCGGAATTAAACCCTACTTTTGCAGGGATTCAGTAAGCAAAAATCATGTATTCCAACATTTTTTTGACATATTCTTTTCAATATTCCAATTTTTTTATATTTAATTTGAGTGATACCAACATAACGTTACAAAAATAATTATTGCAAACTTGCAAAAGCAATACCGTTTATGTTCTTTCACAATTCTGTTTAATCTTGCACTAGTCCAATACGTTATTGCCATCGATCCTGTCAAAAAGATCATCAAAGAATTTTAGAAACTTGACAGGGTGGACATCCAACATGCTCATTAATTTTGAGCCAATACCTGAGAAGTTTACATTCCAAAATAAAAAGAAGATTGGGAAGACTAAATCAACCACTTTGAGAGATACCATTCAGCTGTTGGACTGCGAAATAAATCCAACAAACAAAGCTTAATTTTGAAGATTTCTAGATTATTTGGGATACCTAAATGCCAAGAATGATTTGATAACCTGAAACGCACTGAAACTTCAACAACAAGGACAGTTAGTAAATGATTTGTACAGCCGTTTGAAAGCATTTCAGAACAAAATCCGCTTTGTGGGAGGCACAGATGCTGTCTGGTAACAGTTACTATTTCACCACCCTCTCTGCGTATAAAAATACTCCTTATGCTAAATATGCTGAAGAACTCAAGTTATTGTCGGAGCAATTATCGAACAGATTTAGCGATTTTAAAAACATGGAAGACAGTTTCAATTTATTTGCTACTCCAACAAAAAGTAATGTACAAAATGCTCCAAAACACTTGCAAATCGAATTAATCGAGCTTCAACAAAACTCACTCCTAAAATCTAAACTTGAAGACGTGGAGTTGTGCGATTTCTACAAAAAAAAAATACCTCGAAGAAGACCATCTTCCGGAGCTTAGAAAATTCGCAAGAAGATTGATTTATGCGTTTGGTAGTACTTATAAATGCAAACAGTTCTTTTCAATGATGAAAGTTAATAAATCAAAACATCGTACAAGGCTGACTGATGATAATTTGGAAAATTCATTTTCTTATTTAAGAAAAAATCCTTTAAATTAATCATATTTAATTGTAATAATTACCTATCTATAATATTTACAGTGTCTCCTTCATTGCGTTTATAGAAGAATGAACGCCGTAAGTATTCCTAATAAAACATAGAACCAAAACCTAATCATTTGCATCCTTTTAAACATGGATCTCAGTTAAACGAGCAAGGCTTCCCAACCATCGAGGGATTAGTTTCACTGTACGCTGAGGGTGTGAAGGATCGTGGATATCTCTTGGCGACCCTCCAATCGGTTGCAACGTGCCTCAGCGAAGCTCACAACAAACACTTGAAAGATCCTCAAACTATAGAAGGTAGAGATGCAAACACAACTAAATATTCATCCCATCAAAAATTCGTATTTTTTTTTCGTTTCAGGAAACGCTAATCAGTGCTCTGTAGCCTTTAACGTTTTTAACTGCGTTTCAGATAGAATTGGGGAATATTGCGGACAAACGCCTTGAATTAAGAAAGAGGAATGTTGCTTAGAATGATTGCTAGTCGAAATAATTTTTTTTGTGGATGTTTTACGATAACTTAATATATTTTGAGTAATCTGATATTGCCGATGTAGAAGATATCTGTGTATAATTATATTAAATTGTATTGTAATAGTTGTAAATAAAATATTAATTTGTTGTTAACTATGTATACATTGTTATTAAGCCAGAATGTTGCCGTTGCCTCACACATATAATTTCGAGTCCTTCTGACGTCAAAAAGATTTAAAAACTAGATGGTCTAACCGTTGCAAGATGTGACTTTTGTACAGGGAGATCATTTTAAGATTGTAATGTCCTGTTCTTGAGCTAAAATCAAGCGGTAACAACAACGTTATGCAACTTGCACTTGATTTGGAGTGAACGAAAGGACCATTTGTCTGATTGTTACTACGTGATTGCTACAGGAAAACTTTCGGGTTCTCTAGCAAAAATAAGAACAAGATTAGATATGCTAGTGTGTCTTCTGTTCAACACCGTCCAGTACCTCAGTCAAAAGCCTTATCAGTACCAAGACCTATAGGTGTTTTGAATGAAGAAACAGATGCTGATTACAGATGCAGAGGAAGAGTTATTTTCGACCAGCGATTTAGTAAATCAGACAGAATTAAATGACCTCATTCGAGATCTGAACTTGTCAAAAACTCAAGCAGAACTACTAGTAATCGTTAGAAAGAACTGTCACAGTATTGATTTCAACCGAAGAAGATCTTTCATTCTGCAATAAAGTCGATGATTTGATGCTGAGATTAGGTCATCATCAACACAACCCAGAAGGCTGGCGTCTTTTTATCGATTGCCTCGAAATTGAGTTTGAAATTTGTCATCTATCCCGGTTGGCTATGCCATCCAATATGAAAGAAACTTATGCAAATATGACTCACCTTCTCGACGAAATTGGCATATCGCTGATGGTGGTCGATGGTCGCTGATTCTAATACCCCAAGAGGGAATTTTTGTAACAGGGACCTCAAATTAAACGTCTACAACAAGATGCACAATTTGAAGAGACTGGTGCATTTCCTCTTAATCCTATCGATACTCAAATGAATTAACATGATCTTTTTAATAATGTTCCACCAACTTGATCTAATTTTGATGCTATCATCTTAAATGAGTAGGTGGCTTTGAAAAAATGCCGCCGAAACTACTGTCAGTTAGTGTCAAACGCATCTTATACATTTGCTGGCTATTTTTGATATTTGTTTAGAGTTGTCTCGACAGTGTCAAAAATGTAGTTAAAAGATGTAAAACTACAAATTCAGTATCTCCAAAATCTAGAAATGTAGGAAAAAGTAAGATAACTGTAGGTGATAGATGAGAAGAATTTTGAGAAGAATTTTTGAAAGAAACCGTCGTGCAAATTATCTTGAGTTGAGTGTTATGTGGAGTGAAGCTGTTGGAAGACGAATTTCTAGGGCGACGTGTCACAGGGAGGCCCATAAACAAGGATATGGAACTTACAAAGTAAGTTATGTAAATAAAAATGTATGAAAAAACTTTACTAAAATCTTCATGTCAGGCAAATATAAGAATTGGTGTCTCCAGCATAGATATGCAGTAGAGTGGAGTGATGAGTCCAGATTCGAAGTTTGTGTTGGAGACAGCAGACGTCGAGTTATCCACGGAAGCATTTGATTCCGACTGTTTTAAAAGAAAAGTAAAATTTCCTGCATCAATCATGCTCTGGGGCAGTATGTCATCTAAATGTGTAGGAAAACTTCACCTGATTTCTCTCCAATTGAAACTTTGTGGCGTGAGATGAAGAAGGCGCTCCAAAAACATTCAGCAAGATCAATCCCCGAATTGAAACAAAAATTTCAAGAAATATGGGATTCTTTTACGCCGGAGTTTTGCCAAAGCTTAGTCCACACAATGCCACAAAGATTTTCAGATGTTGTAACAAGAAATGTTTTGTTAATTAGTTTAGTTGAATAGTCGTCTTTGTTATCACGGTTTCTTTGTACCTAGCTATAAGATTCTAAAATGTCGTTGAATTGATAAATAAAAAAATTGCACCCATTAGGTACTTATATATTTGTACTTTAGATTGAATTTTTGAAAAATCTAACGTTTGACCAACTGACATGAGAAGGAGCTCGTAGTTATTACTTGGTATACCAGCCCTGTCTCAGTGAAGTTGGCCCAACTATCAACATTATGTTTTCAAAGAGAATTATCATATTAACGATAAACGTAATGAAAACTAAATATACAGGGTGGGGCAGAAAAACCTATCCGATTTCAAATCCCTTTTTCTCAGAAGAGGGAACAGGTAGAGTAGTGGGGTAAAAACCGTTAGAAGGCCGGTTTTATGCCATTTGTCAGTAGTCAACATGCCTTGGTCTGGTGAACATCGCGCTTTTGTTATTGAGCGGTTTATCGAAAACGGCGGTTCGATAATTGCTACACAACGTGGGTTTCGAATTCATTTCGGACTTGGGCGTCATGATCCTGTTCCACATCACGCTACAATTAAAGTGTGGGTGTCAAGTTTTCGACAGACGGGATCAGCATTGAAAAAGAAGCCGCCTGGACGTCCCAGGACAGCAACAGGACCTGAAAACGTGGCTAATGTGCGAGCCGCGATTGAACATTCCCCGCGTCGTTCGGCGCGAAAACATTCGCTCGCTTTGGCCGCAGTATTAGGCGAATTTTGCACCGGGACTTCAAAATGCATCCCTACAAAATGGTTGTTGCACAGGAATTAAGTGAAAGGGATTTTGAAACCCGTACGAACCTTTGTCGCGATCTCCGAGAACTCCCAAACGACGATGTTGTGCTCTTCATGGACGAAGCCCATTTTCACCGTTGTGGCGCCGTAAACAGGCAAAATTTTCGATATTAGAGTGACGAAAATCCTCGGGAAATCCATCAGGAACCCGCCCATAGCCCAAAAGTGACTGTGTGGTGTGCTCTTTCCCGCCTAGGCGTCTGGGGGCCTTACTTTTTTGAAGAAAATGGGCAAACCGTAACGGTCAACAGCGAGCGCTGTTGTTTCATGCTGGAAAATTTTCTTCGACCCAAAATGGAAGAAATTGGCGTGGAAAATGTGTGGTTTCAACAGGATGGTGCAACCGCCCACACATCGCGACGATCAATGGACATTCTCAGGGAAATGTTTCCCGGACGCCTCATTTCTCTGAGAGGTGATCTTGGCTGGCCGCCGCGCTCATCGGATCTCAATCCATGTGACTTCTTCCTTTGGGGTTACCTCAAATCGAAGGTATTCCAGCATCGACCAAGGACCCTTCTTGCTTTACGAAGGGAAATTGCTCGGGCAATTGAAGAAATTCCTGTGGAAATGACGGTGAAAGTCATGGAAAGCTACCGCGAGCGCCTAAATCAGTGTATCCGCTCCCAAGGACGACATTTATGTGATGTGCTTTTCAAAACTTAAATTTAAAAATGGCATAAAATTTGCGATATGTTAATAAAAAAAAATGTTTGCCAAGTTGAGTGGTTTTAATTTTATAACGTTTTGAAATCGGATAGGTTTTTCTGCCCCACCCTGTATTTCTGATAAAATACGTTATTTTTATTCAATTTCAGCTTAACATTCTACAGGGTCAGTTTTTATCTTGAGATAACGGAATATCTCTAAAACACTGCCTCAAATCAAAATAAGATTTGTTATAATGTAGGCGGCTCATTGAATGGTGCCAAACTCGATCTCTCACCTCACCTACGCCATGTAGGTATGTAGGTTTTTTTTGAAATTTTTTTTTCGATTCGTAACAGATTGCTCTGTAATACCAAAAAACATGGTCGTAAACGTCTTGAAAAATACTCAAAAAAGAGAAAACATGATTTTGTGTTTTCTTATTTTAACATTAATTAACATTTCAAAAAGCCGTTCAACAAGGAAGAACTTTATTTTATCACACCCATTTCAGAAAATCTGTTCGAAAATGTGCCCTCCCACTTCGATACATTTATTTATTCGTAATTGAAATGATTGCACACAACTGAGAAGTGTTTTCGGCGTAATCCTTGAATAAGCGTTGGTGATTCGCTCAATCATGTTTTCCCTCGTGATTGGCAGTTCTGTGTAAACTTCAGACTTTAAGTGGCCCCACAAGAGTCAGGGGAAGTAACATCTGGCGATATTGCAGGCCAAGACACTGGACCACCTCTTCCAATCCATCGACCATTGTAGGCTCGATCTAATACTTCTCTTGCTATTCTTGAATAATGTCCTGGACAACCGTCATTTTGGAACCACATTGTTTGTCGTACGTGCAAGAGAAGGTCTTCCAGTAACACTGGAAGTTCGTTCTGCAAGATGTTTCGATATTTTTCACCATTTAAGCTTCCATCGATAAAATATGGACCAATAAGCTTACTGCCAATTATTCCATACCAAACATTTACGTTCCAAAGGCGTTGATGTTCAACTCGGCGCAAACAATGGGGATTTTCGATACTCTAGTACCGCTTCGTCAGAAAATAATACTCGATTATCTTGTATCCGTTGAAGTGCCCATTGACAAAATCTCACTCGATTTTGAAAATCATCGCCATGAAGTTCTTGATGCATGCAAACTCTAAATGGATGATATTTCCTACGTTTCAATATTTGACAGATAGTGGACTGAGAATCCTTGTTGTTTCCTCTTTTTTGAGTATTTTTCTAGACAGCGCAATTTGTTACGAATCGGAAAAAAGTTTCAAACAAAAACTACAATATTTGATAGCGTAGAATCCGAATCTGCAATACAAAATGGTGGTTCCCATTTAAGATTTCAAAGTTGTTCCCCATCCCACTCTGGAGAGATGAGGTGGGGGATCAAGTTCGGCACCATTTAGTGAGTCCCCTGCATTACAACAAATCTTATTAAGAACTGTTTTTAGATTTGTGTTTTTTTGATTTGTGTTTTGGAGATATTCCGTTGTCTCAAGATAAAAAACTCACTCGGTATAGTTTTTGTAATAGAGAAAGAAATATTTTACAAATTCAAATGAAGAAAATCAACTGCTTCGATTCGTCTGGACATTGTATCAACTAATGTTTGATAATCATTTGGTGTGAAACCATTCCAAATTTCTTGTAGACGAGTTCGCAATTCTGGAACGGTTCGCGCAGGATTTCCTCGCAGTTTCTTCTTCATGATATGCCACAAGGTTTGAATCGGCGACAGATCTGAACTACTAGGATTCCAATTTAAAACTGAGATATTGTGTTCCCACATCCAATGTATTACGTTTTTAGCCGTATGACACCATCGTGTGGCGCCATCTTGTTGAAAGATGCAATCGATATTATTTAAACGCATTTGTTCAATTTGGTGTCTTAAGTTGTTTTGAAGCCCATTCATTCATAATACCTTCCACAAAGTGTAAGTTTCCCATTCCACTAGCCGACATGGATCCCCACATCATAACAGAAGCTGGAAATTCTACTTTCTTTTTGAGGCAATCATTCTGAAATGTTTCTTGTCTAGTTCTTATGACACGACTCCTACTATCACCAATGCATACCTACTTCAAACTTGGCTTTATCACTCCAGATAGTAGATGTCCATTGGTTTGGAGACCATGATTTGTGTTCCTTTGCTCACGCTAGTCTATTTTTCTTCTGAATCGTTGTCAGTGAAGGCTTCTCTTTTGCCTATAAAATATCGAATTAATAATGAATAAAGAACAAAAATAATTAAGCTCACCTTGTTAGTTTTATATCCCGGTTTTCTGGTAGCTCTCTGACAAGTTGCTCTTGACAAGTTTTTCCCCATTGCCTGATTCGATAATATTTTCAATTCATTATAACTAGCACGCTAATTTTGCTTGATAATCCCTTTTAAAGCTCTCAAGTTTCTATTGGAATAATGGGGATAACTTCCAGTTCTCGAAGAAAATTTCTAAACAAAAACTCCTTTAAAATAGCAACGTCAGTCTTGTTATCTTTCCCTAAACATTTAGTGAGATCAAAAATAATATATTTCAAACAAAATTTCAATCTACCATGAAATAAATTCAGAAATATCAAGTATTAGGTGGTTGGGCCAACTTTATTGAGACAGGGCTCGTATAGTCGCGCTAGTTGATCCATCCCTCCTGTAAGCATTTTGAGTGTTTGTTAGTAAATTTATTATCATAGTATCTAAGAAATTGTAAATTCGTTTTAAGATGACCTTTTCAAACATCTGAGATATTCGATGTCAGTGCAATAGGTCTATAATTATTGATGTCTGACTTATCGATTTTCTCATAAATGGGTTTGATAATAGCCTTCTTGAATTCACTGGGAAAAATAGCTGATTCAAACATTAGATTCACAATGTAAGCCAACGGTTATACTATATACAAAGCTGCTTCTTTAAGAACTTTTTGTGGATTTTTGTCCCGCTGATTTTGTATTTTTTAACGATATTATTACCTCAAAAATCTCAAATGCATCCGTGGGCTCTAGATAACAGGTTTTAGCACAACTTATGATATGTTCTTAGATCTTATTTTTTTCACTTCCGGTTTAATCGGCAATACGTCCAACTTTTTTTTTTAAACGGAACGCCCAGATTTTTTTAACACTTTTGAATGCAAAATAAAAAACTACGTTCAGGAAGTATTAAGATGTTTATTTTTATTCACAAGAAAACAGTTAAAAAATTAAAAAAGTGTCCTAATACAGAAAAAACAAGATACCTTTGAAAAAAGTTGTTGTTTAGTGTTTGCATTCTTTTTGCCGTCACATTTGACAATTTTAAAAGCGTTTTAACTTTTGTTTTGTCGTTTTAACATTGACACATTTGAAAATGGCAGTAAAACTTACTAAATCAGAACGAATTGAGATATTAATGATGCGCGGGTACGGTGATCGTCAACGATCTTTTGAAGAGGTTCGTATTTTGTTTAATACTGTTTATCCGGATCGTCACATTAGTAAAAGTACGGTATGCCGAACAATTCAAAAGTTTCAAGTCTTTCGTCAGGTGAAGGATTTACCTAGAAGGGGACGTCCATTAACAGCAACAGATGAAGAAACTAGTTTGAATGTGTTGCTTACAGTGGAAGAAAATCATCATCACGAGTCCACAACAGAATTAGGTCAAATTCATGAGATCTCTAAAAAATCTGCTCATAAGATTCTTAAATCAGCAAGAATGAAAGCCTATAAAATGTATCCCGTCCATGAGTTAACTGAAGATGATCCAGATCGTAGACTACATTTTCGCGAAACAATGACGGAATTGATCGAGCAGCAGCCTAATGTTTTAGATCACATCATTTTTTCAGATGAGGCAACGTTTTGTCTCAACGGCACTGTGAACAGACATAATCGTCGCTACTGGTCAATTGAAAATCCGCATTGGATTGAAGAAGTCCATACACAGCGTCCTCAAAAGGTGAATGTCTGGGCTGGTCCTGTTGGAAACAACATCATAGGACCATTTTTTATAAGAGGACATTTAACTGGCAACGTCTACTTAAATTTATTGCGAAATGAGGTTGTTCCAGCACTTGCGGCCCTCTTTCCAAATGCAAACATAGGTGATCACCCTAATGCATATTTTTGATTTCAACAAGATGGAGCTCCCCCCCATTTTGCCCATAATGTCCGCGATTATTTGAATGAAATTTATCCGGAACGTTGGATCGGACGTAGAGGAGCAATCGAATGGCCAGCACGTTCGGCAGATCTCTCGCCATTAGATTTTTTCTTTTGGGGTCACTTGAAATGTCAAGTGTACAAAAATCGTCCCCATAATCTTGAACAATTGGAAGAGAGAATATTTCAAGAAGCCAATCGCATCACTCCAGAACAAATACAAAATTCAATAAGAAATTTTACTGACCGTTTACATTTTTGTCAAATTGTAAATGGAGAGCATTTTGTACAATTATTGTAATCGCAACCTGAATAGACAGGTATCTTGATTTTTCTGTGTTAGGACACTTTTTTAATTTTTTAACTGTTTCCTTGTGAATAAAAATAAACATCTTAATACTTCCTGAACGTAGTGTTTTATTTTGCATTCAAAAGTGTTAAAAAACTCTGGGCGTTGCATAAAATGCATTTATATTAACTATACCCCCATACCAAATTTCAGAAATCATAATTTTCAAATAACAAAGTTATTCGACCGTTCCGGGACTTTTTACTAACGCTGTATAATTTAAGGTATCCATCTCACATGACTTACGATTTGTCCCACATAGCTCTAATTTTATTATTGGAGTTAATTAATAGTTTGATTTTGGCATTTGTAATATCTTGCTCGAGGTTCTTGCATGAAGTGACTGCAGCTGGTCTCCACTTCTTTACTTTCTAAACATTCATACCAATTTAGGGCAGCTATCATTTGAGAAATTTGGTTTATTTTATCATCGAATATGCTCTTCTTTGTGCCTGCGTTGTTTGTAATGATATTTTGTGTCTTTATTTCAACGAAAAACTAATTTGTTGGCCAAAATGATCCGACAACTCCGACATAATTACTTTACTTTCAAACTCCATTTTGTTGAGAAATATATTATCTATGAGTGTAGCTGATTTTATTTGCACTCTGATGGGTTGATATAAAGTTTGCTTGTAGTTGTAACTGCCAAAAATGTCTTTCAGTTGTATTTTGTAGGTTTATATTAAAATTACCACTGATTATAGCTGTGTGCTTCTTAAATGTATTACCTAAAACATCTAATATGTCTTCGAGAGTTCGAAAGGAAGTTTCTAGATTGCCAGTGGGTGATGCATTTCGTCTTACTGGTGTTTTTACATCGTGAAGATTAAAATTACTTTCACATGTCTTAATAATCCATCGAATGACAAGCACAGAATGGCGATTATTTAGAGGAAAGTTTTCGCAAAGTGCGCGAAAAGTGTTCACATCAGAACGACGATCTTCGTAAAATTTTTGGACAATAACCAAAAATAAAGACAGCTGGTTCAACGCTTTTAAACTATGAAAGGAGAGCAATAATGGTAGCTTGTCCCTCGTATTATACATACTAACGTTAATTGCGAAGACGTACTATCCTGTCTAGAATAATACATACATTACGTCTGTCCAATTCCGTTTCTGCACCATAGATTTCTCGACACCCATTTAACCTTTTCTATATCCTCTTAAAAGTTAGCGAATAAGTTGTCTCAATTAGTTCTAGTAGCTTAAGTCCGCAGACGATTAATTTCTTAAGAGTCTATACAATGAATACAACGTAATTGAATATTATCTCTTTCAAAATACACGACGTCACACGTTGAACAAGATTTACGAACACCGTTACGATCGCGTGTTTCTATATGTTGGTATTTATTTTTATTTCGTCACGATGAAGATCGCGATAATATCCCATAAATTTTATCGCTTTACATATTAAATATGCATACTTGCGTGCAATCGACAAGAGTAAGTGTGTAAGTTCCGTTTTTCTTTTTCTTTTTGAATTATAGGAAACATAAACCGCTGGATTATTGTAGTACCTATCTTGCGAATGTTGTATCTGATGTACGCACATTCATTTCGAGATATTTATCGCGTTCCCGTGTGGTAAGAGTGTTTCCTGTTCGGACGAAGGTTTTCTCGATTAAAAATCTCGATAAAATTCGATGTTTGAAGATGGTATTCTTTCGTTTTATATTCATAAAAAAAAAACACTCCTTCTGTCCCAAATTATGGTATACATTCCACTAAAACATTTAATATAATATACATGCGGTGCTTGTAATGAAATATAAGTCGGCTATCTTTAAAGAGAGTTCAGTTGTTGAGCATGCATCAGTTAAAAAATGACAATTGACATAGAGACACCGAATTGTCCTGATTTAAATGTTTTAGATCTTGGTTTCTTCAATGCTATTCAGATTTTGCAGCCCCAAGCATCGCCAACAACTCTGGATGAATTAATAACTTGTGTTGAAAATGCTGTGTTGATACATTAACTAAAGAAAAATTAGATAATGTAGGTATTCTTGACACTACAAAAATGCAGGGAGTCAATCATGTTCAATCAATTCAACACATCAGTAAAGAAAAAACAGCTAAATTGTCTTTAAATAAGTAAAATTTCCGTTAAAGTATTATACAGCTTGAGTTATATCTATAGATATACAGGGTGATTGGTAAGAAAGGCCTATTAAAAGTATTATACAAACGGAACGGAATTTTAAAATGAAATTTTATGGCTAGATATGGTTGAATATGAACTATCACGTGAAAATATTCTTGAATAAATATCACTTCCGGTTAACCGTGTGCATCAACTTTGATTTTTTAAATAGCATGCAATAAAATAAATTGCAGATTCGGCTTCTACTACGAATTTTACACATATTTCATGTACCATACCCTATACCTAAATACCATTCCTCCTGAGTTATTCGCAATTAAAGAAAAAAAGTGACAGATACCGATCTTACTTTATAGTGATATTACGTCACGTAGGAGCAAGAGAGACGAATGAAATTTTGCATACGCGCAGCTGATATTGTGTAGTTACACAACATTTGAAGTTCTTCTGTGTAACATTATACAGGATGTTTAAATACTTAGTTGCTTATAAATAAAAGTTCAATCCGCGAAAAGTTGATTTTTTTTAATGGAAAGGTGTTCTTAGATTGTCTTTTAATCCGTATTAGGTATTCCTATACCTAAAATGGAAGGTGAATAAGTTATAACGATTTAATTAGCTTCCGTTATCTAAAATGCTCAGATATGTCAATTTACTGAAGCAAAGATACTTAGTTCATTTGTATTACATGCTTACTTGCCATTAATTTGACGTCTGTCATTTTGTTAATTGTATTTGAGTAAATTGTTGCAACTAAATTATGGAAAATAGACCGTACACAAATTAAGAAATCATGAATTTATTTATTATACATGGTGAATGTAAGAAAGTAATAGAAAGAACATAAAAATATGAACATTTAAATTCAATGACTAGCAAGAAGTTTAAAAGAATTTCTAAGGAATTTCTGAGTCATGGGAAAGTTTTAAGCAAGCGATTAGTTCACAGAGCAAAAGTAGAAGACAACGTTAGACTGGAAGAAATGGTATTGGCATATTTTATGCCATTATGTCAGTACAAGAGATGAAAGTAGCTGATCACATGGCAAGAATGGAATTTTGTGAACTCATGTTGATGCATATGCACAACAGCATTCTACGTTTTTGGCTAATATTATTTGAATTGACCACGTAAAATTTGACAGAGAAGGGGTTGTTAATAGACGTAATATACACTACTGGGCTCAAAACAATCCTCATTTAACCAGAACGCAAAATTTTCAAGAAAAATTTAGTATTAATGTATTTTGTATGATAATAGATAGCCGCATACGAGAACGATTAACAGAAATGACAGATGTCAAAATAAATAGTAAGTAAGTATGTAAAACAAATGAGTTAAGCAGGCTTGCTTCAGTAAATTGACGTATCTGAGAATGTTAGGTACAGAGTACTTTTCGCGGATTGAACTTATTTATAAGTAACTAAGTTTTTAAACACCCTGTATAATGTTACAGAGGAAAACTTCAAATGTTGTGTAACTACATAATATCAACTGCGCGTATGCAAAATTTCATTCGTCTCTCTTACTCCTACGTGACGTAATATCACTATAAAGTAAGATCAGTATCTGTCACTTTTTTTCTTTAATTGCGAATAACTCAGGAGGAATGGTATTTAGGTATAGGGTATGGTACATGAAATATGTGTAAAATTCGTAGTAGAAGCCGAATCTGTAATTTATTTTATTGCATGCTATTTAAAAAATCGAAGTTGTAGAAGTGATATTTATTCAAGAATATTTTCACGTGAAGTTCATATTCAACCATATCCAGTTTTAAAATTCCGTTCCGTTTGTACAATATTTTTAATAGGCCATTCTCACCAATCACCCTGTATATCATATACATACATATATTAATACAGTCGAAGTCCGATAATCCGGCACGTTCGGGACCGGTTCGGTGCCGGACTACCGAAAATTCCGGTCTATCGGGCGGTAATTATAAGAACAATTAGGTTAATAATTAAACTACAAATACAGTATGCGAAAACATACAACAAAGTTTATTTTACATTTCATATAATGTATGCACATGTACTGTAAAACATATTTCACTTAGATTTAAAAAAGTCACGAATGCCTTTTTGTTGTCTTGACTTTTGGCGTTTAGTATAAAATTTATTTCTAATGATATGGAAATCAACAATTTCTGAAGCACTGTAGCTAGTACTAGCCTCAGCAAAAGAGATAAACTTATTTAGTGATTCTGCAGCTTCGGCCCAGCTGATTTTTTCCTTATCTCCTGATTCAGCATCTGAGTCACTTTCTTCAACAGGCTCATTCCCGTCGATTAGAAGCCACTCCTCTACCTCATCTTCAGGCAGGTTTTTCAAGGGATTGTCAGCACTTCTAACGACATCCAAAACTTCGGTCAGAGCGTCTTATTGGTTTTCTTCCTCATCAGTCTGTAGAGTTAACGCAGATGCAGGGTTTGCACCTGGCCAAAGTTTTCTCCGGCATTTTTGGAGTGTTGTATTTTTTACCTGGTTCCAAGACAGTGCAATAGCATAGACGGCATGTTTTACTGTAAACTTTTTTTGAAAATCAGTCACGTCACAGTCGGCATTTAACAGGCCTTGAATAAAAGACCTTCTATAAAAGCATTTAAAATTTTGAATAACCCCTTGGTCCATGGTTTGAATCAAAGATGTTACGTTAGGTGGGAGCAGAGTAGCAACAATATTTCCAGAAACTAACTCATCTACTGGCAGGTGGGCTTTGTAATTGTCCAAAATAAGGATGGCTTTAGTATCTTCTGGTAGACCAATGCTTTTGAAGGATTCCTTGACCTCAGGAACAAAGTGGTGAAAAAACCAGTCTTTAAAGAGGGCGGCAGTCATCCACGCATTTGATTGAGCATCGTATTGGACAGGCAAGTGTGTAACATTCTTAAAAGCCCTGGATTTTGCAGATTTACCTATCACAAAAGGGGTCACTCGGTGGTTTCCAGACGCATTAGCACATAGCAAAACGGTTAATCTGCTTTGTTTTTTTTTGTTAAATCTTTGGCTGCTTTTTCTCCTCCCCCAGCTAGTGTAGATGTTGGTAAACATCGCCAAAATAGCCCTGTTTCATCAGCATCGTAAATCTGTACAGGTGTTAAATCATTATCAGCCACGATTTTCTCAAACTCGTCTTTGTATTTTTCTGCAGAATTTTGGTTAACTGAAAGTGTTTCTCCAGTTACATCATGCCGAAACTTAAAGTTTCTGAGCCAACCATCAGAATAATTACATTCACTTTCAGCAACTCCTAAATCTTGGCCGAATTTCTTTGCCTTTTCAACAATCATTGGCCCTGTTACCGGCTTTCCTTCAGAACGTACTGCACTAAACCATTTGAACAATACACTATCTAACTGTTCCAGTTTTGGTTTTTTTAATGTTTGTCTAGAAGCCAATTTTTCAATTGTTACCGATTGAGAAGCAAACTTCATTAGTTCATTTTATTGTTTTTTAATGTCGTAAATAGTTGATGAGCCAATATTAAACTCATTCATTAAAACATGTCTATTCTCGTCTTTTTCTAGCCGTTTGATGATTTCTAGTTTCTGATTGAGAGTCAGTGTTACGTGTTTTCGTTTCTCTCCTTTGAACTCGAAGGCTTAGGTTTTGAAAACATGGTCACTGTACAGTTAGAACGAAAATCACTTTTTTTATAAACAGTTTCAGAAGTTACGTTTACTGCGATGTGAAAGGACACAAAACAACAACGCACAAAAAAATGGCGAAGACGCTTCGTGATTGATTAACGGATCTATACTGTACCTGATTTTATTGTGACAAGTGAGACTAATTGATGATCCCGAACTACCCTGAAAACTTCCGAATAGCTCTCGAGCGTTTTTATTTGCTTTAAAAACACACTTTTGAAGAAAACCAAAATTTTTATAATTTTTCCGAGCGATGCCGGACTATCGGGCATTCCGGACTGTTGGATGCCGAACTAATGGACTTCTACTGAAATATAAATATGAAACTCCATTTATTTTTCAAAAACATCTACACTGCCTGGAAAGACATACACGGAATAACGATTTTTTATAATAACTGATGGACTTGGTAGGATGGCTTTAATCATATCCTTACTTATATTAGAAATATCGTTCAATTTCATGAACAGAACATACGTATTTATAGTTCATTGTGTTTCTGCTTCCTCCTAAAAAGCATACGAGGAAAAATGCTCCGGTCTCTAAGTCGTTCCATTCAGGTCTTTAATAGGTAACTTCAGGAATAGTTTCTGAAATAATATCGTCGAAGATATTTCCATCATCTGCAAGACTGTCTTCATTTAGTTCAATATCAATTCCTTTCTCGATATCACAAAATCAGCTTTTTGTTTTTTCGTATTTCTGTTGCATTTCTTTTTTCTTTTTGTCGTTTTGTACATTCGGCTTCTTCTATTTTCTTAAGAACTTCTTCTGTTGTCAATATTTCTCCATATTTTACTGGCTTTAAACGAAGAATTACCTGACGTTTTATTTGCGAAATGTCCGTATTATTTTTACTTTCACTTATTACATTCGAAAATATTTCTATAATTTTTGTTGGTGATGATGTGTTAATATTTTTATTCTTAGTACTAGAAATCGGCAATGCTGTGACGTTCGCTTCATCTTGGGCGAAAGACTGTATACTTTGTTCATTTTCGATAAGTCCATCTAACAAAAGGATTGCAGCTTGGTTTGGTAGACTATGAATTTCCCGTATTCGTTTTATACGTGACACGAAAATTGATGAAAACCATTAATAAAATTGAGGCTCTTCCATCCAACCATTAGATGAGGTAGTATAAGTTGTTCCTGGATAGGATTTTTCTGAAGTCCAACGCGCTTGCACAGCTACACCCTTAAATACTACAAGTGGTGGCATATATGAGCCATCCGCTGAAACTGTAGCTAAAACCGTAATAGACTCCCTTCCAGAACCTCCGCAAATGCGAACTAAATCTACGAAACATATGCAATAAATACACTGCACTGAATTAACATTAAATTAAACAGTACCTTTTCCTTTCTCTCCAATAGCTTTAAGTCGCTTGGGAGCTGTGCAAAATCCACTTTCATCATTCAGTTAAATACAAATTGTGGTTTCTCAACAACATTATTTTGAATAACGAGTTCCTGCAATTCGTCATAAAACTGATAAATAACTCTTCAGGATCACGGTTCATCTCTCCTTGCTTTTTGTAACAGCTCTGGCTTTTTAAATGAAAGGGTTGGATGTCTCTTCATGAAACAATAGTACAAATCATCACCTGGCATTCCTTCTTTAAAAGGTGTTTTTAAGTTGTTGCTTTTTACAAACTCAGCAACTACAGTTTTTATTTCATCTTTATCACAAGGATATCCCATACGAGCCTTTGCTTTAATACAGTTTTCTAACTCTATTTCAACCTCTAGTGTTAAGACTGTAAGTCGCCCTGCTCCTAATTTATCTATGGGTGCTTTTCTTCCTTTAATACGATGAAATACCACTGATTTAGGTACTCCATATATTTGTTCAACTTCAGAATAAGTATGATTTTTATTAATGACATAATTAATTGCATTTGTTAAATCATCTGGGCTATAACTTGGTCCTGCCGTTTTCCTAACGTGTTTTCGTGGCATCTAAATAAGTAAATATTGCAATAATATGTTAATTTACAATTACCCCTCGCAAGCATTTACAAATATTCCAATCGTGAACTTTTCAGGGGTAATTGTAAATAGCCGTTATAACCTATACATTATTGAAAGAAATAATGCCCACGCGTTTTTGCATTAGAACTACCACTAATATCACAATTAATAACGGGTCGATGGCCGCAGTGGTTAGGCGGCTCACTATCATTGTGAGAGGACGATAGGCGCCGGGGTTCAATTCTAAAAATATATTTTTTTAATTCACCTCTCCCCCCACCCGCCTTACCATCTCCCGTTTTGGAAAATCGTCTATATCATATTATAAATTTTGTTCACCCCCTCCGATTTTGAAAATTAAAAATTTTGTTATTCCTACAAGCTAAAATGTCACATTTGATTATATTTCACGTTTAAATGTCAAAATTTGACGTTTGAACGTCAAATTTATCTGTACTTGACAGTTAAACGCCAAACTTGTCCATAATAAACATTTAATTGTAAAATTTGTCAGCCATTTAAAAAGTACGGTGTAAAAACAATTGTTCGGGTCGATGGCGCAGTGGTTAGGTGGCTGACTATCGTTGTGGGAGGACGATAGACGCGGGGGTTCAATTGTCTGGAGGGATGGTGACATTTTTTCAGTGAGTTTAATCCCGGATCGACTTGCCATTCGCTTACGCCACCTGACCTTATATCGTTAAAAGATTTTTAGGATTTTGTGTAGCATGTTCTGTAGTATCCTACAAGGATCTTGATCAAAGTGAAGCAAAAATCAATTTGGGGTGGGTTATCTTAAATAAAATATACGAAATGTAAATAAATATTAACTATTTAATATTATTAAAAATATTCGTTACAATACAGAGAAAATAGATATAAAAACATAAAAATTTCCAAAGATTAAATTAGAGCTATCTCGGTTTAATAATCATTTATGAAACACATCAGTTTGATTATTTAATTTTTAAATGACATACAAACAACGCACAAATTAACCTGTCGGGCATCGGATTCTAATTCTTAATTAGCTTTCAAACTGTACTCGACAAAAGTATAAAACCAGAAAGTTCGTGTATCCTTTCGATTTATCCAAACAAAGCGGTGTGAATCTATCATTCAATTAAAGATTAACATCTGCTTCCCTTTCCAGAAGCGTTTCTACGTCGTCTTCGTTGTTATTAAGTACAGCTACAGGCAGTGCTGTAGAACCAATTGAATTTTGAAAATTAACATTTACTCCACTATCTAAGCTACAGTTGGTTTGGTGGCGAGGGCACAGTTCATAACGAACAAGCCCAGCAGCAGGTTAAGCGCAACTCAGTCCTACCAGGCAAAGCCTCTCCCTGCTGTAGATCGCAGTGAGGGTTTTACCCTATCCTACCCGAGGTGCCACTGTGATTGCAAAACACTGCGGTCTAGACCAGAAAAGGTCGAAAAACAATCTCCTGATCCGGCTGTCGTGTCGTGGCTTAGGATCTGCGACAGGAACAGACGGCGCCGGACGGAGCATGACATCCGTCCGTCATACCAGGCACCCTCATGCTGTCGTGGACATGTCTCGCGGGCATGGGGTGTTGGGGGATCTTGGCTTAGCCGCCCGGATCGAGAGGAGACAACCTCACAAAAAAAACCTAAATCTTAAGGCAAAGGGGTCCGGCCGACGGGATGCGTGGCTAAATAGAGGATTAGTCTGCGAGGACCCCAACCTTGGGGCACCAGGGGGAACCCCATTGGATTTACCCCTCCATCCTACATGCGGGGCTCTGTAGAGGTGGACTGTTATTTCCCTAGCTACTCGTGGGACTAATCATGGGTAAGTTCAACAAACAAAATAAAAAACAAGAGCGGGATGCCACCGCACAGACCACCGGGACTGGTGATAGAGAAAAACCCTCTACCAGTAAAACCGGGACCAAGGAAAGGAAGGCTCGTCATATGACATCCCTTCCTGCATTAGGACAACCTGGAGGCCTGGACGATCCGAAGAGGAAGGGCCTCAGCGGAGCAGGCCAAAAATGGTACCTGCGCTTCCTTAAACAGGGCTTGACACCTGAGGAAGCCAGGGCAAAAGTCGACCGACAGAAGCAGGAAAGGCAGAAGGCCTCACCATCAGCAACCGCTGGGACAAGTCAAGGCAAACGGGGCAGTGAGCATATCTCACCTGCCCAAGCGCCAGGGCAAAAAAAGAGGAAAACCAAACCCTCTACCTCCGGTGCAGCAAGCGCAGTTGGGCGAGCCACCAGCTATGCTACTGCTGCAAAAATAACGAAAGTAGGAATAGTACCAGAGGAATACCCTCAAGTATGGATGGATGCTACTCTGCTGACTTCGCTGGAGGAAGCTCTAGTGGAGGCAATGGTGGAGAGCACGGTTCGAGGCCTACAGTTCGCCGGCATACATTTCCGTCAGGGAGTAATGTTGGTGGACTGTGAGACAGACGAGACGGTTAACTGGCTTGACCAGGTAGTAGGCTGCCTCCCCACGTGGAAGGGACCGAAACTCGTGACGAGGAAAGGAGATGACCTCCCGAAACCCCACGTCATGACGGTATTCCTACCAAGAAGCAAGGGTCAGGAAGCAGGGAAGCTGCTCAAACTGATTGGCGTCCAGAACCCGCAACTCCAGGTAGATCTCTGGAAGGTTATAAACGCCAAAGAAGAAGGGCACGGCCAGGTACTCACTATTGGGATTGACCCCAAATCATGCGAGGCGATTCTGGCAAAGGGATGTACCATCCATTACAGGTTCGGTAGAATCCCCGTGTCTGGACTCAAGAAGAACCAGGAGACACCAGAGACAAAAGAGACTACCTCTGACACCTCTGAGCCCGTAGTGGAGCAACGGGGGACTAGCGAGCAAAGCTCTCCAGCCTCTCGAGGTACGCTTGACGACATCAATTTCGATGACGTCAAGATTGAGTCTGACCCGGAAGGAGAAGTCACTCCAACACCGCAGTCACCTGCAGAACTGGAGGCAAGTGACCCTCCAATCGACTAGCCGCCTTCACCAGGTTGATGCAAGTCAACTTGCAGCATGCGAGAGGAGCCTCGGCTGTAGCTGCAAGGATGTTTACGAAGTGCAACCTGGGACTTGCAATGATCCAGGAACCTTGGATCAATGGAGGGCAGATCAAAGGACTGTCGTGTAAAAACTCACAGGTAGTATGGGATCGCAGGCAGGAACACCCTAGAGCCTGTATCCTAATAAGAAATAACATTAAATATATGTGTGTTTCAGAATTTATGACTCGGGACTTGACAGCAGTCTTGATACACCTCGACTTTGAGGGCACAAACCGAGCCATTGTCATTGCCTCTGCTTACTTCGCCGACGGGACAACAGCACCGCCTTCGGAAGTGAGGGAGCTAGTCAGGCACTGTAGCAGGAATAACCTGCCGTTGATAGTAGGCTGCGACGCCAATGCACACCATGTTATGTGGGGAAGCACGGACGTAAACGAAAGAGGTAAGTCCCTTTTAGAATTTCTATTATCCTGTAATCTCCAAATCCTTAATGTGGGCAAAGAACCAACGTTCGTAACGAAGGTAAGGAGAGAGGTACTAGATATAACATTTAGCAGCTTTGGCCTGAGTAGTATGATCAAAAACTGGAAGGTCTCAGATGAACCCTCCCTGTCAGACCACAGGATTATAGAGTTCACTCTAGAGGGACATGACCCCTCAACCTACCTTGACAGAAACCCCAGGAAGACAGACTGGGATATGTATAGAACATGTCTAAAGGACAACCTGGACCAGCTACATACAGGCGGGACTACACACCACCTGAAGCTGGAACAAGATGTAGAACACTTTAGCGAGGCGATAATGAAAGCTTTTGAAGCTAGTTGCCCGCTAACTGCGAGGAAGCCAACTAAGGACAGTCCTTGGTGGAACAGAACTCTAGCAAACCTCAGATCTGTAGTCCGTCACCTGTTCAATAGAGCGAAGGTTGACGGGGACTGGCAGAGGTATAGAGAGAAGTTGACTGAATACAACAAGGAGATAAGGAAGGCTAAAAGGCAAAGCTTTATGAACTTTTGCGAAAACATCACTTCCACTCCGGTGGCAGCAAGGCTTCATAGGGCCATGGCAAAAGGCGGAACAAGACCTGTGATGGCCCTGAGAAAACCAGATGGTAGCTATACGGAAGAGGAAAAGGAGCGGGCCAGCCTGCTACTTAAAACACACTTCCCAGGTAGCAATGAAACAGACCTGGAAGAGGCAAATACACATACCAGGAAGCCCAAACGGGAGGACTGGGAAATTGCCAAGCGCATCTGTACAAGACAGCGCATGGAGTGGGCGATAAACACCTTCCAGCCATACAAATCGCCGGGAGTGGACGGGATTCTCCCCGCACTCCTGCAAGAGGGCCAGGAAGAGGTAATACAACATTTAGTGAACATAACGAGAAGCAGTCTAGCGTTGGGATACATACCCCAAAGCTGGAGAAGGGCTAAAGTCACCTTCATACCAAAAATTGGGAAGGAAGATGGGACCAACCCCAAATCCTTCAGACCCATTAGTCTGACATCCTTTCTATTGAAAGCGATGGAAAAACTAGTAGATAACTATATTAGAATGGAGGTAATGGAGAAAGCTCCACTTCACAGGAGTCAGCATGCATACAGAGCGGGCAGATCGACAGAGACTGCTCTGCATGAGCTAGTAGGAATCATTCAGAAAACCCTGGATGATAAAGAAACAGCGATCTGCGCTTTCCTGGATATTTCTGGTGCGTTCGATAACACGTCACATGACGCGATTGAACGGGCACTTGAAGCAAGGGGAGTCAGTAAAACAGTAACACGATGGATAAGTAAAGTGCTCTCCACGAGGACAGCTGAGATGACGGTAGGTGAACGGACTATCAAAATCAGAACCACTCGTGGAACACCTCAAGGTGGCGTCTGTTCGCCTTTAATGTGGAGCCTGGTGGCAGATGAACTGCTCAACAGGCTGACAGCCTTCGGCATACATTGTGTAGGATATGCCGATGACATTGTAATAATAGCAAAAGGCAAGTATGAGGGGATTCTTTGTGACCTGGTACAAACAAGCCTTAAAATCACAAGTGAATGGTGTCGATCAGTGGGGCTGAGCATCAACTCCGCAAAAACCACGATTGTACCTTTCACTAGGAAGAGAAACATTTCGAACATGAAAGACATCCACTTGGATGGAACAGTGATCGAACGCAAATCAGAAGTTAAATACTTAGGAATAACCCTAGATTCAAAACTTCTGTGGAACAGACACATAGAACTGACAATGAATAAGGCAACAAGAGCCTTAATGATATGCCGGAACCTGGCAGGTAAAACTTGGGGCTGCAACCCAAGTATACTACGATGGATGTACGTCAGTATAGTAAGACCTATGGTAACGTACGGGGCAATAACCTGGTTCCAGAAGGTCACTAAAGTTACAATCAGGAATACCCTTGACAAGTTGCAACGGCTGGCATGTGTATGCATCACCGGAGCCATGAGAACATGCCCAACTGCGGCCCTAGAGGTAATTTTAGACCTCTCCCCCTTACACATAGTGGTGGAGGGAGCGGCCCTTGCGGCTATGCACAGACTGACCAGGGCGGGGACTGGAAGGGGCGAGACTCCGCACCAGAGAGCATGGACATCTCAAGCCGGGCTCTCCCCACTTCTAAGCCTACCAAATGATGAAATGGTCAAGGAATATAGCTTTGAAAGGAATTTCCTCACCAAGCTAAGTAATAAGAGAGAGTGGGTAGGAGAATACTCCACGTACTCCCTAAAGGAAAACACTATCAAGTGGTATGTGGACGGGTCTAAAACCGATAAAGGAACAGGTGCAGGCATATTTGGGCCAGGAACCAAATATTCCGAGCCAATGGGGACATACCCCAGCGTCTTCCAAGCGGAGATCAATGCAATTGGAAGATGTGCTCAACTGAACCTTGACAGGAACTATCGGAAGCAGAGCATTGCAATTTTTTCCGACAGTCAAGCAGCCCTAATGGCGCTGAGCTCTAACACGGTCAGCTCGAAATTAGTCTGGGAATGTCTTGATAGATTAAACAACCTGGGCAAGAATAATAGAGTTGCACTATACTGGGTACCAGGACACACTGGAATCAGAGGCAACGAAGAAGCTAATTCACTAGCAAGAAAGGCCGCTACAACTCCGTTTGTGGGACCTGAACCGTTCTGTGGTATAGGGACGAGCACCTACAAAAAAGAACTTAAAGATCGGGAAGAGAGCCTCAGAGCATCCCTCTGGGAGAATCTTCCCGGTCTGAGACACTCCAAGATCTTCCTTGGAAACTACAATAAGCATAGAGCAAAAACTTTGCTGGAACTTAGCAGGAATAGATTGCGCATCCTCACAGGGTTCCTTACAGGGCACTGTCACCTTGGTGAACACATGGCAAGGATAGGTCTAAAACAGAATAGCGACTGCAGGTTCTGCGGGGCTGAGGATGAAAATCCGGAACACCTGACATCTTACTGCACCGCCATCATAGAAACCCGAGCCAGCCATCTCGGTAAAGACGTTATAGACGAAGAAGACATACCTTCCCTGAAACCATCACAGCTAATGCAGTTTATCAAAGCTCTTGGACTGGATGGGGAGCTGTAGGAGCGGGCATACCCCCAGCAGCTTACAACTCACGCAAGGGGGCACAATAGATCAATAGGTCGCAGCGCAATATCACCCTCATTTCAAATCTACAAATCTACAAATCTACAGTTGGTTTTCTGTAAATCAGCCTTTATTACTGTCCAATAAAACGATCCAATTTGAAGTTCGTCATTTTCTGTATTAGCGTTATCTTCCTCCGCGTTACCTTTTCGTCTGCATAACGGAGGATCGTCCTCCTCAGTTATTGTTTGCGTATTCAGATCTGTTCGTCCTTTTTGTAATACATCCACGATGTTCGCGTATCCGCATCTCATGGCGATTTCGAGGGCCGTAGTACCATCTTTATCTCTTATATTCACATCTGCACCTTTCTCAATCAGCAACTTAACAAAATCAACATCTCCCTGGGCAGTTTTGAAATGTAGTGCTGTGCAATATCCAGCACTATAGTTCACCTCCGCACCATTTTCTAAAAGTAATCTTGTTATTTCGATACATCCATGTAATACAGCTTGCACAAATGATGGAAGATCATTTCTCGACAGAATATTTACATCAGCTCCATTCTCGAGCAATAATCCGACAATATCCGCGCGTTTATTATATATAGCTACGTGGAGGGGGGTGTGTCTATTTTCGTTGTAAATATTTAAGTCAATGCCTTTATTTAAAAATAATTTAACGATTTCAATATCACCTACAAATATAGCATAATTCAGAGCTTCAAGTCTAGCTTCTGTAGTGTCATCGGCATTTGCTTCCAATAGCAATTCAATAATAGTAGCATCCCTTCTGGTGATTGCAGCAATTAAAATTGTAGTGGTACCATATTTAGTATTAACATCTGCTCCTTTATCGATTAGTAATTTAACGAGATTTTGTTTCTTTTGTGTAACAGCTTGAAACAACGGCGTAGACCATTGTTCACAGTTAGCATTCACGTTAGCTCCATTTTCGAGGAATAAATCCACAATATCTGGGTCACCTCTCGTTATAGCCAGATGGAGAGGAGTGTAATTGTATCTGTCATCGCAGATATTGACGCACACACCCCTACTTAATAACAACCTAACGGTATTAATATCTCCTTTAGATAAAGCACACGTAAGAGCAGAAGCTCCACTTTTTCGGTCGACGTTCACGTTCTCTTGGAGTAATAACTCAATAACATCTATTTGCCCATTGTAAGAAGCATGCGATAACATTGAGGTGCCAAATGCTTTTGCATTTATATCTGCTCCTTTCTCAATTAACAATTTCATTAATTCTATATTTTTAGTACATGACTCAGAAGTCAAAACTGTATAACCATCCAAAATACTATCATTCACATTTGCTCCGTTATCTAAAAGTAAGCGGACCATATCAACATCTGGTAGATTTGCAGCTGCCAAGAGAGGTGTCAGACCGTAGCTATTACGAGAGTTCACGTTTGCTCCTTTTCATAATAACAGCTCGGTAATTTTTCTGCGTTTAAAACATAAGGAGATGTGAAGAGGTGTAAAGCCTTCTTCGTCCGGAAGTTCCAGATCTGCTCCATGTCCTAATAGAAGCGTAAGAATATCCTCGCATCCACCCATTACAGCTTTCAGAAAAGGCCTGACACCATTCACGTCTTTAGCATTCGTATTGGCTCCCTTTTCGAGTAATAACTTAACAATATGTAAATTATTGTTTAATACAGCAATATGAAGTGGAGTCGTTTCGCGTAAGTCTGCAATATTCGTACTATAACCTTTTGCCAATATCATTTCGACGACTGTAATGTTGTCGAACATTGTAGCCATGAATAGGGGTGTCCTACCACGTTTATCCCTAACTAGAATATCAGCTCCGTTGTTTAAAAAAATTGTACAGACTTCAATGTTTCCTGTAATTACAGCTAGATGGAAAGGTGTGCTACCGTATCTAGTCACTCCGTTTACATCTTCGCCTTTACGCAATAGTATCTTTATTAGATCTACATAACCGTAGAACACAGCATTATGAAGAGGTCTATCTTCAGCGTATTTATATTTCACTTGACCAATATATACTGGTCGCATGTCTTTCACTTCAATATCTGGAAAATCCTCTTCTTCAATTAATAACTCAATCATTTCAGTATGATGTCGTTTGAGGGCGATATCTAGTGCCGTCTGATTTTGTTCGTTTTTTGCATATCGAGGTACACCACAATATAATAAAAGTCGAGCAATATTTACACATTCGAGACTCACAGCTAAATGCAACAAAGTGTTTTGATTGTCGTAACAATTAAGGATAGATGCGTTAGCTTTGATTAACATTACAACTACATCAATATCCCTTGTTTTTACTGCTAAATAAAGAAGGGATCCTCTACCTAAAGATGGAATAAATACATCGGGGCATGCACCTGCCTCTAATAATAATTTGAGAACTTTGATATTCTTATCTCTCTCAGAAATCTTTCCTTCCGTCAAAGTAACCTCCTTCCGTAAAAACCAGCGCATGATATTGTAATATAGGGGTGTACCACAGAACGTGTCTACGGCATTTACATCGGCACCTATCTCAATAAGATGTTGCACCAACGAAACACTGCCGTAAATGCAGGCTACATGTAAAGGAGTTAGCTGTCCGTCAAAATGAAATTCCGCGAACGGGAAATTATATCCTGGAAGTAATCCTGAACAAGCTTGATGGAAGTTGTAAAAGATTTTGTTTTCGAAATTATGCAATAGGACCAAATCCGAGATCATATCGATGGCATCGACATCCAATGCCCATTGAAATAATGAGTAAAAGTATTTCGTTGGAAATATCTGGGACGTGCAATTATATTCCTCAACCTTCCTTCGATGCAACCGTAAATATATTCGGATAATTTTCATCTCCTTCAAAGAACAAATGTAATTAAACATATCGGTTTGCATATACTCGGACCAATTCCAATTCAGTATCATATCGGGTTTGTTCGCACTTAAACCGCTTGCTAACGTGGACGTTAAAACGAAATCCAGAATTCCCGAAACTATGCCTAGAAAATTTAACCTGGAGCAATCAATTACTGCTGCATGAATAGCAGTTCTACCCAATTTGTCAACACTGTTCCAACACCCTGAGTCTTGTTTTATAATCTCCTTTATTTTGTCAATATTCATTTGTATAACAGCATTATGTAAGTCTTTATCTTCAAACAGAATATTTAAGATATGTAATTTATTCTCGTTAAGTATTTGCCTGTAAAGATATTTGGCGGCACTCTTGTATGCATTAATTCGACAAGCTTTTGCGATCCATTGCGCGAACAAAAATTCCACGAAGCTGCGGTGACAGAATATTGGACAATTATCTTCATCGAAACGAATCACGATACCGAATTTAGTCATATCGGAGACCTCATTATTACACACCCAGTACAGTTCCTTTTCAATCACTTCCTTACCAAACAACGCTACCAATGCGAGATTTTCAAGTAGTCGCACGGCTCGCTGTACATCACAATCATATAAAATTTGATAAGTGGCACGCAAACAATGTTTAACTTTCATGTTTATAACTTTTTCAAACAAACTATACTTGGTGATATTTGCGAGTTTTTCTCGGTTTGCAGAAATCATCTTCAAAAAGTTCAAATATAGTGGGTTTGTTGCTAACTCAGACGAAACATTCTTCAATAAATTTTGATCTAATTCCCAATATGCAAGACAATCTTGCTCTTCTAAAGGCTCGATTTTAATTAATCGAATCTCAAATTGATCCAACAATATTTGACAGTTTTCAGTTCGTGTAGCAATAACTATTTGCGCTCCAGAATTGGCAATAACACCAATAAAATCTAACACTTCTTTTTCGCAAGCTAATCGTATTTCATCGAACGAATCTAAAACCCAAATTAATTTCTTCTTACTCCGTAAATAAGACACAAAATCGGTATATTGTTTCGATAAACCCTTTTGACTTTCTTTGAATACGAAATCAATAAGATCGATACGTTGACGTTTACTTTTATTTAGATCGACTTGTAAATTAAGCAAATCGTAGAAAATAATGTAATCCTGAGTGCAATAATTGCTACATAACCATTTTAAGAAGCTGGATTTTCCTATACCCGCATCTCCGGTTACGACAGCAATTTCCTCAGGTTCATCTCTGATATCGTTAAAGAATTCCTGCTCGGAATATATTCCACCATCGTAGGAAATGTTGCAGCTCAGATTTTTGCAATTTTTATATCTCAACAATTCGAATCTACCATCTCTGATAAAAATATCGAGTATTGGGTATTGAAGATGACACAATTTCTGCCAATAATATTGACGGTTTTCCGTTTCATGAAACTTAACAAAATAGGTTTTCTTCTCTTTTAATATCGTTTCATTTAACACGTCATCTATGTTAGTGAGCTGTACGTTACGCTCAATAATGTCTAGATCACCTGATACCACACAAATTTGTGTCTTTTGCGAATTGAAAAACGATCCGGGCAGCGTGGCTCTCCTTAGTTGTCTTGGTATATATTGGAGCTCATTAAGATCGATAGTTTGTCCAATTATCGGAATACACTCACCAGTACTAGAGATAAACAGCGGATCCCCGTATTGATCCACAAAGCGATGATTCAACCTCCACGGATCTCCTTGAGTTAAAATTAATTTCTCACCAGTCTTTCGTAGATGGTAGATCGTGTAGAGTTGAGAAACATCAGCATGTCCTCGGATCATATCAATGCATTCGGCTGTCCGACCAGGAGGACAATTTACTCTAAAATTATGACCAATAGCATAAGGCTCTATGCGATCCGAAATTTCCGAACATTCTTCGTCTTCTATAATAAACGCTAAATAATCGGTACCTTTGTAGTAACCGTTCTTCAGAAATGGAGTTCTTTTGCTCATCATTTTAAGCACGTCTTGGCAAGTAAATGTCGACATCAACTCCTCATCATCGCGTAGTAAATTCTTAAGTGTCACCGGTTTACGACCTTGAGGTGAAACTACAATAGCTTCCAACATTCTATCTTGTAATTCTGGATCGGCAATACTACTTAAGGAAGTGAATACGTCCATTTTGGAATTATTGATATCTTCGGATCGGTTCGTCCAGTTATCGAGTATGATGTAGCTCCTTTTCAGGTGAGCATACTTTTCAAAATTGTCTAGTTTGGTGTGCGTTCTCAAAATAAGCGGCAAATCACCACATCTCCACAGTTCTATGAGTAGTAACCTGAGGGTAGTAGGCGAATCGATCCAGTATCTCAATCTTTTCGTTTTAGAATAAGTCAGAAATTTTGCGATTACTTCGTCATCCAAAATATTTATTTTAGAATCGCGCGTCTTCCAATTAATATTAATGTCTAATAAACTGTTAACTTTTCGAATTAAGCAGCCGTACAAGTAAGGTTCAGTAGCGTAATTAGCGCAATTCACGGTAGTGATATTATGATTTATAGTGATTTCGTTCCATATCGCTATGCAATTATCGTCAACAAGATCCGCGAATGATGTTACTGGTGGGATGTCTTCAACGAGACGAATTGTCTGCAATTCAATTTCGAACACCTCTTTACGCAGTCCCTGTTTATAAAGATCGTCATCGTTAAAATAGTCTTTGACGTAGTTGATAATTGCTTTTGTGTTTTTAGTCTGGCATGCTTCTGCTATTTGTTCATTTAGTTTATTACAATTCGGTTGTTCTAAATATAAACAGCAATTATCGAAGAAATTTTGGTATCTTGAGTTTTCTAAATCTTTACATGCGAATTTCCAATATTTATCACCGAAGGGAGACGGAACGTTGTTGAACTCGTTAGTTTTTTCGGAATGTCGACACAAGTTTAATTGGAATGTGCAGTCTTGACGAAGGAATACCGGCGTCTGTATCCCTTTATTACAAAAAATACTAAACTTTATATTATGATCGGGAATACCCTGACGACAGGTTAAATTTGGGTTACCGAGAATATCATTGAAACACTCAATATAATCCGATAAGAAATACTCAACTCGTTTCCCTTTTAAATTATCACTAACATTGAGTCTCTTAGTGTCTTTATATTTAACTTGAATTAAAAACAGATATCAATCGTCCTCGTCCTTCAATTTGATCCTGGCGATGATATCGTCGAACTTTCCGGCTGACTTCTCACTCGAGTAGATGATGTAATCGTCCACTTGGTTGTTCCTGGATAGCTGGGAGGCCAGGAGAGTAGTGACTCCGTATTGGTAGATCATCCCAATCTCCGATTGGGATCCCTTTGTTCGTTTCATTTTTGAGTAGGTTTCTGGAAAGGGAATAATATTGTTGTTTTGGTTTACAATTAAACTATTCTATTTCTTTGGGTGTTCTTGGACGTTTAAAATTAAAAAGAAGACAAATACCGAATTGAAGCGATACAAGACGATATTGGTTATGAAGGGATATACTCAAATTAAATGAATAGATTACCTATATATAGAAACATTTTCATCCGTTCCATCAAAGGCTGATCAGTGTATATATGTAGTACAAGAGGAAGAAAGCAGAAACATTGACTATTGCAGTATATGTTGATGACTTATCAAGTAACAACAAATTGCTACAAGATGTCGAACAGAATTTGCACCAGAAGCTAGATATCAAGGATTTCGGCTGTGCTACTGAGATATTAGGTGTAAGAATGACTAGAGATGTTAAAAATGAATGTCTACAGCTGGATCAATCCTCATATATAGAAAAAATGTTGAAAAAATAGATACAACCTGATTGATTGTAAAGCGGTATCTACATTTACAGATCTGAATGTAAGGTTTGGTAAAATTGCGCAATCTAAAGAAGATGTTGGAATTGGAGAAATGAAAAACATTCCTTATCAGGAAGCTTCAGGCAGTCTTCTATTTTTATGTCAAACAACATGGTCGATGATGCCAGACAACCGCAGAAAGAAGACCATAATATAAATTCAAAAAGACCACAATATAGATACAAGGACAATAGCCTAGGTCCATTTGTGGTCTACATTCAACATAAGAATGATGGTGATCGTATCTACAAATATCCAACCTCTGGAAATTGGATAGCTCATAAGGAGAACATCGAAAGAATACTAAAGATAGTTAATAAGGGGAGGTTAAGAATAGCCTTGGAATTTGAGAAATTTAATCAAGCTAACAGTTTTGTTAACAGTGATGTTTGTAAACAAAAATAACTGGGCATCATTTATTCCCACGCACCTGATGACCTGCAAGGGCGTGCTAAGAGGTGACGATGAAGACTTACCAGACGATGAAATTAAAAGCCAATTTGAAATATGGAGAAAGAGAAGTGCGGAATGTACACAGGATGAACAGACGTACGAAAGATAAAGATGCAGTTAGGTATGTTCCAAACAAGTCAGTTGTAGTAACATTCTCGGATAAAACCCTATCCAAATATATTTTGATATATGAATGTCCATTTGAGGTAAAATCACCTTTTCACCCATAAGCAATGCGAAATTTACAAGTTGCAAAAAGAATAGGATGACGTTTGATAATATCACATTTTGGAAAGCGAAGGAAAAAGTGACTACTAATAGAAGAAATGTGCTAGAACTGCTACTAAGGATCCAAAAGACCAAAGACACAGTTAACCCTAGGGTATGATAGACAGGCTCATAAAAATCTGATAAGTCCGGAAGCTATCCCAACTAAGAAACCGGTTTTTTTTATAGTCAAGATCGGTTCCTGGCAGATCAAAGGCACAGCCGGAGAACATAATCCAACAAATTAAAAGTTTGACCCAGGTATTAAAAAGTTTAACCCTTAAGCGGAGGCGTGCGGTCATACAGACCGCGGCAGTATTTCAACCAATTAAAACTAGCGAACGAATATTGATATACGCGCATGTCTTTCTTCCACCTTCAACCTGACGAATGATCAGTATGCTATGAATGGCCAAAGTGTGTGCATGCAGTTTTTCGTTAGTTATAGCCAAATAGGTCAGAAGGTTTTCGCCTCTAGCGTGGTTGACACGTCGAGTTACCGTGACCTTCTGGCGCCCCTCACCTAGTTTTGCTCCTGAAGAAGCCACTTACATTAGTGGCGAAACGTCGAGTTTGAGTAAGTTGTATATATATTTTTGTAATTTTCTTTTTCATTTTTGCTTTATTTTATTTTGTATTGTATATACAGGGTCCGGCAACGAAGCGGGGGCGGAAGATTACACGCTTATCTGAAAGTTTACGAAATATTTACTCACCGGATATTCTTCCGCACGATCAAGGGCACATTTTAAAAATATTTTGTTTTATACAGGGTGTTCCAGATGGAAATGCCAGACTAAAGTTGCATTTTTTTTAATGGAACACTCTGTATATTAATAGATAAAATGATCCGCACTTGAAAGCTGGTTACATCGATATAATGTTGTACAGGTCTAAAGTTGATAGTTTCTCTGTAAATAATTATTTTACTTGATAAATGGATACATTTCAGTAGGCTATTCTGCATAGAGGAAAACAAAAAATTCGGAACTGACAGAGTAGAATATTTTCCACTAGTATGGACTGTCGTGGCTATGAGAAATAAATTTTGCAACTGCTTGCTTTATACAGGGTGTTCACAATTTTGCAAAATTGAAGAAATCTCGAAATTTTTAAATGGAACACCCTGTATATTTTTAGCTTATCGAAAAGCTCTTTTACTACCCCTTCTATTGATACCTCATTTTATGCACCTAGGATAGATCATTTGCTAATTATTTCTTTTTAATGTTGAATTAATGAGAAATGCTTGTATTTTTAATAGCTAATTGTACTTTTCAACTTTCTGTAAGATCGGATATTTCACGAATAATCCAAAAATGGTCTATAGCAAGAAGAAACCCCATTTAGTATGAGAAACAGTTGATTTTCACTTAACTCTGAAAGCAAACATTAAATTAATATGAAGTAAGTATGTAACAGCATTTTCAATAGATTCACTGCTGATTAAGTTATCTGGTGTCAGTTTAATGAAAAATTTGCACTAATTATTTTGTATGTTAAAGAATTTCGAATAATTTAATTAAACTATTTTACGAATACCTAATACGAAACAATACATACCTAATTAGGTTGACATAAATCGAAATCATGTAGGAAAGAACCAAGTTTGCACTATTTTAAATAAATACTAATTATTAACCACACCAGAAACTTTAATTAACAAAAGTAGTAGCACAGTAAATCAAAAATAAAGTAAATGTAAAAAGTACATGCAAATAAAACAAAGAAAACTTTCAAATATCCTTCCATGTCTCTCAATACATAAATTAAGCCGTCTGCTTAAATTCTGCAGAACATGCTGTAATGTTTCTTGGCGAACATTTCTAAATGCCTCTCTTATGCGTTGCATCATATTTTCCCTTGTTGTAGGAATTTCCACATAAACTAAAGCCTTGACACATCCCCAAAAGTAGAAGGCTAAGGGTGAGTTTATCAATGTGAGGATAAATAAATTAACTTGCAGATAAAATTTTATTCGTAAGATAATTACAATGAAACATTTATTGAGTGTTGAATAGAAATTATCTGCAAGATAAAGCATTGTAGTTGCTAAATTTTATCTGCCAGTTAGCAATATCTGTCAGTTACTTAACCAACACTTTTATCTCCACATTGATAAACCCACCCTAAGACAAGAAGATCTGGACTTCGTGGAAGCCAAGTGATTGTCAATTAGTCATTGTAACATTTTTTTTTAAAGATTGAACGAAATACTGTGTAACACGAAACAGATTTTTTGGTTATTAAGTATATAACCTTAAAACTGACACCAGATAACTTGATCAGCAGTAAATCTATTGAAAATGCTATATTACATACTTAATTTATATTAATTTAATGTTGACTTTCACCGCCGAGTGAAAATCAACTGTTTCTCACACTAAATGGGATTTTTTCGAGTTATAGACCATTTTTGGATTATTCGTGAAATATCCGATCTTACAGAAAGTTGAACAGTGCAATTAGCTATTAAAAATACAAGCATTTCTCATTAATTCAACTTTAAAAAGAAATAATTAGCAAATGATCTATCCTAGGTGCATAAAATGAGGTATCAATAGAAGGGGTAGTAAAAGAGCTTTTCGATAAGCTAAAATATACAGGGTGTTCCATTTAAAAATTTCGAGATTTCTTCAATTTTGCAAAATTGTGAACACCCTGTATAAAGCAAGCAGTTGCAAAATTTATTTCTCATAGCCACGACAGTCCATACTAGTAGAAAATATTCTACTCCGTCGGTTTCGAATTTTTTGTTTTCCTCTATGCAGAATAGCCTACTGAAATGTATCAATTTATCAAGTAAAATAATTATTTACAGAGAAACTATCAACTTTAGACCTGTACAACATTATATCGATGTAACCAGCTTTCAAGTGCGGATCATTTTATCTATTAATATACAGAGTGTTCCATTTAAAAAAATGCAACTTTAGTCTGGCATTTCCATCTGGAACACCCTGTATAAAACAAAATATTTTTAAAATGTGCCCTTGATCGTGCGGAAGAGTATCCGGTGAGTAAATATTTCGTAAACTTTCAGATAAGCGTGTAATCTTCCGCCCCCGCTTCGTTGCCGGACCCTGTATGTACTTTACTGTGACGCGGTCAAAACCCGGAAGCCCTCATAACATAGCCAAATAAAGTTCGTTAGCGATCTTGGTGACCGCACGTCTCTTTTGACGTTCCAAGTGTAGTCAAGGAGACAGAATCTGTAACATGGCTAATTCGGTGAAAAGAATTCGACCTGGCGATCCAGATTTTGAGGAAGTAGCCATGCGATGGTTTGAAGAGGTTGGGGACAATAGTATAATGACATCGACGACTGCCAGAGTGACGATTGCGAAGCAAGTGAGCACGACAGTGATTCTAATTTGTCAGCTGATGAAAGGAATGATACGTTAGATTCTGAAAATAACAGCGAACAAATGGACGAATCCTTCATCAACACAGAGAGTGAATCAGAAGACCAGACTGAAAATACAAATGCTATCGAATCTAAGAAAAACTACTTTGGCAAAAACAGATTCAAATGGTCAAGCGTAGCATTTCAAGGACGATCACGAACTCGACGACATAACATTGTATTACAGCTTCCAGGCTTACGACGCTCTGCTAATTTAGGATATGAAGCTAGTCCAAAAGCTGTGTGGAAACTTATATTTAAAGATGAAATATTAAATATAATTCTGCAATGGACTAATGTGAAGATTGGTACTACTAGAGAGAAGTATAAAGATACAAACAAGTCTGATTTACAAGATACTGATATAATTGAACTGGAAGCCTTCCTTGGCTTGCTGTTCTACACTGCTGTGTTTAATTCAAATCACGAACATATAAAACGTCTTTTTGCTACAGACGGCACAGGACGAGATATCTTTCGCTGTGTGATGATGATAAGACGTTTAAATAATATAGCTGCACCTATATCCGAATTGTTTAATTTGCTAATTAGCAACTCCCAAAAAGTTTATTCCTTAGGTCCTACTATTTGCATTGACGAGATGATAGTTTCGTTTATGGGAAAGTGCCGATTCAAGGTATATATGCCTAATAAGCCCGCGAAGTACGGCCTGAAATTGATGTGCCTTACCGATGCCAGAAACCATTATTTATATAACAGTTACATATACACAGGGAAGGATTCTGATGGAAAAGGTTTGACAAGCGAAGAAACCAAACTCGCCAAACCAACGCAAGCGGTTATTCGGTTCACCAAACCAATTCAAGGCAGTAATAGAAATGTTACTGCAGACAATTGGTTCTCTTCAGTTCCGCTTGTTGAAGAGTTGCGATCTAGAGGATTAACCTACGTAGGGACCCTGAAAAAAATAAGAAGGAAATTCCGCCAAACTTCTTGCCAGACAAGAAACGGGTTATTGAAACAAGTTTATACGGTTTCACAGCCAATACAACTCTTTTGTCGTATGTACCAAAAAAAAATTTTAGTGTAATTTTAATCTCATCTATGCACCATACGGCGTCAGTTGATAAAAGTATTAATAAACCAGAAATGATCTCTTTTTATAATTCCACAAAAGGAGGTGTGGATGCATTGGATGAGAAATGTGCTAAAGATTCTTCCAGCAGACGAACTCAGAGATGGCCAATGGCAATCTTTTTTAGAATGTTAGACATAAGCGGAGTTAATTCCCATGTACTGTACACATCCTTTAGAAATAATCCCCATATAGAAAAAGCTGACTTTATTAGAAACTTGGCAGGAGAGCTTGTGAAACCTCATATGGAAAGACGACTCCAGAATTCCAGAATTTCAAGAGAGGTGAGACTATGTATTCGCCGAGTTTTGAAGATCCGTGAAGAAAATGCGTCTACAAATGAAGCGCCTTTAAAGTTAGAAACACGCAAAACGTGTTCTATTTGACCCTCCAAACCTAAAAAGGAAGACATATCATGTGTGCTATTGTCACGGCCTAATCGTGACGGGGGGGGTTTGCTCAGAGGGAGTACTCTCTTAGCAGGTACCACTTATTAATTATAAGTATAAAAATAATAATAATAAAAGTGTACCTACCTTGTAGCGTCTTCCTATCCTAAAGGTAGACTAATCAAAGGAAACACAACACAATTCTGTAATACCAAATCTTTATTATTCACCACTCTCAACTTCCCTTGAACCTGTCCACAGGCGGACTCCCCTTTTTTATTCTATCTCTAGTTTAAAACTACTTTACCTATAATCAGCATTTTATCACCCCTCCCTGTATCCGCAGAACATTCAACCCAAAAGACGCTGCTCTAACATAAATACGACACGGAGATCCTCATATAATTCCGGACTCACGGGTCAAATACCGGCCGTCGCCGGAGACCGACCGCGTCTTTCCTGTCGAATATGAGATGCGCAGGAAGAAGTAATAATCCGCTGACTTTATAGAATTGATTTGCGACATTTCTCCCCCTCGATCGATATGCCTCCGGCATATCTTAAGATCATTCGATAATTCAAACAAAAACCAGATTAATAACTACTCGTAATTACTAAAAGTAAAGTACCGTTAGTCGCAAATCAATTCCAGAAGAACTCATCCTACTTCTTAATCTAACTTTACATTTAAACTTAATTACCTAGAACTAACACCATATTTAAAGTTTTACACGTCCATGCCACAACACTGATGTCTTACTCTTAAGGCTAGTTAATACAATATAACTTCCGAATCTAGTCTTAATAAATTCTATCCTAGTCTGGGCGCCGTTGTTGCTCCTTAACTCCTTGGCCTTACACTCCTGGTGAATCCGGCTCCTTATACTGGTTAGGCCGGCCATCACCCAGGGCTTCAAGACTACGGTACTATCGATTTTCTTGCCACCCTACTTAATTCAGGTAGCCTCACTCGATACGATACTCCATAGTTAGCTACTTAAGGGACCACTATATTCTACCCTACTCGATCCAGGTAGATTTGATTAGAGAGTTGGTCCGATTCTTCACCATTTGGCAGTCCTTAGGTTTGGAGGGGGTACCTTTCCGACCGTGATTCATGAAACAAAATAAATTTCGCAGAATCATTGACAGCAACATAATATTTAGGCCTAATTGAGCTACTTATCTACCTACTATAAATAAATACCAAGTGTACAAAGCTATTAAAATAATCCCTAGAAATGTGCTGGCTTATAAGTTGCCACGAAACGTCCTTGCTGACGGTTGTTTATTTACCGCCGCCGAGGTGTAGGTCATATTGTTATCAAACTGTTCCTCTTAACTACGCAGCCTGTACAAAAGGTGCTGACTCTTCCAGTACTACTTACTACGGGTATACAATATTTATACCTACATATATATATAATAGGTATGTACTTTATAGTACTATTTATATGTGCAGATATCCTTATCTAACGTCAAAAGCTATTATTATACTCCTACTATTATGTATTACAATTCAATGACATACAACACAATACTACATGTGCTTATATATAAAAAAATACTAATTGTCATCTTGACTAGACCTCAGATTTATTTTACACTTTCTACCATCCGGTAGTACAACTATTCCGGATTCAAAGGCCTGTAGTTTTATATCAGAATTAACTACCTGTCGTCCACAATTTTGGTTGTTACACCTCCTGATAACAACAATTACAATAGCCACCGTAAGGATTATTGTAACTATACTATAAAGTATGTAGTTATGTATGGAAGAAGTCGTTTTAAATTCGTGGGTCTTCTGAATAGCTTCGAGGTCTTTTAGAACTTTGTCCAGCTGACCATCTACTACCGGGAATCTACTTTGGTTAAGTAGTTTTAGCTTTATAGCAGGGAGATCAAATAAAATTGGTTTCACATCGTGTCTCGGTCCCAAGGTTGAATTAAAGAGTTGTAGTTTTGGACTAAAATTGTTTACTACTAGACTACTATTATAACTAATTTTAGAAGTTATAAGACTAGACGATAATAATAATTGGCAATTAGGTTCCAAGAGAATTGTGCCCGAACCAGTAATTGTCTCTTCTGCAACAACATTTGAACCATTGCAACTGATTGTTATCCTTTCCTTAAAGGGAGCTATAAATAACCAACCGTTAGGTTGTGAAAGTTTTTCAAATTTTGTTGTATTTATCAAAGTAATATATCTATTACATTGATGAGGCAAATTTTCGCTTGACGCTCGCATCAATAAAATTTCGCAGCACTCCTCTCTAATAGATATAATTTGCTGTTGATTTTCGTAAATAAATTCTTGGTTATTCAGATGCGTTAGCGTATTAATATCATCTTGTTGTAACCGTATATAATTGGTTCTAAATTCATTAACCCCTAAGAATAAGTATTTAATTTTTAATACAATAAATTTGTTGTGATTTACGTGAATAGGTATGGGGGTGAGCTTATATAATTGATACGAATTTACGCTAACTAAAGGAATATTTACAATACAAACTAGTCTATTCTTTTGAAAATAAAATGTAGGTCGAATAATGTTAAGTAGAATATTTTCGGAACCCGATTGAACCTTAATAGGGAATTGTAAGCCTTCAGGGATATGCGGTGTTATTCTTGATAATTCACCTAATATCGCTAAAGGAGAAATTAAGAGAGGGTGTAGAATGCCCTTTCTTGCGTTTAAAATTACACTAATTAAATTTTGGGTCTCTAACTCGTACTGACTAATTAGAAGTGTTAGTAGAGAGAGATGGTTATATAATTCCTTTTCTAAAGTGGTAAAGGTTTTCAGTGAGCTAAGAGTGTGAATTACTTTCACCTTTAATTGCCGGAATTGGTCCGCTAATAGTTTCTCGTTATATTCTAAGTGTCCTACGGTGGAATTCATAGTCTCTAAGGCAGATTTAACTACCGATGTTTGTTTGTGAACAAGATCTGCTATTGCGTTGGTTTTTTTTATCCAAGCTGTCAATCGAAGATTCATAATGCGCCGCATCATCTTCTGTCAATGTGCCAAATAATGCTTTAGAAATATCCCCTATGAAATTAAAATATCCACGTTTAACTCTTTTATGACCTAATAGAGTGGGAATCATATCCTTCATAATCGATACTTTATGTAAAACTACTTTAGTTCTGGATAGGAATTGCGAACATAAAATTTGTAACTCATTATCCTTATTACAAATTTCTTCTGTATCTACCGTATAATTACTAAGTTGTTCAAATTTCGCAAAATACTCCGTAAGGTTGATATAAGTGATAATCTTCCAATAATTACTTGACAAATATAATTTGCCCAAATTCTCATATAAGAGACCGGCCGAGTGGTCCAAGGATTGAAGAGTAACAGGAGAATGATCGGTGACTTTTCCGGCACTGACTGCAGTTAGAAATAGGAGAGTAGTCAACACAATAGCAATCATCTGAAAAGAATAAGTTAATTAATTACTAATTGATCGTAATACGGAGCTAAGCGAGAAACATGTACAACATCCGTTTTAGGATTCCTTCCGCCAATCGACTGGATTACATAATTAAGGTCATTCCTTTTCTCTATTATACTATATGGACCGAAGTACTTAGGTTGTAATTTGTCGCTTTTACCTACCTGGCGTAACACAGTGCGTACTTTTACTTTATCTCCTACATTATAGTTTACCTCTCTATGGGTTCGGTCATAGCGATCCTTTTCTTTAGTTTGACTTAATTGAATATTACGCACGGCTTCGTCCCGAATTTCTCGTATTCTCTCTTTCGTCTTAATAGCGTAGTCAGTTACTGGAAGAAACAACAATTGTGCATCAGTGGGAAGTACAGCTTCTCTACCATAAACTAGCTCAAATGGGGCATACCTTGTACTCTCTTGTACGGCTGTATTGTAGGCAAAAATAATATGAGGTAAACAATGATCCCAATCTGACTGAGCGGTGCTAGTGTACTTACTCAGCATATCAGCAATAGTTTTATTCAACCGTTCAGTTAATCCATTGGTAGATGGTTTGTAACTTGTGGTAAAGGTACTCGCAGTACCCATTAAGCGCAACAGTTCGGTTACGATTTGAGATTGGAAGACAGCTCCTCGGTCACTTAATATCTTCTTTGGAGCACCATGTCGACAGATAATCTGTTCTAGTAGAAATTTTGCTACACCTTCAGCCTTACCATTGGAAAGCGCTTTAGCTTCTGCCCACCGAGTAGCATAATCTGTTGCTACTACAATAAATGTTTTACCGCTACTAGATCTACGAAAGGGTCCTAATAGATCGATTCCTATCATTTCAAATGGTGTTCCTACGGGAATCGGATGTAGAAACCCGGCGGGTTTTACATTGGTCGGTCCTTTTCTAGCTTGACAGTCTTGACAACCCCTAATATATTTTTTAATATCCCTAATCATACCGTGCCAAAAATAACGTTTCTTAATTTTATTAGTTGTTTTAGTAAACCCTAAATGTCCGCTTAACGGTTCGTTATAATAAGAATAAAGAATTTCTGCGATCAACTGACGAGGAATTACCAATAGATTAGAATTTGTATCTTTGCTCCGTTTATATAAAATATCATTAATGATATCGAAGTTTTTCGCGGACCGTCGTAAAGCAGGAGTACCTGAATCCGGATCCCTAATTACATTAATCAAGTCTACAATTTTCCGGTCCTGTTGTTGCATATTAATAATGTCTAAATCTGTTGCGATAAAGGTAGGTACAGAGGTAGCTTGGTATTCTTCTTCCACGGTCCCTATCTTACAGGGATATCTAGATAATGCATCTGCATCTTGATGTGCCGCCCCCTTTTTATGACAAATGGAATAATTATATTCCATCAACTTAAGTGCCCATCGCGCTAGCCTACCATACGGATTTTTAATAGATTTTAACCAACATAGTGAGTGGTGATCTGTTACAATGGTAAAGTTTCCTAATCCCCATAGAAAAGACCTAAAATATTCAACAGACCAGACAACACTCAAGCATTCTAGTTCTGTTATTGGGTATTTCCGTTCGTTAGGGGTTAGCGTACGTGATATATAGGATACTGGATAGAAGTAACCTGTAATTTCGTTTTGTTGAAGCAAAATGGCGCCTAGACCTGACCCACTAGCATCAACTCTAAGTTCAGTCTTCCTAACCGGATTAAAATGGATTAAAACGGGAGCAGTCACAAGTTTTTCTTTTATCCCGTCAAATGCTGACCTTTGTGCGTCTTCCCACTTAAATTTCCCTTCATTTCCTAATAAATCATATAACGGTTTAGCTAGAACAGAATAATTCTTAATAAATCTTCGGTAATAATTAGCCATACCTAGGAACCTTTGTACCTCCTTTAAACGTCGCGGAGTAGGAAAATTAGATACTGCTACTACCTTGTCGCGATTCGGTAGAATACCTTTACTCGATACTTCAAAACCTAAAATTTTTGCTTCTTTTAAACCGAAGTGACATTTGGTAGGTTGTAATGATAGTCCCGCTGTTCGTATACAGTCAAATACATTTTGTAGTCGAATTAAATGTTCCTCAAATGTTTTACTAATAACTATAACATCATCTAAATAGATAACTACCTGTTTCCATTTAAGATGTTTAAATACGTTATCTACTAATCTTTGAAATGTACCAGGGGCACCACACAGACCAAAACTCATTCTATTAAACTCGTATAAACCATCGTTTACTATAAACGCCGATTTATGTTTATCGCTTTCTTTAATCGGACATTGCCAGTATCCAGAGTTTAAATCTAAGGTTGTAAAATATCTATTCCCACTTAAACAACTTAATATGTCATCAATTAATGGTAAAGGGTAAGAGGACTTTTTTGTAACACTATTTAACTTACGATAGTCCACGCAAAATCGAAATGTACCATTTGGTTTTTTAACTAATACTACGGGAGAACACCATTCGCTATCAGATGGCCTTATTACCCCTAACCTTAACATTTCCTCAATTTGCTCGTTAATTATGTCCCTTTCTTTTTGGGATACTCTATAAGGTCTACTACGAATAGGAGAGGCGTCCCCAGTATCTATTTCGTGTGCCGCTAATTTCGTGAATCCTAATCTGTCACTACTCCATGCCATTAAGTCTTTATTATTATTTAACAAATCTAGCATTTTCTTCTGTTGAAAATCTGTGAGGTTATTATCTAAATAAAACAATTCAGTGTTGTTACACGTTAATAGTTGAGGAGATACTATATCATATGCAACGTCCTCCCCCTCCTCCAAAGCGACTTTTAATTTTAAGCTAAGAATAGGATTACATTTAATATAACCTATAACTGTATTCTTAAATAATTTAATAGGTAGCCTATTGTAACATACTATAGTTAAAATACCTTCATGTAATAAATCTACATTATCAATTAGTTCCAACTTATTTTGTCTAAGAAGACTATATCTGGGTAACATTATATTATAATTTTCGTTGGGATTAGTACAAAAATTACCGTCTAATTTTATCTTGTATTTCTGAATACAATTGCGGTCAAAAATAGAATCCTCAACAAGTCTAATTTTTATTATATCACTTTGTTCAATGACGTCGTTTAAAGGTAATAAATCCCATGTTGTAGTACTATTTTCGTCTAGTGTTGGGGCTATGCAAGTCAGGGTTTTAGGTTTATTATAACAAATTACAACATTAATCTCACAATTATTAAAAATGTAATAAATCATTTGACGTACAATTCTCCAATCTAATTTATCTAGTCCACACCCCAATTTAGGTATCGCTAAATGATATATTTTTTGTGAAAGCATGTGCCGTTTAACTTTAATTAACGCCGAAAAAAGATTTTGTAACGTTGGTTTATTGTAGTAATGTTTTTTGGTTACTAAATAGTATATAAATTTGTTCTCCACCTTTAAATATATAAAACGTCCAGGTACCCGCCTTTGCTTACGTAACGCGCGTATATTCTTAAATTTACATCTGAATTCTTTAGCAATCCCTGCACTCATTCGTAGATCAGCTGAAATACAATGAGCGAGAGAGAATGAACCTTCAAGGTTAAAGAGGCTGTCATCTAGTTCTGCAATGTTATCAGTTTGCGTAAGTTCACTGTCTTTCATCGTATCTAAGAAATTTTGAAAGCTAAGCAGATTCTGACCTAAGTTAATTTTACTATTAATACTTGGAAAACTTACTGAATTATTATTAAAATCTAAAATCATTTTATGGTTTTTAATAAAATTGTAACCTAAAATTAGTGGAACCGGTAAACCTTCTACAACTAACGTTTGTATTTTAAACAATTTTGAATTTAGCTTTACTTCTACATTTGCAATCCCTATCGAGTTAACAATGTTGTTACCCACCGTTAATAACGTTGGTAAGTTACATCGTTCATCATAGGTGGTTATATATTTTTTATCTATTAAATTGTGACACGATCCAGTGTCTAATACTATATCTATATTTACATTATCTACTTGTCCTGCAATTATAAGAATACTTTTTGGATTACGTGAGGTCTTTATTTGAGGATTAAACATTAGGGCAGGGCTTATGACCTCCAGTAGTTCTGCCCTCTGACGTTTTCCGAACTTTGTGAATTGTTATTCCCCTGCTGATCAGATCTTGTATTTCCATTATGTCTTCCACTTTGTCTTCCAAAACAATTCACTGCTGTATGACCTGGTCGCCCACAAGAATAGCAAATCGGTCGGCCATCTGTTGTTCTTGTCTGCCGGACTATATTCCTTGATGGAGAGTGACCGTTCTGTCGATTATTACCTTGATTTGCAGTATTTGTCGTCTTCGGAAGGTGTTGCAATTCTTTACGGATTTTGTCTAATACCAGCGTTGTTATTTCCGATGTTATAGATTCTACGGTGTTTCGATCCCTGTTATTCTCAACCATCTGGGCGTTCTTATGGAGTGGTTCTTGAACTGCCTGTATGTGGCTGATTCCTCCTCTCTCTGATTCAGCGATAGATGCGATGAGCTCATCTAACTCTTGTAGAGATTTCGGTCTGCTAATGGTAATCATATGTCGATAGTACGGTAAAAGCCCTGCTATAATTCTTCGCATTACTGTTTGCTCTGGCATATCCGGATTCACTTCATCACACAATTCTACTAGCTCATAGAAATAGTCTATAATACCTTGATCGCTTAATTGCCGCTTAGAAGCTAATCGGAATTCAGCGTCTTGTTCATAGCTCGGACCGATGAATTTAATTTTAAATTGTTTTAACGTTTCCTGCCAGTCCGCATTTGGGTGTCTTTTAGCAAAAGAACGGAACCATGTGGCTGCACTACCTTTTAAATAATTAGAGAAGTAACATAATTGTAAATACGGATCCCAGCCATTTGCATTTGAAACGCGTTTGTATTCCTTAAGGAAGACGACTGGATTATCAACCAAGGGATCAAATGAGTTAGGAGCTATAAATTTTGGAATTAAAGGATTCTTATTCTCCAAAATTGAAGCAATACTATTATTAGGAGCTATCGGTTGGTGTGTACCATGTGGGTTTAATTGTAATGATACTCCCCTCCTTGATGTTAAGGGTGTCCTATTAATTGTATTTTGTACCCTATCAAAGAAGAATTCCTTATCTTTATTTATATCTGCGGTACCAAACATGTTGGATGAGTCATTGTCGAATGGAATTTCAGGTGGAAGAATTGGGGAATTCCTACGAGTTTGTTTTTGTGGTTGCGAAATTGCAGTTTTTGGTCTTTGAAAAATATCTATTGTTTCGTAACTAGGGATAGTACTACAAATAGGTGCACTTGATAGTGCAGATGTGGTTGTTACGATAGTTAAATTTGTTTGGGACACGACTGGCCTTTTTGGTATTGCTCCTAACATTACTGTAGGGGTTGAAGTGGATTCTATAGATGTAACTTTAGGAAAAACAGTTTGTAAAGATTGTGGTGGGCGTGGAGGAGGTGTGCGCGCTGTACGACTACTTCTATGAAATGCACTTTCATCTAAATTAATTTCAACATCATATTCCGCTTCATCGCTACTTTTTACTGACCTTAAATTATAATTTTTTGTTTTCTTATTGAACATCCTTTACTATTAAATATACCAAATATCTTATTCTCTAATTTAAGTTTTAATCTAAAACCATTACACCATTTTTATTTATTAAATTATAAGATTACATTTAATTAACCGCTAATTATGATATTCGTAAAAAGAAATACCTCAACTGAAAACTAACAACCTCGCACAATATATGTATATTTTAATGAAAATATTATTCTTCAGTTAATTCTAAATTACTTCAAAAAAAAAATATACTTCGCATAAACTCACCTCGCATAAAAACATATAATATAAGCAAAATTAAAATAATTTATTTTAATAAATTATCTTATTGTACTTATCTTATTGTACACCAATTATTTCGTTAATAAAAATAATTCACCAAAAGATCGTCAAAACGGGCCTCCACCAAAAATGTCACGGCCTAATCGTGACGGGGGGGGTTTGCTCAGAGGGAGTACTCTCTTAGCAGGTACCACTTATTAATTATAAGTATAAAAATAATAATAATAAAAGTGTACCTACCTTGTAGCGTCTTCCTATCCTAAAGGTAGACTAATCAAAGGAAACACAACACAATTCTGTAATACCAAATCTTTATTATTCACCACTCTCAACTTCCCTTGAACCTGTCCACAGGCGGACTCCCCTTTTTTATTCTATCTCTAGTTTAAAACTACTTTACCTATAATCAGCATTTTATCACCCCTCCCTGTATCCGCAGAACATTCAACCCAAAAGACGCTGCTCTAACATAAATACGACACGGAGATCCTCATATAATTCCGGACTCACGGGTCAAATACCGGCCGTCGCCGGAGACCGACCGCGTCTTTCCTGTCGAATATGAGATGCGCAGGAAGAAGTAATAATCCGCTGACTTTATAGAATTGATTTGCGACACTATATGTGCAGAAAGCCTATATGTAATCAATGTGCTCATATGGTGTGCGAAAATTGTAAATAAGATTGTGTTGCAATTTTGATGAACAAAGTAGTTTTATGTACCTGTCTGAGTTTAAATATTTAGAGCAATATATGTTTTTTTCTATTTCTACTAAGGAAATACCTATTTAATTGCAATTTATAAAATTTTTGTTAACAGATTAGTACCGTGTAATTCTTTTCTCTAAATCATACCGAAGTATACATTTTATAATGAATATATTTTCTTTTGCTACCAAAACTATGTTCATGTTTCTTTTTTAAAATAAAATACATTTATACAACTCTAACCGCAGTTATACTTAATATTCTTATAATTTACACAGTAATAATACAGAAAAAAAAAGCATGCGGTCACCATCACCGCACCTCTCTGCTACTGTTATAAGTATTTCACGTTTCCGCTTAAAGGTTAAGCAAAACTAGCGGAGTTCTTCACCAATACAGCAACCTAGTTTTGCAGTAAAAAATTCGTTAGAATTTATTAAAGAAATTCAAAATATTCAGTTGCTGGAGGGTGAAGTATTGATTTCATTTGATGTTAGTTCTCTCTTTCCTAGTGTACCGATTCCAGAAACCTTGACATACCTCGAGGACTTGTTGGTTCAAAACAGTTTGAGTCAACAATGTGTCCAGGAATATATTCGCTTAACTGACATCTGTATGAAACAGAACATTTTTCAATTCAACGGGGGTTTTTATGAACAGCTAGAAGGAACGGCAATGGGTAACTCCTTGTCGCCCTTTTTGGCTAACCTTTTCATGAGCCGTTTTGAAAAGGACTTAGAATCTGAGAGCGAATACTTTCCTAGGGTTTGGTTGAGGTATGTGGACGATATTTTCTCTATATTTGACACTAAAAAATGTAATATTGACGATTTTCTCAATAGATTAAATAATCGGTTCGAAACCATAAAGTTCACTTGTGAAAGAGAAGAAAACGGTCAGCTACCGTTTCTAGATACTTTAGTAATTAGAAATAACAATAGATTAGAGTTTGACGTGTATAGAAAGGAAACCAGTACACTCCGCTACATTCCTTCAGACTCCCATCATTGTGTTCAACACAAAATGGCAAGCCTGAATTTTTTGGTCCACAGACTTCTCACTTTTCCCTTGAACAAGGCGAGGTATGAGAAAGAGCTTAAAATTATAAAAGATGCGGCCAAGTGTAATGGTTTCCAGCCTCAGCATATCTATAAGTTAATTAGGAAGTTTAATTATAAGAAAACTGTGAAAGAATCTACGACTTTTCGAGAGGATGTTAAAGCTTCACCCGTTGTGACCCTCCCTTACGCTCCCTTTATCACTAAAGGTTTGAGTAAAATCTTCAAAGAGCTAGATCTCAGAATAGTTTACAGTTCTGGGACTAGTTTACGAAGTCTCATCGGTAACCCTAAAGATAAAATATAACCTCTAGAAAAGTCAGGTATTTACGAAATCAATTGTAAAGATTGTAATCAAAAATATATTGGGCAAACCAGGAGAGCAGTCTCAACTAGATTCAAAGAGCATATGGCTCATCTTAGATTTAATAGAATTGAGAAATCGAGCGTTGCCCAACACATTTTTGAAACAGATCACAACATCGATCATACGAATGTTAAATTAATTAGACAAATAAACAATTGTAAGTTTCTAAATGTTTTCGAAAGTTTAGAAATATATAAAAATAAGTCATGTGTAATGAACTGTGACAATGGTCCTATACCGTATTCGTCATTGTTTTCGTTAATCGGAAATTAATGATGCGTATCGGATTGACCGTGCATAACATTTAGGTTACCTGTTTTTGTAGATTTTATTTTAATTTAGTTTTATTATCGCCTTGATAATGACAGCATTGCTGTTGAAACGCGTCGGTGTTTTAGTTAAAACTTGTTTGGTGTTCAGTGGGTTAAAGTGTCTAGTGTTAAAACTAGCGGAGAGCAAGCAGGAAATAGCAGGCTTCCTTCGTCGCATCAAAGGAGAACTCATCTAAAGAATTATTTCTTAAGTGGAGTGGAGTGGAATGTAAGAAGTCAACAACCAGCTTCGAAAAATGTTTGACTTGAGTATAGATGTAGCTTGTATAGTTGAGACATAATAATAATAATAATAATAATAATAATAATAATATAATATACTGCCTCTGACCAAAAATACAAATGGTATGGACATAGTCAAAACCTATATGCTAATATATCCATTATGCGAATAAAAGATATATACATAAACAATAACAGTACAAACACAATAATAATAGTCCCGACTGCTATACCGGAAAAATGTCATGGATGCATCTGCAATTATATTTAAAAAAATTCTTCGAACGAGTAAAAACATTGTTCAATTAAGTAATTCTTTAGAGAAGACTTAAATATATTAACAGTTGTAGCATTTTTTATATAGTTTGGCAACTTGTTATAAAATTTAATGGCTCGATATTCCGGAGCTTTTTCAAACAATGTAGTTCTATGACGTGGAGTCGCCAAAATATTAGCTCCTCTAGTGGTCATACTCGTGTAATAAGTAGAGTTCCTTTTCAGGTTATGCAAATTCCGTTGCGCCCAAACCCCTAGTTCAAGTAAGTAAATACTTGGTAGCGTAAGGATACAAAGTCGTCGAAATAATGGGCGACAAGGCGTATTTCATGGCTGCTGTAATATACATCTGACAATTCTCTTCTACCCGATTAAACTTTGCTGATGCGCCCCAAACAAGAATACAATATTTCAACCTAGAATAGACGCATCCAAAATAATATGTTTTCAAAGTATCAACACTAACTGAGTTGAGTAAATTAAGAATTGCATAACATGCAGAGTTAAGTTTCTTGACTAGATCTCCTATATGTGCATCACACGATAGACGAGCATCAATGTTCATCCCCAAAAACTTAAAATTATTCACATTTGGAACAGATTTACCATTTAAGTTGAGATATATACTTTCATCTGATTTGTTGTTGAAAATTATCGCGGCAGTTTTATCAATACTTATCTCCAGAGAATTAGTTGAGCACCAATTATTCATAGCTCTGTTAATATTGGCCCCCACCTGCGAAATATTTGCAAAATCTGCTCCCCTTATTAAGCAAGATGTATCATCAGCGTATTGATAGAGAAAACAAGGATGTAGAATATCAGGCATGTCGGCCACGTAAACCAAAAACAAGGTTGGACCCAGGATCGATCCCTGTGGAACTCCCCTATAAATTTGACTGAGTGAGGACAGATAATCTCTCTGTATATTATTGTCTACCGCCGCAATACTAACAAACTGCTTTCTGTTACTTAAATACGATCTTATATATTCAAGCGCCAAACCTCTCACACCTGCCGACTCCAGTTTAGCCAATAGAACATCGTGACTGATAGTATCAAAAGCCTTGGAGATATCAAAGAAGATGCTAGCAATTTTATCACCTTCATCAATGCAATGAACTAAGTTGTTAATGAAATCATAAATCGCCATCTCAGTACTTTTTCCCGGCAAAAAACCAAATTGTGTTGGCGGAAAGATATTATGTTTTACAAAAAATCTAATAAGTTGTTTATTAATAATCTTTTCATATATTTTAGAAAAGGAAGGCAAAAGTGAAATTGGCCGATAGTTCATAATATTAGCTTCACACTCCTTGGTTGAAAGTTAACCAGCATTCTGCAATCAAAGGGTATGAAATCATACGCTAACCACATATTTTTTGGTTGTCAACGAAGAACCCAACAGATAAACGCCATAAAGAGGATGAGAAGCCATTCTTGCTATTGTACAAATTCATCAAAGCAAATAACATGTTAATATAGCCACATCCAGCTCCTCTTGTTACTAACTAAACAAAATTTGTAGAGGATATCGGTTTTTTCCAGACGAGCTTTATTGCTCAAGCCTCACGTGCTCGGGTATGGCTGAACATCTGGGATTAAAGGATAAGTATCTACAGCTCATAATATAGATATTGTAATTGTTCGTTACAGCAAAAGAGTGTTGGCAGTGGATCTAGATTATTGAAACCAGTACCTTCAATATGCTTTTAAAAATTTGGAATGATGTGATTAGCGAAAAAAAAAACAGTTTACCTTTGATTGACGCTAAATTAAATTGATTAAAATCTTCTATAAAATACATAAAAAGGATGTTAAAAAATTAAAGGACGTCTTTGTAGTTAATTTGGTAGGACCAGAATGGTTGCAAAATATGAAGTACTTACCGTTGTTTAAACCGCATTCATTATGTAACTCAGCATCCGTAGGAACTCATACTACAGGTACAAACAATTTAATAGCGCACAATATAAACTTGTTATGCATTACGGGGTAAGTTCATGTAAATAAATAATTAAACTGGTTAATTAGCGAAAATTAAACTGTTATATATGATGAGAAAGTTTTACAGGACCACATCCTGTGACATCAGCAGGTTAATATTATTTAACAAACATATCTAAACTGTTAGAAATATCAGTGCAGGATGCAGTGGCTTGATATTCCAAAACGTCACACCGATGCACATGACACATAACGACAAAAACCAATTTAGAATCGGTTATCTTCAAGAAAATATATGAAATGCAAACAAATATCAACCATTTAATATTATTAAAAATGTTCGTTACAATACAGAGAAAATAGCGACAATTAAACTGTTATATATGAATAAAAAGTTTGGCACGACCACATCCTGTGGCATCCACTGGATAACATTTTGTTGTAATGAGCAATAAAAGTCAAGTTGTTACTGTAAAAAATAATAGTTGTTGACATAGTATATTGATTAATCCTTAATCAACGTCTTTCATATTTCTTTGATACTTTATCACGTATAAGCCTGCAAGATGTATGGATTTCTAACAGGTTATGAGCCCAGAATAAAGTATAGAGAAAGTTGGTAAAAATATAATAGCCGCAGTTATAAATATTGAGACAGAGTGATTGGGTACGTTGAATTTGTGACAGATTAAAAGTGAAAAATAGTAAAGAAAATAGTAAAGGAAATAGAATGGATTCAACGACTGCACCAAGTTAAGAGGAGCCGAGAATTGGAACATTTGGAAGTTTCAAACGACAATATTATTAAAATCGAAAGGCGTGTTTGACGTTGTCACTGGTGACAGTGCAAAGCCTATTTTGACTGATGACAATAAGGAAGTTCTTGAGAAAAAGATTAAGGATTGGGATGAAAAAGATGTCAAAGCGCAGAGTGTATTAGTAGGACCTACGACACATATATTAAATAGTACTACAGCATATGAGATGTGGAATAAATTACAAACAGTCTATGAGCACAAATCGGAAACTAGTTTATATTTGATACAACAGAGGTTTTTCAATTTTAAATATAAAGATGAGGGCATAGCAAGTTTCTTGTCCAAATTAGAAGATTTAACAAATCAAATGAAGCAGATGCAGAAAGAAATTCCAGAAGAAATGCTTATAACGAAAGTAATAATGTTATTACCAGATCAGTATAAGCATTTTGTATCTTCTTGGGAATCCGTACCTGTGGAGAAACAAAGTTTTTGTGAATTAACTTCAAGATTGTTAACAGAGGAACAGCGCTTATAGGCCATATTAAGAAGAACTGTAAGAAGGTGAAGAACAAGACCTGCTACATTTGCAAAAAGCCCGGACATTTAGCTAGTACATGCTGGTTTAACAACAGACAAAGAAAGAATAACGGAAAGCAGAAAGAAGATGAGGAAGATAGTGAAAGGAACAGATGCAAAGAGGTAAATGATGACGCAAATGCTTTTGTCAGTAACAATAAACATAATCCCCAAGAAGATACAAGTGTAGATGACTGGATATTGGATAGTTGTGTAAGTCAGCACATGTGTTACAACAGAAAATTATTTTCTGAGTTGAAGAAATTAGAAAATGTCCAGTATATAAAAATAGGCGATGGATCTGAAATTAGAGCCGAAGGAAGGTTATAAAATGATATCCAACAGTAAAACTTATGTGTTTAGACGAGAAGAAACGGGTAAGATATGCGCAATGGCAGAGAGAGTTGGAAAACTTTATAAAATGATTTTGTAAAAAGATATACGAGGGAGCGTTTTTATATTCGCGGAATGAGCGGGTTGTAGGGGGGTGATTAGGCGCATTGGGGGCGGGGCCTGTGCAGCGACTCATAATTAGTATAAATACGAAGTTTCATTGATATTAGACAGTTCAACTGTTGTTGACTCACTCGTTATAATAGTGAACGAAATTCTTCGCACAAGTTATTTTCCGAACATCTGGAAACGCTCCATTGTCGTGTCGATACCCAAGCCGGGAAAGGACCCCCTCTTCCCACAAAACTACAGACCGATATCCTTAATCTCCTGCGTTGCGAAGATCGTCGAGGCTATAATTCTGAGAAGACTTAAAGAAGAGATCTTCATTCAAGAACTTCTACAGAATGAGCAATTTGGGTTCCGGGAAGCTCACTCCACCGAACACCAGTTGTTCCGAATTACTGAAGCCATCCGCAACGCCCTGGAGAGGAGGGAAAGTCTTGGTGCAGTCTTTCTAGACATTGCCCGCGCATTTGACACGGTGTGGCACAGAGGGTTGATTTTTAAAATGGCCTCCAAGGGAATAAACCCCGGCTTGGTCCGATTGGTTGCCTCGTATCTCGGCGGAAGAACTTTTGCGGCGCGCCACGAGAAAGCACTGTCTACTGTCAGGCCGATGGCTGCAGGGGTCCCACAGGGTTCCCTTCTGGGACCGAGTCTCTTTCTAATTTATATGTGTGACCTTCCACAACAACAAGGAACGGAAGTAGCAATCTATGCCGACGACACCGCCATTTATACCGCCTCCAGAGACGAAGAACAAATGCTCCGCAGGCTTCAGCAGTCTCTAGATGAGATATTGGGCTGGACCACGAAGTGGCGTCTTCAGATCAATAGTTCGAAGTGTGTGGCAGTACGATTTACTAGGAGACTTCGTCCCCCCCCCAGACAGCGTGGTGATCGACGACTTTAGAGTCCCGTGGAGCCCGTCCGTCATCTACCTGGGCCTGAAATTGGACTCACGTCTGACGTTCAAACTTCAAGTCGAAAAAACTATAGGGAAATTCAACGCCGCCAAAACCCAATTGTACCCGCTGCTCTGCCCAAAAAGCGACCTCTCCCTGAAAATCAAGATCCTCATATACTGCTCCTTTCTAAGACCAATCATAACGTACGGTTCACTCACGTGGTCCAGTATGGCGAAGTCGAATTTCGAGAGACTTGAGACGCTGCAGAACCGGATCCTTCGCCTGGTAACGGGGGCGCCGTGGTTCGTCAGAAACGCGCAACTAAGAAAGGACCTGGGAGTGCCGTCTCTAAAACGGCACGTACTACACCTGGCCAACAGGACCATAGAAGGCATCCAAAGATCGGATAATCCTCTCATAAGCCGGCTCGCTGACCTTGACCCGGACAGACCCCCGCCAAGAGTACAAGTGAGAAGGGCCCTTGCCATTGAAGATCCCCAGCCATAAAGATCAAGAACGTAGAACAAAGAACAGCCATACTTCATTGATTCCCATGGTCAAGGATGACTAGCGAAGTCCCAAGAAATCAAACACCCCGGCCAGAAGGGCCAAGCAAAAGACGAATGAGGGGCTTAGGAATGAGAAAATTCGGCCTCAGAAGAGAAAGAAAGACCATAGATTAGACAGTTAGTCTTTGAGCTATCGTCAACCAAGTTACATAATCACGAGTGAAAAGTGAAATATGGAAAAAATCGAATACCGTGCCGTTATAAAGTTCCTTACCAGGCAAAGAAAATCAGTCGCGACCATAATGAACGAGATGTCTTTGGTTTACGGAGACTCTTGTCCAGGAAAAACCATGGTGTACAAGTGGCATAGTTTATTTAAACAAGGAAGGGAATCCCTTGAAGACGACCCGAGGCCGGGCAGGAGCATTGAGGTGACCACGCCAGCACTTATCCAAAAAGTTGAAAAAATTGTACTCGAAGATGCTCGACTAAAGAAGAAACAACTCGCAGAAATGGTTGGAGTATCCGATACAACAATTTTTAAAATCCTACACGATCATCTCGGTATGGCTAAGGTCAGCGCAAGATGGGTGCCGAGAATGCTCACGCCGCCGCAAAAACAACAGCGCGTAGAGTGTTCGCGTGCATTTGTGGACCTCTGTAATGAAGACAAGGATGGTGTATTGAGTCGAATTGTTACTGGAGACGAAACTTGGGTTCATCATGATGAACCTGAGTCCAAACAAGACTCCATGCAGTGGCATAAAAAGGGCACAGCACCTCCCAAGAAATTTAAACTGTCACAATCAGCTGGGAAACTCATGGCAACGGTATTTTGGGACTCGGAAGGAATATTGTTGATTGATTATAAAGATAAAGGTGTTTCTATAACCGGAGAATATTACGCTTCAATATTAGAGCGACTAAAAGAAGCCATTAAAGAGAAAAGACGGGGAAAATTGACGAAAGGTGTGCTGCTTTTGCACGACAACGCGTCCGTCCACAAGAGCCGCGTTGCGTTAGCTTCCCTGCACAAGGTGGGCTTCGAAATTGTGAATCACCCACCCTACAGCCCAGACCTGGCCCCGAGTGATTATTACCTGTTTTCGAAAATGAAGAAAGAGCTGCGGGGTAAAAAATTTACTGCCGATGATGAAGTCAAGGAGGCAGTTTCGGCGGATTTTGCAGATAAAGAGAAATCATTTTTTTGTGAGGGTATAAATAAATTAATTGAAAGATGTGAAAAATGTATCCGTCTTGCAGGTGAATATAATGAAAATTAAGAGCCGGGTGGTACATGTCTTCTGGAACTAGAGGCAAGTCACAGTGAGTAATATCAAACGACCATTAATGTTTGAGAACAATAAGTCAAGAGGTCTGTTGTTAATGTTGTATATGTAATTGTGTTGTTTAATGTTAAGGGTATCTATGAAATTATTCAAAATCTTTGATTTGTTACAAAGCATGTTTGATTTATTGAACAATTGTGGAAGATTGAAGTCACCAATCAAGATTAGTTCCTCACCCACCTTTAAATTCGATATGCAAGATTGCAAATCTGTTAGTACACCAATGGATGCAAATTTTAAAATGAAGAACAATGACACTTCAGAAAGTTATGATATAGAATCAGATTGCCGACATGTTTACCAAACCACTGCCTCGATCACCGTTTGTAAAGTTTTGTAAAAGAATTGATTTATTTTAGTGTTGTATTAAAATGAAAGATTTTTATTGAGGGGAGGATGTTGTAATGAGCAATAAAAATCAAGTTGTTACTGTAAAAAATAATAGTTGTTGACATAGTATATTGATTAATCCTTAATCAACGTCTTTCATATTTCTTTGATACTTTATCACGTATAAGCAGGGGTGGGTTATCTTAAAGGAAATATACAAAACGTAAATAAATATCAATCATTTAATATTATTAACAATTTTTGTTACAATACAGAGAAAATAACAGATATAAAAACATAAAAATTTCCAAAGATTAAATTAGAGTTATCTCGGTTTAATAATCATTTATGAAACAAATCAGTTTGAATATTTAATCAATTTTAAAATGACATACAAACAACGGACAAATTAACCTCTCGGGTATCGGATTCTAATTCTTAATTAACTTTCAAATTGCACTCAACGAAAGCATAAATCCCGTGAGTAAATCTGCTATGTTCGTGTATCCTTTCGATTTAGCCAAACAAAGCGGTGTGAATCCATCATTGGTTGTTGGATGTTAATCACATCTGCTCCGTTTTCGAGAAGCGTTTCTACGATATCTTCGTTGTTATTCATTACAGCTACATGTAATGCTGTTGAGCCATTTGAATTTCGAAAATTAACATTTACTCTATTATATACACACAATTTGACATCCTTTAAATTGCCCTTTAATGCGCTCCAATAAAGCATTCCAATCAGAAATTCATTTTCCTCCGCGTTACCTTCTCGTGTGGACAACTGAAGATCGCCCTCCTCAGTTAATGTTTGGGTATGCTCATCTGTTCGTCCTCTTAGTAATACTTTCACGATATTCTTGTATCCGCATCTCATGGCGATTTCGAGAGCTGTAGTACCATCTTTATCCCTTATATTTACATCTGCCCCTTTCTCTATCAGCAACTTAACGAAATTAACATCCCCGCGGCCAGTTTTGAAATGAAGTGCTGTATAACCTTGAAAATTATAGTTTATATTGGCACCATTGTTTAAAAGTAATCTTGTTATTTCGATATGTCCGTCTAGTGCAGCCTTCGCAAATGGTGGGAAACCATTCTCTGACAGAATATTTACATCAGCCCCATTCTCCAGTAGTAATTGGACAATATCTGCGCGTTTCTGATCTGTAGCTAAATACAGAGGGGTCGAATTATTTTTATCGTAAATATTCAAGTCGACGCCTTTATTTAATAATAATTTAACGATTTCGATATCGCCCACATGTACAGCACACCTCAACGCTTCAAGTCTAGCTTCTTTATTGTTATTGGCGTTTGCTTCCAGGAGCAACTCGAAAATAGTAACATCTCCTACCGCAATTGCAGAAATTAAAATTGTTGTGCCATCTTCAGGTTTAGCATTAACATCTGCACCTTTATCGATTAGTAATTTAACGATAATTTGATGGTGGTGTCCAACAGCTTGACGCAACGGTGTAGACCACCGTCCACAATCAGCATTCACGTTAGCTCCATTTTCGAGAAGTAAAGCGATAATATCTGAATCACCTCTCGCTATAGCCAGATCAAGAGGAGTGCAACGGTATCTCTTATCGCAGATATTAACGCTAACTCCCTTTTTCAATAACAACCTAATAATATTAATATCTCCTTTGGATAGAGCACACGAAAGAGCATAAGTTCCACTTTTACGATCGACATCTATGTTTGCTTCCAGTAACAACTTAATAAGATGTAGTTGACAGTCGAGGGCAACTAAACATAAGGCTGAAACGCCACTTGTGATTCGTGCATTTACATCTGCTCCTTTCTCAACTAACAACCTTATCAATTCTGTATTTCCGTTAATTGCAGCGATAATGAAAGCTGTACAACCATCCACGTTCTTATCGTTTAAATTTGCTCCGTTCTCTAAAAGTAGTTGGACTGCGTCTATATCCGATAGATATACGGCTGCTAAGAAAGGCGTCCTACCACAGTTGTCACGAGAATTGGCGTTTGCTCCATTCTGTAGTAACAGTTCGCTAATTTTTCTATTCCTCAATTCTATGGAGATCTGAAGAGGTGTAATGCCGTTTCGTTCTGGAATTTTCGGATTCGCTCCTTTTTCTAACAGATGGGTAACAATATCCTCGAATTCCTTCTCTACAGCGATACAAAGAGGTGTGACACCATTCAAATTTTGAGCGTTCATATCGGCTCCGTTTTGAAGTAATAACTTAACGATATCTAAATTATTCCTCAATATAGCAATATGAAGAGGTGTCGTTCTCAAAAAGGTTGCAACGTTCGTAGTATTACATCTTTCCAACATCATCTCTATGGCTGTAATGTTATTCTTTGCTGTAGCTATGTACAGGGGTGTTTCACCATTTTTATTTCTAAGTAGAATATCAGCTCCATTGCGTAAAAGAATCATAGTTGCTTCAATATTTCCTTTGCTTACAGCTATATGCAGAGGAGTGAAACCACTTCTATCCTGTACGTTTACATCTTCTCCTTTTCGTAAGAGTACCTTGATTAGATCGATATTTCCGCAGTACACAGCGTTGTGAAGAAGTCTATCTTCCGCGTCTATATATATTATTTGATTAATATATACAGCTCGCATTTCTCCTTCTTCAACATCTCGAACATCCTCTTCTTCAGTTAATAACTCAATCATTTCAGTATCATTTTGTTTGACAGCGATATCTAATGGCGTCTGATTTTGTTCATTCTTTGAATACCGAGGTACACCACAAGATATTAAATATCGAACAATATCTATACATCTCAGACTCACAGCTAAATGTAGCAAAGTGTTGTTTTTATCGTCACGATGAAGGAAGTTTCCTTCGGCTTTTAGCAGCATTGCAACTACATCAATATCCCTCGTTCGTACTGCTAAATAAAGAGGGGATACTCGGCTACCTTGCGCAATCAAAGAATTAGAATCTGCACCTGCATCTAATAATAATTCGACGGCGTCGATATTTCCTTCTCTTAACAAAGAACATCGCATTATACTGTAATTTAGCGGCGTATAGCCGAACGCATCAATGACATTTACATCGACACCTGGTTTAATAAGATGTTGTATCAACGAAATACTGCCGTAAATGCAGGCTACATGTAAAGGAGTTAGCTGTCCGTCAAAACGACAGCTTTCCGTCCATGAGAAGCTACATTCTGGAGCTAATTTCAAACAAACTTGATAGAATTTATAAAAGATTTTGTTTTCGAAATTTTGCAATAGAACCAGATCCGAAATCATATCTATGGCACCAGCGTCTAATGCCCATTGGAATAATGAGTAAAAGTATTTCGTTGGAAATACCGGGGATGGGCAATTATATTCCTCAATCCTCTTTCGATGCAACCGCAAATACATTCTAACAACTTCGATTTGATCGTAAGAATAAACATAATTAAAAATTTCAGCCTGCATATATTCCGACCAATTCCAATTCATTATAATATCGGATTTATCCATATTTAAACCGCTTTCTAGCATTAACCTTACAATAAAAACCAGAACCTGTAAAGCTACACCTAACGTATTTGAATTCGAGCAATAAATTATTGCTGCGTGGAGAGCAGTTCTCCCCAATTTGTCAACACTGTTCCAATGTACTGCGTCCTCTTTTATAATCTCCTCTATTCTGGTAATATCTAATTCTAAAATAGCTTTGTGTAATTCTTCATCTTCAAAGAGAATATTTAAGATATGCAATTTATTATCATTAAGTATTTGCCTGTAAAGATATCTGGCGGGACTCTTGTAGATATTAATTCGACAAGCTTTAGCGATCCATTGCGCAAATAAAAATTCCACGAAGCTGCGGTGACAGAATATTGGACAATTATCTTCATCGAAACGAATCACGATACCGAATTTAGTCATATCGGAGACCTCACTATTACACACCCAGTACAGTTCCTTTTCAATCACTTCCTTACCAAACAACGCTACCAATGCTAGATTTTCAAGTAGTTGCACAGCTCGCTGTACATCACAATCATATAAAATTTGATAAGTGGCACGCAAACAATGTTTAACTTTCATGTTTATAACTTTCTCAAACAAACTATACTTGGTGATTTTCTTAAGTTCTTCTTGGTTTGCGGAAATCATCTTCAAAAAGTTCAAATATAGTGGGTTTGTTGCTAACTCAGACGAAACGTTCTCCAATAAATTTTGATCTAATTCCCAATATGAAAGACAATCTTGCTCTTCTAAAGGCTCTATTTTAATTAATCGAATCTCAAATTGATCCAACAGTATTTGACAGTTTTCAATTCGTGTAGCAATAATTATTTGCGCTCCAGAACTGGCAATAACACCAATCAAATCTAACACTTCTCTTTCGCAAGCTAATCGTATTTCATCGAACGAATCTAAAACCCAAATTAATTTCTTCTTTCTCCGTAAATAAGACACAAAATCGTTATATTGTTTCGGTAAACCCTTTTGACTTTCTTTGAATACGAAATCAATAAGATCGATACGTTGACGTTCACTTTTATTTAGGTCGACTTGTAAATTAAGCAAATCGTAGAAAATAATGTAATCTTGGGTGGAATAATTGCTACATAACCATTTTAAGAAGCTGGATTTTCCTATACCCGCATCTCCGGTTACGACAGCAATTTCCTTAGGTTCATCTCTGATATCGTTAAAGAATTCCTGCTCGGAATATATTCCACCATCGTAGGAAATGTGACAACTCAAATTTTTACAATTTTTATATCTCAACAATTCGAATCTATCATCTCTGATATAAATATCGAGTATTGGGTATTGAAGATGACACAATTTCTGCCAATAATATTGACGGTTTTCCGTTTCATGAAACTTAACAAAATAAGTTTTCTTCTCTATGAATAGCGTTTCATTTAAGACGTCATCTACACTAGTGAGTTGTACGCTACGCTCAATAAAGTCTAGATCACCTGATACCACACAAATCTGTGTCTCTTGCGAATTGAAAAACGATCCGGGCAGTGTGGCTCTCCTTAGTTGTCTTGGTATATATTGGAGCTCATTAAGATCGATAGTTTGTCCAATTATCGGAATACACTCACCAGTACTACAGATAAACAGCGGATCCCCGTATTGATCCACAAAACGATGATTTAACTTCCACGCATCTCCTTGAGTCAAAATTAATCTGTCACCAGTCTTTCGTAGATGGTAGATCGTGTAGAATCGAGAAACATCAGCATGTCCTCGGATCATATCAATGCATTCGGCTGTCCGACCAGGAGGACAATTTACTCTAAAATTATGACCAATAGCATAAGGCTCTATGCGATCCGAAATTTCCGAACATTCTTCGTCTTCTATAATAAACGCTAAATAATCGGTACCTTTGTAGTAACCGTCCTTCAGAAATGGAGTTCTTTTGCTCATCATTTTAAGCACGTCTTGGCAAGTAAATGTCGACATCAACTCCTCATCATCGCGTAGTAAATTCTTAAGTGTCACCGGTTTACGACCTTGAGGTGAAACTACAATAGCTTCCAACATTCTATCTTGTAATTCTGGATCGGCAATACTACTTAAGGTAGTGAATACGTCCATTTTGGAATTATTGATATCTTCGGATCGGTTCGTCCAGTTATCGAGTATGATGTAGCTCCTTTTCAGGTGAGCATACTTTTCAAAATTGCCTAGTTTGGTGTGCGCTCTCAAAATAAGCGGCAAATCACCACATTTCCACAGTTCTATGAGTAGTAACCTGAGGGTAGTAGGCGGATCGATCCAGTACCTCAATCTTTTCGTTTTAGAATAAGTCAGAAATTTTTCGATTACTTCGTCATCCAAAATATTTATTTTAGAATCGCGCGTCTTCCAATCGATATTAATGTCTAATAAACTGTTAACTTTTCGAATTAAGCAGCCGTACAAGTAAGATTCAATAGCGAAATTGCGTGTACAATTGACGGCAGTGATGTCATGATTTATAGTGATTTCGTTCCATATCGCTATAAGATTATCGTCAACAAGATTCGCGAATGATGTTACAGGTGGGATGTCTTCAACGAGGCGAATTGTCTGCAATTCAATTTCGAACACCTCTTTACGCAGTCCCTGTTTATAAAGATCGTCATCGTTAAAATAGTCTTTGACGTAGTTAATAATTGCTTTTGTGTTTTTAGTCTGGCATGCTTCTGCTATTTGTTCATTTAATTTATTATAATTAGGTTGTTCTAAATATAAACAGCAATTATCGAAGAAATTTTGGTATCGTGAGTTTTCTAAATCTTTACATGCGAATTTCCAATATTTATCACCGAAGGAAGACAGAACGTTGTTGAACTCGTTAGTTTTTTCGGAATGTCGACACAAGTTTAATTGGAACGTGCAGTCTTGACGAAGGACGACCGGCGTCTGTATCCCTTTATTACAAAAAATACTAAACGCTATATTATGATCGGGAATACCCTGACGACAAGTTGAATTTGGATTACCGAGAATATCATTAAAACTCTGAATATAATCGGATAAGAAATACTCAACCCGTTTCCCTTTTAAATTATCACTAACATTGAGTCTCTTAGTGTCTTTATATTTGACTTGAATTAAAAACAGATACCAATCGTCCTCGTCCTTCAATTTGATCCTGGCGATGATATCGTCGAACTTTCCGGCTGACTTCTCACTCGAGTAGATGATGTAATCGGCCACTTGGTTGTTCCTGGATAGCTGGGATGCCAGGAGAGCGGTGACTCCGTATTGGTAAATCATCCCAGCCTCCGATTGGGATCCCTTTGTCCGCTTCATTTTTATTTAGATTACTGAAAAGAGAATAACATTGTTGTTTTAGTTTAAAATTTGTATTCAATTTCTTTGAATTCTATTCTGGAAGCCAATAGTTGTGTAGATTGTGTATCATCTGATTTGGAAAACATTTATCGCTCCTAAAAAAAAAAAATTAAGAAAAACCAAGGCTTATAATTCTAACCTTCAGTTCAGTAAAGAAGAAGAGAAAGAACTATTAATTAAGAAAGGGACAGCTGTCAAATGCAAAGAAATTATTCGTATTGATCATCAACGAAATGTTATCATCGTATATCAAGCATTAACCTCTAACTCCAAGAAGTTACTATGGCAAGCTAAGAACTGAGGTAAGGATGCATGGTGGAAATTTATTTGGGTAAACAGAGAATACAGGATTAAAAGAAGAAAGGCCGAGGTACGAGAATTGTTCATTACAATCTAATTTATGTCTAAATTTTACGAATGATTAATCAAAGCACAAATAATAATAATTAATGCTCATTTGTACCTATAGTACAAAAGTAAGAAAAATATATAAATTACTTACCGTACTTCAATTCATATTAATCATAAAAGTTCGCACTCTTAATATATCATCTCGGCACTTCCCAAACAATATAATAAAACACATCAAGACAAATCTTTGAATGTTTAACAATATTACAAATTTAAACTGCTTTACGAGATAAGCGACCATTAAACTGGCGTATATGATTAAAAAGTTTGGCAGGGCCACATCCTGTGGCATCCACTGGATAACATTATTCCACAAACACATCTAAACAATTATAAATAGGTATCAAGTAATCAATTTCGGGTGGGTTATCTCAAAGGAAATATACAAAATGTAAATAAATATGAATCATTTAATACTGTTAATAACTTTTGTTACAATACAGAGAAAATAAAAGATTAAAAATATAAAAATTTCCAAAGATTAAATTAGAGTTATCTCGGTTTAATAATCATTTATGAAACACATCAGTTTTAATATTTAATTAATTCGAAAATGATCGGATTCTAATTCTTAGTTAGCTTTTAAACTGCACTTAACGAAAGCATAAATTCCGTGAGTAAATTTTCTATATTCGTGTGGATCCATCATTGGTTTAAAGATTAACATCTGCTCCATTTTCTAGTAGCGTTTCTACGACGTCTTCGTTGTTATTCATTACAGCTACGTGCAATGCTGTATAGCCACTAGAATTCTGAACATTAATATTCACTCCATTATTCAAAAGCAGTTTTATTATCTTTAAATGGCCTTTTTCTGCAGCCCAATAGAACGTGCTAATCAGATCTATGATATTCTCTATATTGCTGCTCTTTTCCTCAATTGTCACAGAGCACATGCAGCACTTTATATTTCCTTTTTGCATGGCTAATTGAAGAACGCCCTCACTATTTAATGTCTGCGTATTCACGTCTGCTCCCCTTTCTAGTAATAACTCCGCAATGTTGACGTACCCGCAACATACAGCTATATCGAGCGCAGTAATACCATCGTTAGTCTTGATGTTTACATCTGCTCCTTTTTCGATCAGGAACTTAACGAAATTAACATTTCCTTCGACGGTTTTTAGATGAAGTGCTGTAAAATCTCCAAAAGGATAGTTAACATCGGCACCATTGTCCAAAAGTAATCTTGATATTTCGATATGTCCGTCCACTACCGCTTGAACAAATGGTGCGAAATCATCTTTCGACAAAATATTTACATCAGCTCCATTCTCGAGCAGTAATCCGGCAATGTCTATGCGTTTCTTATGTGTAGCTGAGTAGAGAGGCGTGCAAAAATGTTCATTGTGAAAATTTAAATCGATGCCTTTATTTAAAAATAATTTAATGATTTCTATATCACCTATAAATATGGCATAATTCAGCGCTTCAAGTCTAGCTTCTTTAGTGTTGTCGGCGTTCGCTTCCAATAGCAACTCAATAATAGTAACATCCCTATTGCCGATTGCGGTAATTAAAATTGTAGTGGTACGATGCTTAGTATTAACATCTGCTCCTTTATCGATTAGTAATTTAACGACATTTTGATTCCGTTTCATAACAGCTTGATACAGAGGCGTAGACCATTGTCCACAGTTAGCATTCACGTTAGCTCCATTTTCGAGGAATAAATCCACAATATCTGGGTCACCCCTCGCTACAGCCAGATGGAGAGGTGTGTAACAGTATCTGTCATCCCAGATATTAACGCAAACTCCCCTACTTAATAACAACCTAACGGTATTAATATCTCCTTCAAATAACGCACACGTAAGAGCATAAGCTCCACTTTTTCGGTCGATGATCACGTTTTCTTGTAGTAGTAACTCAATAACATCTATTTGCTTATAGTAAACAGCATACAATAACAATGAGGTGCCAAATGTTTTTGCATTTATATCTGCTCCTTTCTCAATTAACAATTTCATTAACTCTATATTTTTACTACATATCAGGGAGATCAAAACTGTATAACCATCCAAAAAACTATCATTCACATTTGCTCCGTTCTCTAAAAGTAAGCGGACCATATCAACATCTGGTAGATTTGCAGCTGCCAAGAGAGGTGTCAGACCGTAGCTATTACGAGAGTTCACGTCTGCTCCTTTTCGTAATAACAGCTCGGTAATTTTTCTGCACCTATAACGTACGGAAATATGAAGAGGTGTAAAGCCTTCTTTGTCCGGAAGTTCCAGATCTGCTCCATATCCCAATAGAAGCGTAACAAAATCCTCGAGTCCATCCATTACAGCTGTAAAAAAAGGCGTGACACCATTGATGTTTTTAGCATTCGTATTGGATCCCTTTTCGAGTAATAACTTAACAATACGTAAATTATTGTGTGATACAGCAAGATGAAGAGGAGTCGTTTCGCGTAAGTCTGCAATATTCGTACTATGACCTTTTTCCAATATCATCTCGACGACTGTAATGTTGTCGATTATTGTAGCCATGAATAGGGGTGTAACACCATGTTTATCCTTAACTAGAATATCAGCTCCTTCGTTTAAGAAAATTTTACAGGCTTCGATGTTTTCTGTAACTACAGCTATATGGAGAGGAGTACTACCATCTGTAGTCACTCCGTTTACATCTTCTCCTTTACGCAATAGTATCTTTATTAGATCGATATCATCGCATAACACAGCATTATGAAGAGGACTATCATCAGCGTATTTATATTTCGCTTGACCAATATATACTGGTCGCATGTCTTCTACTTCAATATCTGGAACATCCTCTTCTTCAAGTAATAACTCAATCATTTCAGTATGATGTCGTTTGAGGGCGATATCTAGTGCCGTCTGATTTTGTTCGTTTTTTGCATATCGAGGTACACCACAATATAATAAAAGTCGAGCAATATTTACACATTCGAGACTCGCAGCTAAATGCAACAAAGTGTTTTGATTGTCGTAACGATTAAAGACAAATGCGTTAGCCTTAACTAACATTGCAACTACATCAATATCCCTTGTTTTCACAGCTAAATAAAGAAGCGATCCTCTAGCTAAAAATGGAATATATACATTGGGGCATGCACCTGCCTCTAATAATAATTTGAGAACATTGATATTCTTATCTCTCTCAGAAATCTTTCCTTCCGTCAAAGTAACCTCCTTCCGTAAAGACCAGCGCATGATATTGTAATATAGGGGTGTACGACCGAACGTGCCTACGGCATTTACATCGGCACCTATCTCAATAAGATGTTGCACCAACGAAACACTGCCGTAAATGCAGGCTACATGTAAAGGAGTTAGCTGTCCCTCAAAACGAAATTCCGCGCACGGGAAATTATATCCTGGAAGTAATCCTGAACAAGCTTGATAGAAATTGTAAAAGATTTTGTTTTCGAAATTTTGTAATAGGACCAAATCCGAGATCATATCGATGGCATCGACACCCAGTGCCCATTTAAATAATGAGTAAAAGTATTTCGTTGGAAATACCGGGGACGTGCAATTATATTCCTCAACCTTCCTTCGATGCAACTGTAAATATATTTTGATAATTTCCATTTTCTTAAAGGAACAAATAAAATTAAAAATATCGGTTTGCATATACTCGGACCAATTCCAGTTCATTATCATATCGGGTTTGTCCACATTTATACCGCTTTCTAACGTGGACGTTAAAACCAAATCCAGAACCACCGAAGCTATGCCTAGCAAACTTGAACTGGAGCAACAAATTACTGCTGCATGGATAGCAGTTCTGCCCAATTTGTCAACACTGTTCCACCACGTTGAGTCTTGTTTTACAATCTCTTTTATTTTGTCAATATTCCTTCGTATAACAGCATTATGTAACCTTTCATTTTCAAACAAAATATTTAAGATATGTAATTTATTCTCATTAAGTATTTGCCTGTAGAGATATTTGGCGGCACTCTTGTATGCATTAATTCGACAAGCTTTTGCGATCCATTGCGCAAATAAAAATTCCACGAAGCTGCGGTGACTGAATATTGGACAATTATCTTCATCGAAACGAATCACGATACCGAATTTAGTCATATCGGAGACCTCATTATTACACAGCCAGTACAGTTCCTTTTCAATCAGTTCCTTACCAAACAACGCTACCAATGCTAGGTTTTCAAGTAGTTGCACAGCTCGTTGTATATCACAATCGTCTAAAATTCGATAAGTCGTTCGCAAACAATGTTCAACTTTCATGTTTATGACTTTCTCATACAAACTATACTTGGTGATATTTGCAAGTTCTTCATGTTTTGCAGAAATCATCTTCAAAAAGTTCAAATATAGTGGGTTTGTTGCTAACTCCGACGAAACGTTCTCCAATAAATTTTGATCTAATCCCCAATATGAAAGACAATCTTGCTCTTCTAAAGGCTCTATTTTAATTAATCGAATCTCGAATTGATCCAACAATATTTGACAGTTTTCAATTCGTGTAGCAATAATTATTTGCGCTCCAGAACTGGCAATAACATCAATAAAATCTAACACTTCTTTTTCGCAAGCTAATCGTATTTCATCGAACGAATCTAAAATCCAAATACATTTTTTCTTTCTCCGTAATTTAGACACAAAATCGTTATATTGTTTCGGTAAACCCTTTTGACTTTCTTTGAATACGAAATCAATAAGATCGATACGTTGACGTTTACTTTTATTTAGATCGACTTGTAAATTAAGCAAATCGTAGAAAATAATGTAATCTTGGGTGGAATAATTGCTACATAACCATTTTAAGAAGCTGGATTTTCCTATACCCGCATCTCCGGCTACGACAGCAATTTCCTCAGGTTCATCTCTAATATCGTGAAAGAATTCCTGCTCGGAATATATCCCGCCATCGTAGGAAATGTTGCAGCTCAGATTTTTACAATTTTTATATCTCAACAATTCTAATCTACCATCTCTGATATAAATATCGAGTATTGGGTATTGAAGATGACACAATTTCTGCCAATAATATTGACGGTTTTCCGTTTCATGAAACTTAACAAAATAAGTTTTCTTCTCTATCAATACCGTTTTATTTAAGACGTCATCTACACTAGTGAGTTGTACACTACGCTCAATAAATTCCAGATCACCTGATACCACACAAATCTGTGTCTCTTGCGAATTGAAAAACGATCCAGGCAGTGTGGCTCTCCTTAGTTGTCTTGGTATATATTGGAGCTCATTAAGATCGATAGTTTGTCCAATTATCGGAATACACTCACCAGTACTAGAGATAAACAGCGGATCCCCGTATTGATCCACAAAACGATGATTTAACTTCCACGCATCTCCTTGAGTCAAAATTAATCTCTCACCAGTCTTTCGTAGATGGTAGATCGTGTAGAGTCGAGAAATATCAGCATGCCCCCGGATCACTTCAATGCATTCGGCCGTTCGACCAGGAGGACAAGCTACCCTAAAATTATGGCCAATAGCATAAGGCTCTATGCGGTCCGAAATTTCTGCACATTTTTCGTCTTCTATAATAAAGGCTAAATAATCGACACCTTTGTAGTAACCGTCCTTCAGAAATGGAGTTCTTTTGCTCATCATTTTAAGCACGTCTTGGCAAGTAAATGTCGACATCAACTCCTCATCATCGCGTAGTAAATTCTTAAGTGTCACCGGTTTACGACCTTGAGGTGAAACTACAATAGCTTCCAACATTCTATCTTGTAATTCTGGATTGGCAATGCTACTTAAGGAAGTGAATACGTCCATTTTGGAATTATTGATATCTTCGGATCGGTTCGTCCAGTTATCGAGTATGATGTAGCTCCTTTTCAGGTGAGCATACTTTTCAAAATTGTCTAGTTTGGTGTGCGTTCTCAAAATAAGCGGCAAATCACCACATTTCCACAGTTCTATGAGTAGTAACCTGAGGGTAGTAGGCGAATCGATCCAGTACCTCAATCTTTTTGTTTTAGAATAAGTCAGAAATTTTTCGATTACTTCGTCATCCAAAATATTTATTTTAGAATTGCGCGTCTTCCAATCGATATTAATGTCTAATAAACTGTTAACTTTTCGAATTAAGCAGCCGTACAAGTAAGGTTCATTAGCGTAGTTAGCGCAATTCACGGTAGTGATATCATGATTTATAGTGAGTTCGTTCCATATCGCTATAAGATTATCGTCGACAAGATCCGCGAATGATGTTACGGGTGGGATGTCTTCAACGAGGCGAATTGTCTGCAATTCAATTTCGAACACCTTTTTACGCAGTCCCTGTTTATAAAGATCGTCATCGTTAAAATAGTCTTTGACGTAGTTAATAATTGCTTTTGTGTTTTTAGTCTGGCATGCTTCTGCTATTTGTTCATTTAATTTATTATAATTAGGTTGTTCTAAATATAAACAGCAATTATCGAAGAAATTTTGGTATCGTGAGTTTTCTAAATCTTTACATGCGAATTTCCAATATTTATCACCGAAGGGAGACAGAACGTTGTTGAACTCGTTAGTTTTTTCGGAATGTCGACACAAGTTTAATTGGAACGTGCAGTCTTGACGAAGGAAGACCGGCGTCTGTATCCCTTTATTACAAAAAATACTAAACTTTATATTATGATCGGGAATACCCTGACGACAGGTTAAATTTGGGTTACCGAGAATATCATTGAAACTCTGAATATAATCCGATATGAAATACTCAACTCGTTTCCCTTTTAAATTATCACTAACGTTAAGTCTCTTAGTGTCTTTAGATTTAACTTGAATTAAAAACAGATACCAATCGTCCTCGTCCTTCAATTTTATCCTGGCGATGATATCGTCGAACTTCCCGGCTGACTTCTCACTCGAGTAGATGATGTAATCGTCCACTTGGTTGTTCCTGGATAGCTGCGATGCCAGGAGAGCGGTGACTCCGTATTGGTAGATCATCCCAACCTCCGATTGGGATCCCTTCGTTCGTTTCATTTTTGAGAAGATTTCTGAAAGTATAATGATATTGTTGGTGCATATACAGGTGTTTCAAATAAAAGTTGGCCCTATTTAAACGACGCATATCTAGAAAATATTTTCAAATATACAAGGTGTCCCAATTATAGAAAAAGCATATGTAACTTTATTATTGTAAAGGGATCACTCTATATATTATATATTTTTTAGAATCCACAAGATATTTTTAGTAACTTTTATTAGGACCCTCCTAGTAGTATGTGCTCTTGTTTTCGAGAAAATAAATATTTTATCGAAAATTTTACCATTGCAACGCTCTCGCTAATGAGCTGTAGCATCAACAGTGAAAAAGGTAGAAAATTTTTGTTGGCGCAAATTGATACTTCTTAAATTGGTTTACTATTTCCAATATTAACACGTATGTACGTGTTAATATAGGAGTCTAATATGAAGGAAAGCGCTGCTATTTCCATTGTGAGTGGGACAGTCGATTGAAAAATTCCCACCACGTTGTTAAAGATTGGCCAGTCAGGGCTCAGTATATTCCTGGACAAAAGAATATACTTCATAAGGCACTCCGTAAGCGGAACCTGATAAAATATAGAAATAGAACAAGGTGAGGCTTTTCAAAATTGTTTTTTTTTCGATTTGAGTATCTGGAGAAATCAAATCCTGCATACGTTGTCTTAATTGTTTCTTTTTAAAGACGTAAAATAAATCGTTGTACAAATACAAGTTGGTTTTAAAAATCACGTCAAATCAGAATTTTAGTTTTTGCTCATGTTTTTTTTTTGTCTTTTGCACTGTACTCACGAATGTGATTTTTTTTTATTTACAAGTATAAGTTTAATTACTATTGTACTTTCTTAAAATATATACATACATCCTAGTTTAAAATTTTCGTTTCATCATTGTATTTTTGTTAATTAGTTTAAATTATTATTCTGGTAAATTGTTAAAATTTAAATTCTGCTTTATTATTGTAAAATTTCAAGTTTTCCAATTGTAAATTTTGAAATCTATTCTATTGTAAATTTTAAATTGTTAAATTTCCAAATTTTTATTTTTGTAATAAACATTGTTATTAGTTGAATTATTGTTTCCTTTATTTATTGTCATTACACACACCTAGCTTGAGAGTTCATGTTACTGTTGGGAAATATGCACCCCTATTAAAAATTTGCATATTGGCGCCCTGTTTTTTTTTTTAAGCCTCGTAACTCGCTGAGGTTTAGGTAATTTAATTTTCCTTTTAAATTTTAAAATCTGATAATGACTGGCTAGTAGAGCTTGATATTTTATCTCGAAATTGATTAATAATTCTACTAAATTCTTAGACAACTGCCCAAAATTGCGAGCTTAATCTTTGTAAAATAAGAATTGTATATCTGTATATGTTTCGTAAAATTAAATAAGCTATAGTCTATTTATAAAGTCGAGAGACAAATTTCTGAACAGACCACTTTGACACTGAATTCTCATTGGTTGAAAGCAGGAATTATCGCAAAATATGACAACACTGTGGATACTAAGTGGCATGGATGTTTCATAATAGCTGATTACGAAGTATGTATATTTGCTTTATAATCATTAAAATACACACAAACATGTCGCTTTGTGATTTCCATATTGGAAAGTACAAGAAGCTGTTTATTAATTTTATTTTTGCCGCCATATTGGGAAGATATAAGAAGAAATCATAATTAAAAACATATACATACATAATAATAAGTGCAAATTATATCAATAATATCCATTACATTTACTTTCTAATCATTTTATATACAATTGGTTGCTAAATTCATCAATACTGCTTCCTTATTAGAACTAGATAAACCAACTAGTTAATTAATTGAGTATACTCTTATATTTTATGGTGTACATTCTTTTATTATTTCTAACATACATATATGCAGCGAGTTGATGTGATACAGAAAAAAATTGTTTCTAAAAGTTACAACTTAACGATTTTAAAGTTGTCTAAATAGAACACCATGCACCAAAAAATTGTATAATAAAACCAATATGCGTTGCTAAAGAATAATTATATAAGAATTCTGCATCTGTTCTGTAGAAGACAGCATTTTAGGACGGCTATAGAGTTTGTTTGAGATTGCTTTGTAACTGTGTTATAAAAATTCTTTAAGACCTGTACGAACGTTTATTCAACAATTCTGTAAGTGTTTCCTGCAGACTTTACAGAACAACTTAAAGAGCTAAAAAGTTCTATAGGACGGTGCCCATTTTGATTGTATGGACGATTTAAAAATGTTCTTAGAGTAAACAATGTTCTGTAAAATTTGTGCTGGAAGCGCTCTTACAATATTTATAGAACATAAAATTGCCACCTGGGGCTGGTAGAGGATCTAGATTATTGAAAATAGCATCCTCAACATCTAGGCCATTATTATTGGTGGTGATGTTTTCTATAGTAAAGCAATGTTAAAACATGTTAAAAAAATATAGAGATATCTTTGTAGTATATGACGGTAACACGAGAATGGTTACAAAATATAAACTACTTACCGCTATTTAAACCGCATTCATTATGGAAGTCTGCATCCGTAAGAACTCATACTACAGGCACAAACAATTTAATAACGCACAACAATATAAGTTTATTACACATTATAATGTAGGTTCATGTAAAGAAATAAATAAACTGGATAATTAGCGAACACTATATTGCTATATATATGATCAGAAAGTTTGGCAGGACCACATCCTGCGGCATCAACAGGATAACATTATTTAACAAACATATCTAAACAGTTATAAGTATCAAGGATGTAATGGCTTGACATTTCAAAATGTCATGCTGATGAATATGATAGGATGATATGAACATGATATAAAAAACCAATCTAGGGTTGGTTATCTTCGAGAAAATAGACGAAACGTAAATAAATATCAACCATTTAATATTATTAACAACTTTTGTTACAATACAGAGAAAGAAGAATCGGTTTAATAATCATTTATAAAACACATCAGTTTTAATATTTAATTAATTTGAAAATGACATACAAACAAAGTACAAATTAACCTATCGGGTATCGGATTCTAATTCTTAATTAGCTTTCAAACTGCACTCAACGAAAGCATAAATCCCGTGAGTAAATCTGCTATATTCGTGTATCCTTTTAATTTAGCCAAACAAAGCGGTGTGAATCCATCATTGGTTTTAAGATTACCATCTGCTCCTCTTTCCAGAAGCCTTTCTACGATATCTTCGTTGTTATTCATTACAGCTACGTGCAATGCTGTATAGCCACTAGAATTTTGAAAATTAACATTTACTCCACGATCTAAACTAAATTTGATTTTCTGTAGATCACCCTTCATTGCTGCCCAATAAAGCATTCTAATTTGAAGTTCGTCATTTTCTGTATTAGCGTTATTTTCCTCCACCTTACATTCTCGTGTGGACAACGGAAGATCGCCCTCCTCAGTTAATCTTTGCGGATTCATATCTGTTCGTCCTCTTAGTAATAGATCCACGATGTCCGTGTATCCGCATATCATGGCGATGTCGAGGGCCGTAGTACCATCTTCGCTGTAAATGCTTAAGTCGACGCTTTTATTTAGTAATAATTTAATGATTTCAATATCACCTATAAATATGGCATAATTCAGCGCTTCGAGTCTAGCTTCTTTAGTGTTATCGGCGTTTGCTTCCAATAGCAACTCAATAATAGTAACATCCTTTGTGCCGATTGCAGCTAGTAAAATAGTAGTGCCATCATCTCTTTTGACATTAACATCTGCTCCTTTTTCGATTAGTAATTTAACGATATTTTGATTCTGTCCTGTAACAGCTTGATACAACGGCGTAGACCATCGTCCACAGTTAGCATTCACGTTAGCTCCATTTTCGAGGAATAAATCCACAATATCTGGGCCACCCCTCGATACAGCCAGATGGAGAGGAGTGAAACGGAGTCTGTCATCGCAGATATTGACGCAAACTCCTCTACTTAATAATAACCTAACGGTATTAATATCTCTTTTAGACACAGCACACGTAAGAGCATAAGCTCCACTTCTTCGGTCGATATCCACGTTTTCTTGTAGTAATAACTTAATAACATCTATTTGGTCAGTGCGAGCAGCATACGATAACAATGGGTCGCCACATGGCTTTACATTTATATCTACTCCTCTCTCAATTAACAATTTCATTAACTCTATATTTTTAGTACATGACTCAGAAGTCAAAACTGTATAACCATCCAAAATACTATCATTCACATTTGCTCCGTTATCTAAAAGTAAGCGGACCATATCAACATCTTGTCGATTTGCAGCTGTCAAGAAAGGTGTCAGACCGCGGTTATTAGGAGAATGCACGTTTGCTCCTTGTCGTAATAACAGCTCGCTAATATTTCTGCGCCCAAAATATACGGAGATGTGAAGAGGTGTAAAGCCTTCTTTGTACTGAAGTTCCATATCAGCTCCATATCCTAATAGAAGCGTAACCATATCTATGCATCCACCCGTTACAGCTTTATGAAAAGGCGTGACACTATTCACGTCTTTAGCATTCGTATTCGCTCCCTTTTCGAGTAATAACTTAACGATACGTAAATTATTGTTTGATACAGCCATATGAAGAGGAGTCATGTTGAAAACGGCTGCAATGTTCGTAGTATTACCTCTTTCCAATATCATCTCGACGACTGTAATGTTGTCAAATACTGTAGCCACGAAAAGGGGTGTAGCACCATGTTTATCCCTAACTAGAATATCAGCTCCTCCGTTTAATAAAATTTTACAGATTTCAATGTTTCCTGCCATTACAGCTACATGGAGAGGAGTGTCACCAACTCTAGTTACTCCGTTTACATCTTCTCCTCCACATAATAGTGTCTTTATTAGATCTATTCTACCGCAGAACACAGCATTATGAAGAGGTCTATCATCAGCGTATTGATATTTCATGATGACTTCAATATCTGGAACATGCTCTTCTTCAATTAATAACTCAATCATTATAGTGTGATGTCGTTTGAGGGCGATATCTAGTGCCGTCTGATTTTGTTCGTTTTTTGCATACCGAGGTACACCACAATGTAATAAAAATCGAGCAATATCAATACATCCCAGACTCACAGCTAAATGCAACAAAGTGTTTTGATTGCCGTAACAATTAAGGACAGATGCGTTAGCCTCGACTAACATTACAACTAGATCAATATCCCTCGTTTTTACTGCTAAATAAAGAAGGGATCCTCCACCTAAAAATGGAATATATACATTGGGTAATGCACCTGCCTCTAATAATAATTTGAGAATTTTGATGTTCTTATCTCTCTCAGAAATCTTTCCTTCTGTCAAAGTAACCTCATTCCGTAAAGACCAGCGCATGATATTGTAATATAGGGGTGTACTACAGAACGTGTCTACGGCATTTACATCGGCACCTATCTCAATAAGATGTTGTACCAACGAAACACTACCGTAAATGCAGGCTACATGTAAAGGAGTTAGCTGTCCTTCAAAACGAAACTCCGTCCACGGGAAATTATATCCTGGAAGTAATCCTGAACAAGCTTGATAGAAGTTGTAAAAGATTTTGTTGTTGAAATTTTGCAATAGAACCACATCCGAAATCATATCGATGCCATCGACCAATGCCCATTGAAATAATGAGCAAAAGTATTTCGTTGGAAATATCTGTGACGTGCGGTAAATTTGATCCTACTAAACAGCAACGATCTCGTCCCATCAAAATTCATTTGCCATCCCCTGACGATGTTCTTGCTATACTGGGGAAATTTAAAAAATTTAAGAGCAAGGAGATATTTGCGTCTTTATCTCTTTCACCTGATAGAACCCCCAAACAAATATCTATATATAAAAGTGTTAAAACTGAATTACATTCACGTATTCAGAATGGTGAAAGTAATTTATTTATCAAATACCGCAATGGCATTCCTACTATTTTTAAGAAAAGTTCGGAAAACTAAATCAGTCCAACAGGTCAATGGTTCCGTTTAATATGTATTACCAGAATGTAAGAGGTCTTAATACTAAAACTCAAACATTATTCACTAATGTGTCTGATTTTTTCTATGACATTATTTTATTAACCGAGACATGGTTAAATTCTTCTGTTTACGATGGAGAGCTGTTTCCTGCTGACTACAATGTTATACGGAGCGACAGAAAATTCAATGTAGTAAATCGTAGTAGAGGAGGTGGCGTTTTAATAGCTTTCGCAAAAAATATTTCTTTTCAAATTATAAACACTTCAAACATAGCTTACTTGGTTCCTCTCATTGACCTACTTATATGCAAGGTCTTCGTTAATTCTTATTCCTTTTTACTAGGGTTAGTTTATATACCTCCTGACATTCGAGCTGAAGATTTAGAAACCTTTACTAGCGCTCTGGAAATGCATGTGGTGGGTGAGGAACTAATCTTGATCGGTGACTTCAATCTTCCGCAATTGTTCAATAAATCAAACATGCTTTGTAACAAATCAAAGATTTTGAATAATTTCATAGATACCCTTAACATTAAACAACACAATTACATATACAACATTAACAACAGACCTCTTGACTTATTGTTCTCAAACATTAACTGTTCTTTTGATATTACTCACTGTGACTTGCCTCTAGTTCCAGAAGACATGTACCACCCGGCTCTTAATTTTCCATTTTTTTACAATAACATCACGCAGCAACCCAATTTTCCTATTGCTGATAGTTTTCCGTACGATTTCAGGCGAGCACATTATGTTCCTCTTTATACAGCATTGCAGCGGTGCGACTGGTCTTTCTTAGAAAATCATAACGACGTTAACATCGCGCTTCAAAACTTCTATCATGTTCTTTACTCGATCCTGGATGTTTATGTTCCTCAGAGATATCCAGTTAATCGAAAGTTTCCTCCGTGGTTTAACAACTTGATTAAGCGTAATTTAAAACTCAAAACTTACTATCACAAAATGTGGGTCAGAACTAAAAACATATCCTACTTTAATGAATTTAAACGCATTCGCAGTCTCACTAAAAAACAAATAAGAGAAAGTTACAATACTTATGTTACTAATATGGAACGCAGCATTAAAAACACTCCCTCCAACCTCTGGAAATTTATGGGCTCCATTACAAAATCTACTAGGATTCCTGGAAGATTACACAATGATGATCGACATGAATACACAGATCCTACTGAGATTGTGAATGCTTTCGCAAATCTTTTCATGGGAACCCATGAAGTCGTTACTACTACTTGTACTGACAAACCAACCAATACTCTTCCTTATATGTTTTCACTGACAACTGAAGATGAAGTAATTAAAACAATGTCTACATTTCCCAACAAACTCACGTCAGGTTATGATCGGATACCTAGCTTTTTCATTAAGGACTGCAGATATGTTTTAGCATATCCTCTGACAATACTTATAAACTTGTCCATAACATCTCAAACTTTCCCCTATCTCTGGAAAAAGACAAAGATCTGTCCAATACACAAGTCGGGCGACAATACTTTGCTTTCCAATTACCGACCAATATCAGTTTTATCAAACTTTGCTAAGGTTTACGAAAAAATTCTTTATTCTTCTATTAATAACAGTACTCGCTCTTACCTATCTCCTAACCAGCATGGCTTCATTACAGGTCGCTCAACGGCTACCAATTTAACGTGTTTTACACAATTTGTTTGTGAAGTACTAGACGGACGCGGCCAAGTAGATGTTATTTACACCGATTTGTCAAAAGCCTTCGATACAATAGAACACCCGCTCCTTCTTTCGAAACTAGAAGCGTTTGGTTTTGTCCCATCAGCTGTTAGCCTAATAGATTCTTACTTAAGCCAACGCGAATGTTACGTCTCATACAACGGATTTGTATCTACTGAATATATCCAACACAAAGGGGTGCCACAGGGTTCAAACTTAGGTCCCCTCTTGTTCAACCTTTTCATAAATGATCTCCTGACATGTTTCACCTGCCCTGTCCTGGCCTATGCGGACGACATTAAATTATATGGACAACTCAAATCCAACAACGACGCCATCCTGTTGCAAGAGAATTTGGAAAAACTTGCTACCTGGTGTACATCAAACCGTCTAAATCTTAACGTTAAAAAATGTTGTGTTGTATCATATACACGTATCAGTTCCCCAATTACTGTAGATTATAGAGTTAATGGTACTTCTCTGGAAAGGAAAACAGAATTTAAGGATTTGGGTGTCTTCTTTGATACTGGCTTTACCTTCAAACCGCAAATTTTATCTATGTGTAAAAATGCATTTAGTTCTCTCGGTTTCCTGATACGCGCTTCACGTTACTTCACCGACATCGAACTCCTAAAAATTTTATACAGCGCTTATGTCCTTAGTAAACTGGAGTATGCACCACTCGTTTGGTATCCCTTTTACGCATGTGATTGTTTGCAGCTGGATAGAATTCACCGTAAATTTCTGAAGTTCTTGTCTTACAAGCTTGATGGGACTTATCCTGAGGTTGGCATACCTCAAGTAGAACTGCTGGAACGTCATGAGATGAAGTCCTTATCAGAACGTCGTGACGCACTCTGTCGCAAATTTTTACTAAAGTTGGTTGGTAATAAGATTGATTGCCCTTATCTTCTCGAGAATATGGCATTCCACATTCCACGCTTAAACTCTCGGACCGACTGCACTTTCAAGCCACCTCCAGCCAGGACAAATATGTTGAAACGTTCGCCTACTGCAGTAATGACGAAACTGGGAAATACTATTAACAATATGTTTTGTTAAATCAGTTTCTTGCTTATGTTAATTACTTTATAATTATTATACTTACTTTATAATTATTATTTATACTATTTAGTGTTATTTACTTCAACTTGTAAATTATGCAATGCTTCTCAATTTTGTGTCCTCTATTGGGTTTGCACCTGTTGGACATTAATAAATATTATTATTATTATTATTATTATTATTATTATTATTATTATATTCCTCAACCTTCCTTCGATGCAACCGTAAATATATTCTGATAATCTCCATTTTCTCAAAAGAACAAATGAAATTAAAAATATCGGTTTGCATATACTCGGACCAATTCCAGTTCATAATCATATCGGGTTTGTCCACATTTATACCGCTTTCTAACATGGTCGATAAAACGAAATCCAGAACTCCCGAAGTTATGCCTAGCAAACTTGAACTGCAGCAATCAATTACTGCAGCATGGAGGGCAGTTCTGCCCAATTTGTCAACACTGTTCCAACACCCTGAGTCTTGTTTTATAATCTCCTTTATTGTGTAAATATTCCTTTCCATAACAGCATTATGTAACTTTACATTTTCAAACAAAATGTTTAAGATATGTAATTTATTCTCATTAAGTATTTCCCTGTAAAGATACTTAGCGGCACTCTTATATATATTAATTCGACAAGCTTTAGCGATCCATTGCGCAAATAAAAATTCCACGAAGCTGCGGTGACAGAATATTGGACAATTATCGTCATCGAAACGAATCACGATACCGAATTTAGTCATATCGGAGACCTCACTATTACACACCCAGTACAGTTCCTTTTCAATCAGTTCCTTACCAAACAACGCTACCAATGCGAGCTTTTCAAGTAGTTGCACAGCGCGTTCTATATCACAATTGTCTAAAATTTGATAAGTCGCCCGCAAACAATGTTTAACTTTCATGTTTATAACTTTCTCAAATAAACTATACTTGGTGATATTTGCAAGTTCTTCTCGGTTTGCAGAAATCATCTTCAAAAAATTCAAATATAGTGGGTTTGTTGCTAATACAGGCGAAACGTTCTCCAACAAATTTTGGTCTAATTCCCAATATGAAAGACAATCTTGCTCCTGTAAAGGTTCTATTTTAATTAATCGAATTTCAAATTGCTCCATCAATATTTGACAGTTTTCAACTCGTGTAGCAATAATTATTTGCGCTCCAGAATTGGCAATACCACCAATCAAATCTAACACTTCTCTTTCGCACGCTAATCGTATTTCATCAAAAGAATCTAAAACCCAAATTAATTTCTTCTTTCTCCGTAAATAAGACACAAAATCGGTATATTGTTTCGGTAAACCCTTTTGACTTTCCTTGAATATGAAATCAATGAGATCTATACGTTGACGTTCACTTTTATTTAGATCGACTTGTAAATTAAGCAAATCGTAGAAAATAATGTAATCTTGGGTGGAATAATTGCTACATAACCATCTTAAGAAGCTGGATTTTCCTATACCCGCATCTCCGGTTACGACAGCAATTTCCTCAGGTTCATCTTTGATATCGTTAAAGAATTCCTGCTCGGAATAAATTCCACCATCGTAGGAAATGTTGCAGCTCAGATTTTTACAATTTTTATATCTCAACAATTCGAATCTACCATCTCTGATACAAATATCGAATATTGGGTATTGAAGATGACACAATTTCTGCCAATAATATTGACGGTCTTCCGTTTTATGAAACTTAACAAAATAAGTTTTCTTCTCTATCAATACCGTTTTATTTAAGACGTCATCTACACTAGTGAGTTGTACGCTACGCTCAATAAAGTCTAGATCACCTGATACCACACAAGTCCGTGTCTGTTGTGAACTGAAAAACGATCTGGGCAGTGTGACTCTTCTTAGTTGTCTTGGTATATATTGGAGCTCATTAAGATCGATAGTTTGTCCAATTATCGGAATACACTCACCAGTACTAGAGATAAACAGCGGATCCCCGTATTGATCCACGAAACGATGATTTAACTTCCACGCATCTCCTTGAGTCAAAATTAATCTCTCACCAGTCTTTCGTAGATGGTAGATCGTGTAGAGTCGAGAAACATCAGCATGTCCTCGGATCATATCAATGCATTCGGCTGTCCGACCAGGAGGACAATTTACTCTAAAATTATGACCAATAGCATAAAGCTGTATGCGATCCGAAATTTCCGAACATTCTTCGTCTTCTATAATAAATGCTAAATAATCGGTACCTTTGTAGTAACCGTCCTTCAGAAATGGAGTTCTTTTGCTCATCATTTTAAGCACGTCTTGGCAAGTAAATGTCGACATCAACTCCTCATCATCGCGTAGTAAATTCTTAAGTGTCACCGGTTTACGACCTTGAGGTGAAACTACAATAGCTTCCAACATTCTATCTTGTAATTCTGGATCGGCAATACTACTTAAGGAAGTGAATACGTCCATTTTGGAATTATTGATATCTTCGGATCGGTTCGTCCAGTTATCGAGTATGATGTAACTCCTTTTCAGATGCGCATACTTTTCAAAATTGCCTAGTTTGGTGTGCGTTCTCAAAATAAGCGGCAAATCACCACATTTCCACAGTTCTATGAGTAGTAACCTGAGGGTAGTAGGCGGATCGATCCAGTACCTCAATCTTTTTGTTTTAGAATAAGTCAGAAATTTTTCGATTACTTCGTCATCCAAAATATTTATTTTAGAATTGCGCGTCTTCCAATCGATATTAATGTCTAATAAACTGTTAACTTTTCGAATTAAGCAGCCGTACAAGTAAGGTTCATTAGCGTAATTAGCGCAATTCACGGTAGTGATATCATGATTTATAGTGAGTTCGTTCCATATCGCTATAAGATTATCGTCGACAAGATCCGCGAATGATGTTACGGGTGGGATGTCTTCAACGAGGCGAATTGTCTGCAATTCAATTTCGAACACCTCTTTACGCAGTCCCTGTTTATAAAGATCGTCATCGTTAAAATAGTCTTTGACGTAGTTAATAATTGCTTTTGTGTTTCTAAATTGACAAGCTTCTGCTATTTGTTCATTTAATTTATTATAATTTGGTTGTTCTAAATATAAACAGCATTTATCGAGAAAATTTTGGAAATGTGAGTTTTCTAAATCTTTACATGAGAATTTCCAATATTTATTACCGAACGGAGATAGCACGTTACTTTTTTCGGAATGTTGACACACGTTTAATTGAAACGTGCAGTCTTGACGAAGGAATACCGGCGTCTGTATCCCTTTATTACAAAGAATACTAAACTTTATATTATGATCGGGAATACCCTGACGACAGGTTGAATTTGGATTACCGAGAATATCATTGAAACTCTGAATATAATCCGATAAGAAATACTCAACTCGTTTCCCTTTTAAATTATCACTAACGTTAAGTCTCTTAGTGTCTTTATGTTTAACTTGAATTAAAAACAGATACCAATTGTCCTCGTCCTTCAATTTGATCCTGGCGATAAGATCGTCGAACTTCCCAGCTGACTTCGCACTCGAGTAGATGATGTAATCGTCCACTTGATTGTTTCTGGATAGCTGGGAGGCCAGGAGAGTAGTGACTCCGTATTGGTAGAACATCCCAACCTCCGATTGAGATCCCATTGTTCGTTTCGTTTTCGAAGACATTTCTGAAAAATTTCGGACTTGATACAGCTTTTAGATAAATGTGGAAAATATATTACCGAATGTAATTTATTCCAGAATAATACCTCATACTAGCAATTCGTGTTAAAAAATGTGCGAACCACACCTTGATAGCAGTTCATTTTATCCGTGTACTTATCTTATCAAACTATATAAATAGCCTAATCTTGGATTGTTTAATCGTTAAAATTACTCGTAAGATTATCCGGTATCGCATCATCTGGAAATAATTAATTCGAATTTTTTTTTCTCATCTTTTATTTTATTTTTTTGTTTGTTTAAATACATAACTATTATCGAATAATTAGACACATAATCGCCTGCTTCGAAAGCTTGTGTAATGACATCCGTTTCACGAACGGATTCCCCACACAATTTGCTTAAACCTTAATGAGCAAAATGAATAAGTTAATGCTCAAGCTACTGTGAAAATACTTATTTGCCTTCGGTATGCATTGTTTATTTTCGGTTTTTTCGCTTTTTCTCTATTTCCTTTTCTTTTCTAATCTTATAAATTATGTATACCTATACGTATATAGAGATAATTAAACTAATTTAGTAGATCCTGTATCGTACGTAGAAACTAAAATCCTAATTCGTATAAAAATTGTTGTCTACAATTTCTTTGAAGAGGGACCTTAAAATTGTTTGCGCCCAATTAATCGGGCACACATCATTAGATTCGCACAATAGTAATTCGTTCTATATATACTGGAAGAGTTTCAATGTTATATACTAAATAAAATTCAATGTTATGTACCTACACACGGTAGCAAGGTCAATTCCACGAATATACAAGACGAGTAGAAACAATTATCCAGTTAGATCGAGCTTTCCTTGACTTAACAGAAGCTATTGGTCTGATAACCTTGTTTCGTAGAATTCGTGTGTGCAAAGGATGTTGTCACTGTAATGGATTCGATTCGCGAATTATCTTTAAGGAATCGTTGATTATTGTACGACGATTAATTGTTGTTAATTTGGGAGGAGGAACCGTTTCAAATAGTTTAATTTCAAAATTTTGTATTGGTCTGATTTTCAACATCGTCTTCAAAGATGTCAAGAAACGAAAGTTCTTCTTGGAGGCGGCTGAGGATGATTGATTCGGCGATTTTAAAGGCAGGAGATAGATGGGGGCGCTGAAGTGAAATCCTGGCATCCTTTTTAGGTATGGCCACAATTGTGGCCTACTTCCATGCCTAATGGAAATTAATCTAGATCGAAGGCGGCATTGATGATAAAGACTAGAATTTTTAGGACAGAATCTGGAAGTCTCATAGTCGCGGTATTAGTAATGGAGTCCGGGCCCGGAGCTTTTCCCGATTTGGCAGAGAGGAACCTTCTGGAGAAGAGAAGTTATTCACCGTAATATTAACTTGATCACTGTCTATAGAAACGTTGTGTACAAATTGGAAATGATCTGCCAGGACCTCAACTTTAGATTAGACATCATGAAGTGGTGGCATATTTGGTCGCTGCGATTAAGAGCCTTTGCAAGCTTTCAGATTAAACCATCCCACATCGATGCTGAAACCTTCTTCCGAAGACACCATCTTTCCAGTACTGTCTAAAGTTATGAAACGAACTTTTGTTTTAAAAAATTTTAAAAAGTTGTGTATAGTATTTGACGTAATTGTTATTGAAATTTCCATTTTTTAGTTTTACAAAATCAAATTTTTATATTGTTTGATAGGAACCTAGACATACACGTAGTTCTATTTCCTACTATTAATTTGTCAAAGCACACATAAGTTTGATACAGAGATTTAGAGGGTTAAGGTTAGGTACTTAACATTCTAACTTCGTGCTTTTAGATGGCAGTAGCAGTGCCCAATTCCCAGGAGGAGAGGATGAAATCCTGAATATACTTGTAGAAAGAGATTTTTGATCTGACGACAGCATGCATGACCCTAATTATGATCCTGAAGATAATAATTCTTCAAGGAGCAATGAAATTAATGATTTACCAGAATAAGAAAATCAGCTTCAAAACGACGAAGTCCCTGCAATAATTAGTGCAAAACGTCGTAAGAATTCCAAGGGAGTCACTCGAAAAAGTAGAGCAGAGAGAAAAATCAACAGAAGTTTGGGGAAGGAGTATGTAACAATTAAACAGAAAAAAATGATAGCAAAACAAATGAAAACATTAAACTTATGCAGAAACAAATGTTTGGACAAATTTAAACTTGAAATAAGTACGGCAGATACTATTCAATGATTTTTTTGGGCATTGGGAGACTACAGTAAGAGAGTTCAGTATATCAGAAACTTAATTCAATTAGAACCAAAAAAAAAAACTACTCGTGCCTGCTTCATATTTTTTTAGCATTGACGGAAACTTTCAGCGAACTTGCAGAGATTATTTTAAGAGAACATTCGCAACATTAGCAACAAATTCATTGAAAGTATTATAAACAAGAAAGAAGAAGTTATACTCCAAAAAGAAAAAAAAAATTGCCGTTGAAGCAACAAGAAAACGGTACTCAAAAAAATATCTGCCTTCATATTACACACTGACCAAATTGTATGACTCTTACAAACAAAAGCATACCGAAAATTACATAAATTGTAAACTTTTGAAATGATATTCCATAACCTCAATATAAAAATTAAAAAATCCGAAAAAGATGCTTGTGGAAATCAAAACGAGCAAGTCAAATGAAGAACGGGAAGCTGCTCAGAATATACTGCCAAAAACAATGATAAATCCTCAACCAGAACAGATCCGACGAAACAAACTATTTGTTTTGATTTGCAACAATGTCTCCCCACGCTTGACTTGCAAAGTGGGGAGTCGTATTATAAACGTGTGCTGTGGACCTTTAACCTCATAATTCATGATTGTGACGATTCTCAAGCCAATTGTTATCTCTGGCATGAAACACTTGCCAAAAGAGTTGGTAACGAAATATTATCTTGCTTGTACAAGTGTTTGACAAAAGATTTGACTAGAAATGTAAGTGACATTATCATCTATTCTGACTCGTGCGCAGGTTCAAATAAAAACAGCTTTATATTAGCAGCCATAGATCATAAATTTTTGAGAAACACGCAAAGAAATTCCAAATCAATGTTGAACATCCCCATGATTGGACGCAATTAATTCGGCAAGTGGGAAAAACAAAACCTTTTAAATGTGATGAAATTTTGTCTTCACATCAATGTTAGTTTAACCTTATCATTATTTTCCATTATGTCATCCACTATGTTTAATAATATTGTAGTGCAATTAAATTTTTTCCTGAATCCAAATTGGGCATCGGGTAATGTATTGTATTTATTTACGACTGGTTTGAAATTTATGGTGAACGGTAGATTAGGCGAGGTAGACCACATACCTGGCCATTTCGATCACCTGATCTTAAGAGCTGTGATTATTGGAAATCACTGATCTACAAGACTCTTGTAGAAAATGTGGAAGATCTTGACAATCTTGAAATTATTTTCAAATTTGTGATAGAAAAATGCATTGATGAGAAAACTGTTGAGGCTCATGGTTGTTCGATGCTGCCCTAACAAACACTACCGAAGGTTATTTTAAAATGTGCAGTACAATGGATGTGATTTGTTTGATATCTTCTTCTACAAAAGTTTAGAAACCGTTCCTCTTCAAGCCTGCCATCTTCTCAATTTTCTTGGTAATTTCCACGGTTATCTATGTTGTACAATTACTAAGATTCCAGGTGATGGTTACTTTGACGAGAAACCAGCAATAATCTCCCGCAATGACGGGGTCCCACCTACCTTGATACCGTTTTTCCATTTCTATAATATCTTCATCGATGAAATCCTCTCCCTGTTCATCACTCTTCTATCCTAACTTACTAGGAAATAACTCCAAATGGTAAACTGTCATAATTGAATTTTGAGACACCATAAATTTTTATAACTTTTTAGCAAATTATCTGCGATATCTTGGTAGTCTCTTTTGATTTCCCGGAAAATGTTTGCGGACATTCTAAAAATAAATCCATGCTGTCAACTCTAAAGCTGGCAGCTAAAAATTATATCAATGTCTTCCAAATGGATGTGGGGATTCTTCGGGATGTTTCACCTGTGATCACTTATATTTTTGTTATATAGAGGGTTTTCAAACTTAAGTCGGCACTATTGCTAACTTTGTTATTATTGGAGATACAAAGTTGGTTAAATAGGCAAACTAGTGTAGATTTTCAAGCAAATTACAATAGCATTTAAAAAATAATAATTGACGTACTGGGTCACGTGATATTGTGAAAAATGTATTTTTTTTTTAATGGGACACCCAGTATACAGTTCTCACGGTCGACAGAAAATTTAATTCTGAACAAAAACTTTCCTATGAACTTTTATCCTAAAGTCAATAATAACAGAGTTATTGATGAATTTTCAAATTTGCCAAAGTGGCTGTTATTTCATAAACAACATTCGATTGTTTTGCAAATGTCATCAACATTGAAATATTGCATTAAACCTCTGTCAGTAAGCAATTAACATTTTGTGTTTATTGATGAAAAAATGCCTTTCACGCATTTAGAAAAATGTTATATGATGGAATGTTACATCGTTTGTAATAAAAATTCCCTGCAAGCTCGTGAACGTTACGGTGTTTTATTTCCTACGCGCAACTTGCCAGATCGAAGGTACTTTTTACTTTTGTACCGTAAGTTTCGATTAAATGAAAATGTGTTCAAGAAAACTAGAACCAAAAAACAATTTATAATAAGTGAAGCAACTGAAATTAACGTCTTCGCTTCCTTTGAAGCTAATCCTAATAATGCATTTAATGATTTAAAGGAAGAAAGTGGACTATCTTTGGGAACTATTCACAATATTCTAAAAAAACATAAGTTTTTGCCGTTCAGATACAGACCTATTCAGACGCTGGTACCGGGAGATCAAGAAAGACGGACTCAGTTTTGTCAGTGGTACATTAATCAAGTTAGACTTAACCATAATTTTTGGCGTTTGGTTCTTTGGAGTGACGAATCAAATTTCTGCAACAGGGAGAACAGCCACTATTGGAGTCGAGAAAACCCGATGCTTTTCCGTCCTTGTAATCCGCAGAGACGCTTTAGTGTTAATGTTTGGTGTGGCTTGATTGATTCAAGAATTGTAGGCCCCGTATTTTGCATTAACTGGCGAGAGGTATGTCGAAATGTTAACCGCTACCCTTGGAGAATTCTTGGTTGACCTGAATTTAATGGATAGACAACAGATATTCTTTCAACAAGATGGCGCTCCCGCCCATAATGTTCGCCAAATTCATAACTTATTACATGACCGTTTTGATGGCCGATATCTATCAACTAACGGGCCTATTCGTATGCCTCCCCGATCACTGGACATAACACCTTTGGATTTCTTCTTTTGGGGATTTGTGAAAAGTGCAGTGTCTGAAAGACGGTATGATACTCTTGAAGATCTCCAGCAAAGCATCAGCCATGCTATTAATAATATTGATGGTAGAATCATTGCTAAGGCTACTAGAAGCGTTAACAGGCGGGTTCAAAAGTGCTTGGAGCAAGAGGGTGATGTTTTTGAGCATCTGCTCTGAATTTAAAATTTCTTGTTTTTTTTTTATTTTCGAAACTAATAAAATAACTTAAAATAAACAATACTGTTTTTAGTTTCTGTAAAAACAATCATCAATAACTCTGTTATTATTGACTTTAGGATAAAAGTTCATAGGAAAGTTTTTGTTCAGAATTAAATTTTCTGTCGACCGTGATGATCTGAAGATATTCACAAATATTGGCAGCAGTAACGATCGTTTGGCACTACAAAATAACCTTAAAAACTTACAAGAGTGGTGTTCTCATTACATTTTGACTACATTCTCGATAATAATCCACTGTCTCACTGTGAATCTGTTTCTAATGCTTTCATAAATCTTTTATATTAAATTTTCCAGGAAAAACAATATTTGGTAAACCTTCCTTACAATCTAAGTAATAACCTTAATCGATTCTCCATGTTTTTTATATATTTATTAAGAAATAATATCAAAGATAGCATACCAGAATCGTCATTCATTTCTTACACCTTCTCTTAAGGTTAATTCCCAAGATAATCGCGCATTTAGCGCTATTTTATTGTTGAAATAACAAAAAGAAACTATCATACATATTTTTTCGTTTGTAATATAAATCCATAAAAATTTTAGGTCAAGAGCAAAAGAATAATTAGACAATCGTGTAATAATAACTAATAAAAGAACTAACTATGAGAAACGTTAAAATTTACACGATTCCCTTACATGAACAACATTAATTATTAATTTAAATTAATTAAAAGGAATGCAACGATTACATCTTAAAGATAAATAATTTCTTTCTGTAGAAATCGATACGAATTAAAAAATAATAATAAAATAAGCGAAATAGCGAAAGACCCAAAATCCCAGAAGTGTTAATTGTAACCAACAGACCAAGGAACGGTTAACAGACAAGGACATCATCGATCTTTACGGTAGAAGAAGCACCCTGGTATTGCATACACACCAACGTAATATGTACTTACACACATATGCGCGTCTTAAAGTCTTTATATCTCAAGCCGTAATAATAACAACCCATCGTTGGTCGTTGTGAAATTCTCATTCTATCATTTTTTACATGCATGGCCATTCTAGTAATATGAACGGGGGGACCTTTATCTAGCGATTTTGTAAACAATGAATCCAACGTTTGACGCTTTGCTATTCTTCTTGAGGTTCACCCCTCCCACCTCCCATCTCGATTGGGTGGCAATAATATAAAAGCTTTACACGATGGAATCTTGTTAATCAGTGTCGATTTTGGAGATTCCCAGAGTGGTCGTTCGATTTTAATTGGAAAACAAAGGGGGAAATGTTGTATAAAGTGAGTAGTAATTTTTCGAGTGAATATTATTCCACCCCCTGAATAATAACGAGAGTGAAGTGTTTTAATTGTGTGTAAATTGTGCGTCATTTACCTAATTTTCTTTGGTGTGATGGTGGAAGGAAAGTGATCCAAAATTTCTTTACAAAACAAAAAATCAATGCCAAGATCAGCATTTTATTTATTTTATTTTTTTTCTAAGAAATTCTGAAGTAATGCGCTTAATAAAAAGTGATTCAAATATATAAAGGTGCTCGATGAACAGTTTTCTTTAAAGTTATCATCCGATCATTATCAGAACATCAGTCTCGTCTTCGTTAATTGATGTCACTTCATTCTCTCCGAATTTTTTTTAAAGATTCAAATATTGCTACACCCAATAGGAGTCTTTCGGGCAAAATATGATGCAACTGATTATCAATTTTTTCGGCATTCCAATTTCCAATTTCACCGCATCTGCTGAAACACAAAAAATTGAAAAAATATTTTATTTTAAAGGAACCCCATGAAGAATATCGTAATCATCACCATCGTTAAAACAGTTATAAACCGTGTGGGACTTGTTATTAGGCTAGTACGTCACCTGCATCGGCAGACCAATCTTTAGGCTTTTGATGTGCAACTGTGCCTAACAATTTTGGGTGTTCCAAACTATGGCAAATCTCTCTGGCAATCATGTGGATTAAACTAACATCTTCCCTTCATGGAATGGTAGTTTTGACTATGCCATCCTCTTTGCGAAACTCTACCGCTGCTTTCCTCGATGTAAACCACAAATCTCCTACCACCATCTTTCCATAGTTCCAGCTCCTTGGTTCGTACTTCATCCCCAATTGTTTACTTTATGTCTATTCCAAAAGTCCAAATTGCTTCACAGATTAGCAATTTATGATCAGCCAGAAGAACTAAAAACTTTGTGGACATGAACCAATGCTAATATAACGTTAGGCCAAATTTAGACCTGTGTCTGAGGTCTTTTTTTCACCGTTTGCGACATCTTTCCCGTTTCGATTCTTTGAGTATTAATTAGAATGAGACACGTCTCATCGAACCGCTCATCTGAGCCTCTTCACCTTCTAAAATCATCCTTCAGCCAAATCCTTCCTTTTTTTTGTGCCTGCTCTTGGCTCGTGTTAGTCATCAACATATTGCTTAATATTCCAATAATTATTCAGCAACAGTTTTAGCTGGTTTTGTTAGGAACAAGTCTTTCCATTATTTTATGCTTCTTTCATGCTTCTCCATCATCTTTTTCAATTTTGATCTTTGGTATAGCTTCCACCACTTGTTCCTTTATTATTTCTTGTTGTTTTCGTTTTTTTTTTCCTTTTGGGCATCCCTCTCTTCTATTTCTATTCATATTTCTTGCGTTCTTTTATCCTTCTTCTTATTCAGTTTTGCATTCATTCAATTATGTGTCCAAATCAAATTAGTTGTACAAATTCATCTCCTCTAAGGCGATTATCCATAACCCAAGCTCCTAAATGGCTTCCTAAAATTTCATTCCAAACATCGAGTCTGAATTGTCAACTCACATTATTTTGAGGAGACTACTTTCGCTGGACAACCTGTTCATCATTAAAATCCTCGAGTATCTAGAGGATGATGTTGTTTCTTTATTTTCTTAGCTTTTCGTTTATTTGATCATAATACATAGTCCTCGGAATATTTTTCTGTAACAAGAAGAAAGTACCTGGTATCAGCGTTCCAATCTCACCAAATTTAGAGGTTCTTCTTTGCTGGCGAAATTGATTCCTCCCTTATATTTCTGATACGCCAAAAGACGATTTCTTCATGGTCTTGACCTTAGTTGCAATTTTGGCTTCAATTTCACATGGTATAGCATCTTTTCAAGGACACCATGATCCATAAAAAGAATACAAAACTAAAATTACCATGATATAATACAGTGTTGTCAAGCACAACATTTTTTTACCACATTTCGACCTTCTTCTGTTAAATGCTTTTGATTCATCATGGAGAGAGATCTGATTATGAGCAAGTACAGCCTTTTTTTTCCTGATGGTGTTCCAGTCGCACCTTTTTGGCGTCACAGATGTATCTGCCAAGAACATATGTTTCTTTGGTTTTGCAATTTTGATCTTAATTGCATCTTAACCTTGAATGGGGGTATCAATTTTTAATCTAGTATGCATCTAAGCTTTCCTAACACCTGCTTCATTCAATTTAAAAGCTAAACCAATAATACCAAACGATATTGTTTCCATTAGGCTTGCTTGAAATTCTTGTCTGTCTTGCTAATTCTGATTTGTTTCAAATTAGCGGTCTTCAATATGGATACCGATTACAATGCTTTGGTACCGAACATTTGCCGCCGATAGTGATTACAACATATTAAACACAGATGGCTCTTACGATTTCCGATACGATAATCCAGATTCCTATCACGAAAGCCACGCCAACAGGAATAACATAGTGAATGGGGTGTTCGGTGGGAGAAATCCAGCGACAGGTATGAGTATCATCAATTTAAACATATTCCCCCAATAAAATGAAGTTTCAGGTGGTATAGATAGGACCGAGTATACAGCTGGTCCAAGAGGATTCCGTCCGAAAGGCAAAAACGTAGTCAGAAAATATGATCTCAGTCAGAGACCAGTTGGACCGATTGGTAATAAAGATGATCCGTATTTTGATCCATATGAGGATCCAAGTTATAATTTCCAATTTAATACAAGGGTTTATAACAGGAAAGAAGGTACGAAATCCTCAAAATTATGTTGGGCAATATCCCAATCAATTTTAACTGAAATTTTGCCTCGTTCCTGAAACATCTACAAAAAAATTCAGTTCAGGATGAATCAAATTTTTGTCATTGTATTTTTGATCACGTTTGGGTCACCTGTGCTTGATCAGGTCATCTCCAAGGACATTCCATTCCTTTCTGATGATACCTGAGACGCAAAAGGAATGTTGACTTTTCAAACCTCATTATAGAATTCCAATCCATATTGCAAAATAATTATTATTATTCTCTCACAGGGGCAAACAGATTTGGCGATGTCAAAGGATCCTACACATTCTTAGACGACGTCGGTGACAAACACGAAGTCCAATACATCGCAGGCAAAAACACCGGCTTCCACGTCAAAACTCCATACCCAGACTCCTATCCCAACTCCTATAGGACCCTATTCTTTAAAGATCCGAGGAAACCTTACATGAGAGGGAGATCCTTCGTCCAGCGCGGCCTCGATGGGAGTTACAGGTAACGTTTCCCAAACCTATCAAATTTGAACCGAGATTCCTGAAATCAATCTGAATAGATTCGCAGCTCTTGGCCCGGACCACAGGCGTACAGAGGTCAGCGATAGCGTCGGAAATGTCAGAGGATCCTACTCTTATAAAGACGAGAAAGGTGTCTTGCACGCTGTCCATTATATAGCCGGCCCGAATATCGGATACAGGGTCCTCAAAAACGTGAAAGGTCCCCATCTCCCGACAATATTCCCGTTCAATTCCCAGGATATTATTCCGGGTGATTTTTACGACGCCAAGGATGCCGATTCCGATGTTTTCGCCCAAGCTGCCAGCACATATGTCACGCCTAAACCTAACAAGGATCAGGATAAATATGACGGGGATTCGGACGATTCCTTTAATCAAATCGATAAGGGCGGAAGCAGACCTGGAGGATCTCCATCTTCAGGTGTTAGACCGACGAAACCTTCACAAAACCTGTTCGGAGGTGGTGGTTCAGGAACTTCTGCTGGTAGCAATTTTGGGATCAGCGCTTCTGGTAGTGGTGGCGATGATGAAGAAGAGGAATTATTCGACGATCTCTTTAATAGTGGGATAAAACCGGCTCCAAATCGGCCGACAACTATCAGACCCAGCACTTATAAACCGCCTAGAAGACCTATTCGGCCGATTCGACCAACTCAGGCTTCGATTACAACGATCAAGCCACAAAATTTAAATTCTGAAGACGATAGCGATGCTGAAAGTAATATATTCAGTTCGAGGCCTTCAGGATCATTTGGCGGTGCAAAACCGTCATCAGATGAGGATCTCTTCGATATCGGAGCATCTGGTTCAGCGGCAGGTGGTGATGACATCTTCGGGCCGACATCCTCGACGAATCTCTTTGGTGGTGGATCGGTTTCGAGACCAAAACCGCCACGACCAACGCGTCCGACTAAACCTCTGCTACAATTCGATCTGACAGGTCTTCAGAACGGCGATAGTCATACTATAATCACAAATTACGGTGATACCGTGTTCACAGCGCCACCTGGTGTCCCTGTCAGGGCGCACGTGCAAAGTATCGGGTTGTTACCGTTGCTTCCGAGATCTCCCTCGCCTAGTGCTCAATATAGAGCTGATATCGATGACAGTTCAGAAGAGGATGTTGAACCGGCTGCGAATAGTCATATTAAAGTGGACAGTACGATTAATCCGGTGATAACGACGATTTTAGCGACGCCATCTGCATCGGCGATCAGTACGTTGGCGTCTACGGATATGACGACATCTGTTGGTACTACTACGACTCAGTTACCTGAAAGTACTACTACGAGTTGATCCTCACCTCCAATTATTGTAATTATTAAAATAAAAAAAATATCTCGCTTTATTTTAATTTTTTTTTTCAAAATGTAAGACTTGAATTTTAATTTATATTTAATTATATTGTACAGGTATGTTTGTTTTTTGTATTATTGCTGCAGTAATAAAACATTTTAAAACAAGTTTTTGACATTTTTTCTTCCTATTTATATTGGATCTAATGGCATACCTGTGGTGGAAGACTTCCAATTCTGATTGTTGTCCAAAATGGAACCACATTGTTTATCAAACTATTTGGGATAGTCCTGGTTTGCTACAGGACCAACTTCGATTTTTATTCATTCAATTAAGCGCCCAAACAAGCTTAATTGTTTCTTGTTTACTTCTGTTTTCCTGACCCTCTCTAAAAGCTCCCCAAGAGCCTTAATAAACTGCAATAACTGTGATGGTTTCGGAGAAGGTATTTCTTCTTCATCCATGACGTCTTTACCGAGATAATTAGCTCGGGTTTCAGTGAGGGCGGTGCAGTTGTTTTAGACCTATCCTTGTAAGAAAACCTGCGAGGATCTATAGTCTATTTCTGCTTAGTTCTAGCAAAGTTTTTGCTCTGTGCTTATTGTAGTTTCCAAAGAAAATCTTTTCTCAGAAGGGAGATTAAAATCTTGGCCTCTCTTCTCTATCTTTAAGTTCTTTTCTGTAGGTCTCAGATCAAAGTTGTGACGGCTTTCCTTGATAATAGGAGATTATTCCCGGACTAATTCCGAGCTGATGGGTGAAAACTCAACACGTTGTGCTTCCTATAGTGCCTGTCCAGGTTCAGTTGTTCAGGTCTTGCAACAGCGTTGATCTCCGCTTGGAAGACACTGGGGTATATTCCGATTGGCTCGGAATATTTGGTTCCTGGTCCAAATATCTCAGCACCTGCTCCTTTGTCGGTTTTAGAACCGTCCACATACCATTTTATTGCTCTTATTGCTTAGCTTCGTAAGGAAACTCCTTTCGAAGCTATATTTCTTGACCATTTCATCGTTTGGTAGACTTAGAAGTGGGGAGAGCCTCGCTTGAGATGTCCAAGCTCTCTGATACAGAGTGTCGCCTCCTCCAGTCCTCACCCTGGTCTGGGCTTCTCTTAGTCTTCATCAGATTATGTGATATCTCTAAGTATTCCAACATTTTTTTTTAGTTAACGTTGTGATAGCAGCTACTTCTTCTCTAAGTATCATTCCAGATGGGGTTTTACGAAGATATTGCATGACAGTGTCGTTAGGGAACGACCACTTCCCTGAAGAAAAATAATCCTTGATTGGTACAGTAAACCCACGTTTTCTGGTCGTTATTTCCGAACTATCATTCCAACCACCCTATACAAATGAAACTTAATGTTTTACGTGCATTAAGAAATAGAATTCTTAAAATTGCCCATCCACAATTTCATAATAACATCAATACTCGTCTTGCTGAGTTGTTTGCTCAAAATGGTTACCCCATGAGTACCCCCCATCGTTCAATACACACCCATTCTAACAATGGCTGCTAACCTCCCCACTAACTCTACGATCATCTTATCTACGTTTAGTTATTTTTTGCTAGTTTTAGGCCAATAAATGTTAGGAACAATTCTTTCATCTTTCTTTCTTATTTCTGGTCTAAAAACTGACTTTTTTCCAGTCCCTTATCTGCTTCTCCCTTATAAGTATCTTCCCCCTATAACTTCTCTCCACTTTCTTCTTCTCCTTTTTTCTCCAGCTTCCCTCGATGCTATTGTATTCATTAGTTTCTTGTCCCTCATTCTCTCCAGATGTCCTGCCTAACGGAATTGGTTTTTCATCTAATTTTTGGGCAACTCCGTATCTATACAATGTTTTCTTCGCTCATTTTTTATGTCCTTCAGGTCTTCCTTTATTATTATTTTTAGATTATGTGCAGCTCTCTTTATTATTCTTCTTTCTTGGCATATCTGATACACCAGCTGTAACAGAGGGCAATTTCCTCAAAGGGATTATAGTTGTACAAGCTAGTGTGGATTGTGGTGCAAAGCTATGGTTGGTCGAAATGGTCTCAACATTATCGATGCAATTTTCAAAGTTCTACGAGCTGATGACAACTGTTTGGCGTAAAATAAAGACTAGATTGTATTCAAGACTCTCAGAGCAGATGTGAATTAAAAATTTGGATCTGGTAGTGATGTTTTTGAGAATGGTTTGAAAAGTACTACCGGAACTGACGATTTTCATTGCCCACTTCATTGTTTTTTTTTAATTTTCCAAACCATAGCTGTTATTGCACTAGACCCGATAGGTCCTTGGATATGTGACTGCTCCTTTTCTTCAATTTATCATCCGGATTTGCTCCAATTGGTCGTGGCCGGTCGGATGAATAATGGTTAGGACGATTCAATGTTCGATAGACGTTACCTTCAATGTTATCTTCGTCATCGCTGTAATCATCATTGAAGGAACTACTGCTGGTGTTACTGATGATTGAGCCTCCATTGTTTCTTTGTGTGACTGTTCGGCCAGTTGTTTCTTTTCTTCTTTTTCTGAGCCAATCGTTAAATTTTCATCTATTTTCAGAGGAATGAATCTCCGCGGATTTGGTCTTCAACAAATTTGGCATCACTGTCTAGTCTTCGTTTATTTAGTAACAAAACTGATCTGAAGAAAGCAACAAACAGCTGTTACTGTTGCATCTAATAAGAGTCATGCTTTTCAACTCTTGTCTTCATCTCTTGAATATAATGAAAATGTGTTGGCTTTAAAGCCCTTGTCAGTTTTGGAAAAGATCAAAATTGTCTTCAATTTTCCCAATCTCACAAAACCATCGTTGTGGGTTTTGCTCGCAGAATAAGAAATTTAAACGTAGTGGGTTCGATGATGCTCTTGTGCAACTGTTCTGCTAGTTGTTTCTGCATCTCCTAGGACTTGGTCTTCAACAAATTTGGCATCACGGTCTAATCTTCATTTATTAAGTAACAAAACTGGTCTTAAGAAATCAACAAACAGATGTTACTGTTGCATGTAATGAGAGTCATGATTTTCAACTCTTGTCAATCTCTTGAATAGAATGAAAATTGTTGCTTTAAAGGTTGTCAGTTTTGGAAAAGATCAAAATTGTCTTCAATTTTCCTAATCAAAACCATCATTGTGAGTTTTGCTCACAGATTAAGAAATTTAAACGTAGTGGGTTCGATGATTATCTTGTGCAACTGTTCTGCTAGTTGTTTTTGCATCTCCTAAGATTTGGTCTTCAACAAATTTGGCATCACTGTCTAATCTTCGATTATTAAATAACAAAACTGGTCTGAAGAAAGCAACAAACAACTGTTACTGTTGCGGGTAATGAGAGTCTTGATTTTCAACCAATCTGTTACTCTTTATTCTTGAATATAATGAAAATGTGTTGGCTTTAAAGCTCTTGTCAGTTTTGGAAAAGATCAAAATTGTCTTCAATTTTCCAATCCCACAAAACCATCGTTGTGGGTTTTGCTAACAGATTAAGAAATTTAAACGTAGTAGGTTCGATGATTCTCTTGTGTAATTGTTCTGTCAGTTGTTTCTGCATCTTCTAGGACTTGGTCTTCAACAAATTTGGCATCACTGTTTAATCTTCGTCTATTAAGTAACAAAACTGGTCTGAAGAAAGCAACAAACGACTGTTAGTGTTGCAGGTAATGAGAGTCATGCTTTTCAACCAGTCTGCTACTCTTATCTTCATCTCTTGTATAGAATGAAAATGTGTTGGCTTTAAAGCCCTTGTCAGTTTTGGAAGAGATCAAAATTGTCTTAAATTTTTCTAATCCCACAACGATAATTTTTGCTCTCAGATTAAGAAATTTAAACATAGTAGGTTCGATGATTCTCTTGTGCAACTGTTCTATCAGTTGTTTCTTTTTCTCCTAAGATTTTGTCTTCAATAAATTTGGTATCACTGTCTAATCTGGGTGTGAAGATATCTTGCAGAGAGTGACAAGATAAAGGTACCAAAAAGTTTGATGTAATTGAAGACTAGTACTAGATTTCTAGGCTAGTCTGATCATTGTGTGAAAGCCTGGGAAGATTGTGGCAAGAAAGGAAGGGAAAAAATTTCAGTTACTGCTACAGATAGTCTTATATTTGTGTACGACCTTTCCACTGGCATTGACATAGAGATTCTGAACAGGAAGGCAAATTGGTTGGATAAATTATTAACGTAGACAGTTAGATTTGCTTGAAAAATTACTTTATTCCTGTCATTTCATAAACGTCACCGCGTCAAATTTGTTTACGCATACGTGAAAGCCATCTGTCAAATGCGTCTGTCACGTCACTTTTAAAAATTCTACAACATTACTCCCGATCAAGTTCGACGTTCCGATCCACACTTTTAAACCTGTCCCCATCCTATCGTTGTCTCCTATCGTCCGTCTTCTCAGCGTACGCCGCAATGGAACTGTCAAACAGCGAGGAAAACTACAGATGCCGCAGCTCGAACGCTTTACGCAAATCGGCGTCGAGTATCGGTTTCACCGCCGGACTATCGAACCTAACCCTGAGGGAATCGAGATCGTTCACGGGAGCTCTGGAGGAGCTCCGTGCCTGTAGCAGATCGACGAACGTTTGCGATTCGGATCAGGATTCGCCGGTACGTCTGGAGAAGGTGAGCATCAGGGATAACGACGGCGTCGAGAACGGTTACGTTACGAAGGAGGTCATGTCGAATCAGGTCTATCTGGTTAAGGACGAGATGTTGACGTATCGCGGTAGGAAATATTCGCTGAACGATATCGCCACACGCTGGAAGAAGGATTGCAGGATGTGGTTGTGGAAGAATAAGTTCTGCAAGAAGAAGAACAGGTCGTTGGGTGAGATTCGCGAGAAGATGCAGAATCTGAAGTTGCCGAATAGAACGTCGTAGATTTAAAAAAAAAGAGGAAACGAAGAAACGGCTTAATAAGAAGTTGAGCGATGTCGATTTTAAATTTTGTGATTTTAAACTGTAAATATTTCCAATTTTAAATTATTTAAATATATACATATTATTTTATATTTCAATTCAGGTTTCTCTCTTGTAGCCGCAAAAAACGCACTGTAAACGGATGAATAATAGAATTATATAAAGAAACCATAAAACCGCTAAACATTTTTTTTCTGTTATGAGGATTATTATTATTAAATTATAAGCGAGGACTTAAAATATCTATAAAGCAAGATTAGGGTTAAAAATATATTGAGTCGCTACCCTGTTTCTTTTAGCGGAAGTACAAACTGGCGGTAATCAAGGATAAGGTTTAAATAGTGAAAATAGTTTAAATCGTAAGTGGAATTTTGATCTATACAGTTTTATTTATGTAGTACATGCTTCTATTAATTAAATATACATAAGTTGTAACGTTGCAAACAATACTGCCGTGTTAAACAGAGTAGTGGTACCTGCATGGCCGTCCAAAATGAGAAATTGAGGACTTAGTGGATCTCTAATTTCGAAAAGTAATCAGTTCGTTAGCATTCTTCTTAAATGTAATAGTTTTTATTTTTAAATTTTCTCTTAATTTCTATGTAAACTACATGCACCATTTATTAATTTTTTGAGAAAAGCACTTCCCAAATAAAACACTATATTGCTGCAAACACTATCGACTTAGATTTTGACACATCCAATTATGACATCACTAAAGTGGCTCAGTTCTTAAAATATTTGATTTACGATCATTTTTTCAAATTAGTAGTTGGCTGAAAATACTTCGGTGGTAGTTTCCAGTAGTTGCAATAAAAAACAATAAAATTTGTACGGGTTTTTCGGTCCTTTAGTAAATAAAAATCTTTATTTTCAATATTTCGTCACAATTCTGTGACTTCTTCAGGAAATCATATTAATTCTAAAAGTATAAACAATATATAAATTATACAAATGTAAAAATGTTTATAAAAACTTACAAAAAGAATTTAAACTACTCAAAAATGAATAAGGAATTTTTACTTTTTTATATTATTTTGAAAATATGGATAAATAAACTGACCAGCAAAAAAATTCGTCCACCCGTCTAATATGTTTTCTGTCTACACTTGCTTAGTTTATCCGATTATATTTCATTAATAAATGCTTCATATTATTTATATCATTATAAAACGCGATGGATTTTATTTTTTGATGATGAAATTCCCAACTAGACAATCTTAACTGATTTTAATAATGCACAACTGTCAGATTTGACATTTACTTTAGTAAATGTCAAATCTGACACTTAATACACAAGTTTTGTAACAATAGCAATGCCGTTAGCGGTGGTAGATGTTTCTCAAATTGTTGCATTAATTGAAGATGGACGATTTGGGAATACCACGCACTACCGTTCGGGATGCCTGGAATAGATTTTTAGAGACTGGCACATTTGTTAGACGAGTAGGTTCCCGGAAGAAGAAGAGCAACAACTACAGTTAATGATCGCTTTATTGTCCTCAACACGCTAAGGGACCGTAGGTCAACTGCGGTTCAACTTCAACATCGTTTGCTAGCTGTAAGAGGAGTTGATATAAGTGAAAGAACGGTAAGACGAAGACTTAGAGAGAGTGGCATCAATTCACGGAGACCGGCAACTGGAACGCAGTTGTTACTCAGGCATCGAAGAGCGCGCCTTCAATTTGCGCTTTTGCATGCGAATTGGAATGTTCAACAATGGAGTGAAGTTCTGTTCACAGACGAGTCGCCCTTCTGTTTACGATCTCAAGATGGCAGAGAAAGAATGTGGAGAAGACAGAACGAACGCTATGCAAACTGTACCATTTCGGAACGGGTACCTTTCCGGGGAGGTTATGTTATGGTATGGGCTGGTATTTCTACAGAATCACGTACCGACCTTATATTCATAGAAAATGGTGCTTTAAATGCGGATAGATATGTGGAAGAAGTTGTTGAAGAGGCTGTAATTCCATTTTCCCATTTTATTGGAGAAGGCTCCACTTTAATGCATGATAACGCAAGGCCTCATATTGCACGAATCGTAACTGAGTATTTAAATAAGGTCGGCATTCGCACATTCAACTGGCCTGCATGTAGCCCAGATCTCTGCTCAGCTGAGGTTTGCGCTTCAATGACCACGGACATCTCTCACAGCTATACATCTTCGGGGCATACTCATAATGCAATTATTAATGTGTTCTTGTGACACTCTTCTCCAACACAGCCGTAACATTTCCCGCAAGTGTTGCACGTTAACTGAGGGTGGATTATGTTCGTTGAGCTGTTCTTGAAGTCTGTCCTAAATGTGCACAATTGGATTCAAGTCGGGAGACGTTGGTGGTAAAAGTAGATGGTTAATATGGAGGTCATTTGTTGCTTGCATTAGAATTTGTGCACGATGAGGTCGTGCATTATCATCAATAAAAACCATGTTTTCATCCACAGCCTCACGAAAGTCGACCACATATTGCTAAATAATGTAATCTCTGTATACATATGTGTCCATTGACATTTTTTTCAAAGAGATGGAGGTGCGTACGTCAATTCAAACTAATGCCCGCCCGCACCATGATACCACCGCCGCCAAAATCTGGATTCATCTGTGTATAAACCATGCTCCCATTGAAAATTTTCTGCTAGTCGTTGGTTAACCCAAGCTCTTCTAGCCATTCTGTTGGCAATAGTTAATTTTGGGCGTCTCACAGGCCTGCAGCTATGAAGATCCATTTCCCTCGGACGGTTTCTGATGGTTTGATCCGAAACTCTAACTGTTGTTTGCAACCATACAGCACTTCTAAACGGATTCATCCTTGTCTGAATTCGTTTGTTTTCCTCTCAGATCCACTACCGGGTCTTCTCTTTGCAGATCCTGTTAGAGCCTTTCTAACAACACTTGGAGACACATTAAAAATTGCGGCAATTTTTGCTCCAGATTGCTCTCGCTGATGCAATAATGTAATTAAATCAAAAGTTTCTTTATTTAAATGACTTCTTGGCATCGTCAAAACGTGAAATGACGTTTAAAATGACTATTTGTCAAAACAATGCGATTTTTATAATTTTGAATTCTAAATTAATTTAAAGTTAAAATACAAGATTCAATATTTTATCACACTGAAAAGACATTTACCAAAGAAAATGTCCATAAACGACTGCGAGCCTTCTAATTTATCTATAGTTTGAGAAAATACGTTAAATTTAATCGAATTAATTAGATTTGTTAAAAAAGATCTAATTGCCTATATTCATTTTTGAGTAGTTTAGATTAACGTCTAGATTAAAGTAATTCAAAATTTTGTCAATGTTGTCAGAATTTGTTTTAAAACGTCAAACTACATAAATTTCATCAAGGAATCAAGGAAACTAAAGTAACAGGGTGGTCAGAGAATGCAAAGTGTTGTATTTCTGAAACTATTCGTCGTAGAGATTTGCGATAAAAATTTTTATTACTAAAGTGGGCAAAAGAAGACCGTGGAAAATATTTTCAGATTTCCAAGATGGTCGCCAGGGGGCGTAACCGGCATCTTAAACTTTTAAAGTGATTTTTCACTGTAATCCACCCAGTAAATGTTACCACAAAATATATGCTTTTTAAAGCTAAGCTTTACTCGAGTAATTTTTGTTTAATACTTTTTGACGTATCTATTAAAATAAAGTGGTGGGGGGTAATTCAATGTTTTTCTAAATAAACAGCTGTAACTCCTAAACGACTCAACTGATTTTAACAAACTTGGCATCATTGGAAAAAGCATTTATTGTTCAATCAAACCTATCATACTTGTGATATGTTTATTTCTTAGTGATGCCGCTAGAGCGCGTTTTTTGATATAATAGCAGAAAATTGCAAAATTCTCTAAAGTAACTCATATCAGTAATGAGCAATTCCTACAAATGAATTTAAATAACGGATTTTAATAACGGGTACGAAATCTCTATTAAGGAAGTTAATTTATAATTCAAACCCTCATTATGGCCCCCGAGAAGAATCTACAGTTTCATTAAAATATAAAAAATTGGGTAATAGGTATCGTTTTTTAAATCTAATATAATGTAATTAAAATTAATAACATATTGTTTAGAATCAAAGATAAAACCCCGGTAACTTTTCAAAATTATTTAATCTACAAAATTCCTTGTAGTGATTGTTTAGGCCCATATGTGGGACAAACATTGCAATGGTTGAAACATAGGATTAGTCAACATAAAATCAAAATTAGAACTCATACTTTTGCTTTCGAAAATACTGTAGTTTTACTTAAAGAGCCAAAATATAGAAATGTTTTATATAAATATTACTGAAAATAGTGTGAGTTTTAAAACAGCTATTAATCAACTTAGCAGTATACGGGGTGACATAGAAAAAAGTACATTGCATAGTGCCACACAATAGAGGACACTAAAATAAGAAAAAAAAAATCCTATGAACATGGGGTCCGCAAGACCTTCGGTTAAAAGATACGGGGTGTTGAATTTTATTTCTTTTTTTTTTTTTTTTTTTTTTGAATATCTATGGTTCCAGTACAAATGCATCTGAAAGCCGACAATGCACGCTAATTAATCAAAAAATAACAATTGAATAATGTGTCATGATGACACTTGTCAAACTGATGTAATTGTTGTTTGAGGAATTTTGTGTTCGTGATTAAGTTTTTCATTGGTTTTCTCACTGATTATTCAAATTTGCTTTCAAAAATGGTTCACTACACTTTTGAAGAATACAGGGACATGATTATGTGTTACGGCGAAGCTAGATCAAATTCTTACGAAGCTCAACGTATTTATCGAGAAAGATATCCTTTAAGACAAGTTCCTAATGTTCGAACATTTATTAATGTGCATAGGCGTTTGAGAGAAGATGGCTGTTTTAGAAAACGAAAATTGAATAGTGGGGTTTCCAGAACTCGTCGCACTGTGCGAAACGAAGAAACTGTTTTACGAATGGTAGAAAATAATCCAAGAACAAGCACCAGAAAAACAAGTTCAGCGGTACGAAACCTTAACCGTGAATCAGTTAGACAAATTTTCAAAGAACAACTTCTTCGCCCATATCATTTCCAAAAAATTCATTCACTATTGGAACATGACTTTGTTCCTCGTGTACAATTTTGCCAATGGTTGCAAAACCAAAGACAAAACATTATTTCATCAATTCTGTTTACTGACGAAACTGGTTTTAGTCGTGATGGTATACTGAACCTACATAACATGCACCATTGGAGTGATGAAAATCCTCATCAAACTGTAATTCAAAGTCACCAATATGGGTTTTCAATTAATGTGTGGGCAGGTATAATTGACAATTATTTAATTGGCCCATTTCGATTGCCCAATCGATTGACAGGTGCACTGTATCGAAATTTCTTGGAGAATGATTTAAACACATTATTAGAGGATATCCCATTGGCCATTACTGGAAGAATGTATTACATGCATGATGGGGCGGGCGCCAGCTCACTTTTCTCGAGTGGCAAGGGAATATTTGGACAGGAGATTTGGAAATATGTGGATTGGTCGAGAGGGGCCTGTACCCTGGCCAGCTCGTAGTCCCGACCTTAATCCCCTTGATTTTTCATTTTGGGAATTTATGAAAAATGAAGTTTATGCTGTAGAAATACATAATGAAGAACAATTGTGGATAAGAATTATGGAATCGGCAGATAGATTTCGTAATAACCCAGGAATATTTCAAAGCTGCCGTCAATCATTAAGAAGAAGAATGGAAAAATGTATTGAAGTACAAGGGCAACAATTTGAACATCTTAATTTTTGTTTTAATTAATCATTGTTTTTGCAAATAAATTTTAAAAAATTCAACACCCCGTATCTTTTAACCGAAGGTCTTGCGGACCCATGTTCATAGGAACTTTTCTTCTTATTTTAGCGTCCTCTATTGTGTGGCACTATGCAATGTACTTTTTTCGATGTCACCCTGTATATTGTAATCTCTTAACCCTTTCAGTCCTTGCGTACACTGTAGTGTACCGAAATTTAACACTATCTAAATGCAAAGTATGATTCCAAATTGACCATCTGATCCCGCCGTGCACTTATATGTACTCTGTATTACAAATTCAATGATTGCTGCCATCTATGAGAAAAGTTACGAAAGTTGGTTTCTGTTTTATTGTGACGGGTATGGTTCGGACCATGCGGGCTATATTCTGTTTGTTTATGTTGTATTTTTTTGTGAACATAAATACTGTTTTGATGTGAACATATTTTTTTATCATAAAAAAGACTTGAAAAAGAAGAAATATAGTGCTACTTTGTAAAAGAATAATATTTATGTGGCTTATCCGATCTACTGAAAATACATACACTTTGTAGTTTGTAGTTTTATGTGTATGAGTATCGTTTTTAGTTTTTTTTTATAAAAATGAGTAAAAAATACCTCACATACTAAGAGCTTCTGCACCACCTAGAAAATGAGGATTCAGATCTAGAGTATCTAAGTGAAGAGGACGACGGATGGGAAGTAAATGACGATCAAAGAAATGGTTTGAACAACATTGAAGCTAGAAATTTGGTATTTATGCTTATATTGATAATTTTTCTTAGAGGCTCATAATGAATTTGAAGAGGTATGCGTTGCAATTTCCAAGGATGTCCTGCGTGAGCTCGAAGGGGAAACATCTATTGATGACTGCATACAGAATCAAGAGCTAGAAAATGCAGTTCTAGTGGGTAATATAGCCGAGTTCCGTGGAGTAGCTACTGGTCCTATTGTGCAGCAGCCGGATCAGACTAATGTGAAAAGGGAACCTAACAAATCAATCCTAAACACTAAACAAGTTCTCAAAAAACCCAAACAAATACCATCTGGTCCAAGTAAGACAGACCGCATAAATTTGTATTACACTGATAGTCAGCTTACACGCAAACAAAATATTGTTTGGCGCAAAAATGTGCAATATCAGACGCCAAATATAAATTGGTACTATCCTATAACTCCTCAAATTGTTGAATAAGAAAGTCCCTTATATTTTTTTCGAAAGTACTTTACTGATGATCTGTTCAATATAATGGCTTATAATACTAAACTTTTTGCCGTACAGTAACACGCTACATTCGCGCCTACGTGTAATGCCGAATTACAAACTTTTGTGGCATTACATATCCTCATGGGAAACTTAAATTACCCGAGAGTTAGGTGTTATTGGGAAAACAAATTACGAATTCCCATTATTGCAGATGCTATGGCTCGCGACAGATTTTTTAAACTGAGAAAGCATCTGCATTTTGTGAATGTACATGAAAGGCCTCCGGAAAATACAGATAGATTGTGGAAAGTACGTCCACTCTACGATGTTCTTCGAAACCGTATGTCAGAATTAACTTTAGAAACAGCTTTATGCGTCGACGAGCAAATGATACCCTTCAAAGGACGGCTGAATATAAAGCAATATGTCAAAGCTAAGCCTAATCCATGGGGCTTCAAATTATTTGCTTTATGTGGCACAAGCGGTATCATGTACGATTTTGTAATATATCAAGGTTCCACGACAGAATTAAATCCTGATCAACAAGATGTTTTTGGTTTAGGGGCTGCCGTAGTTCTGAAGCTTGCTGAGCGCATCAGTGAACCAAATATTCAGTTATATTTTTTTCTAATTACAACCTCCTCCAGTATTTGAGACGAAGGCTAATTTATGCAAGTGGAACTGCAAGAATAGATCGATTCAAAAGTCCTCATTTTTCTATCGATTCAGAGATGGCAAAAATGGGCCGTGGTGCTGCAGAGGAACTTATTAGCGATGATGGAGAAGTGATCCTTACCAAATGGTTTGATAATAAAGCCGTAACAATGCCTTCTAATTATATAAGTATCGGGTCAACAGATCAGTGCAAGAGATGGGATAAAAAATCGAAAGAGTATGTAACTATTTCTCGTCCAGAAGTTGTTAAAAATTACAACATCAACATGGGCGGTGTCGATAAAATGGATTTTTTGATTACGATTTATCGAACATTTATTCGCTCTCGTAAATGGACACTTCGGATGTTTACCCATGGCATAGACATAGCTTGTACAAATGGATGGCTTGAGTATAAAGCAAAAGCCCTTGCTCTTGGAATTCCTAAGAAAGAAATCGTAGATCTATTACACTTTTAGGGCATATATTGCTGAAGGTCTTATTGGTATAAATCGAAACTCCACAGATAAGCGGCGGGGAAGGCCTTTGACTTCATCACGCACTGATTCGCCATCTGCTAAAAAATCGACACGTCCGGAAATTAGGCCTGTTGATGAAGTCCGATTAGATGCGTTCAATCACTTACCTACATTTGACGATAAAAGTTTTGCGTCTCGTTGTAAATATCCTGATTGTAAAAGCAGAACACACGTAATGTGTCAAAAGTGTAATGTGCACTTATGCATTGCTAAAAAACAAAACTGCTACAATTTGTATCATACAATGAAATAAAATATTTGTTTAGTAAAGGCTTTTTTTGGCTTTTTTTAGGTCTGCATCATGTGTTATTATAATTTTACTTATGTGTAGTGGTAGTACCTCTAAGTCCCAGTGTACACTGTGGTGTACGTATCAAATGTCAAAATTGAAAGGTTTTTGACAGTTTTTACTTATACTAAATATCTTTAAAAAAATGAATAGATCATTGCATAAAATTTTAATTTTTTTTTTTTCATCACACATTATTTCGGGACTGAAAGGGTTAAAACATAATAGGAAAACAATTTAATATCTTGCTATTGCTTGTACTCTAGTTTTTATGTAGTTTGACATTTTAAAACAAATTCTGACAACATTTTGAATTCCTTCAAACTAGATGTTAATCTAAATTCTTTTTGTAAATTTTTATAAACATTTTTTCATTTGTATAATTTATATATTGTTTATAATTTTAGAATTAATATAATTTCCTGAAAAAGTCACAGAATTGTGATGAAATAAGGATTTTTATTTACAAAAGGACCAAAAAACTCGTACAAATTTTATTGTTTATCAAAAAAACGGTCAAAAAACAACATCAAGTTTCCTGTAGTACCGTGCAGCAGCCTTCCACCCCACCCCACCCCTCTCGCGGTGATGACGGGATCGTACTACTACAAAAACGAAAGAGTCATCTCTGGATCACATGATATAATTTTGCCGGTTACCTCAGGGAACACCCTGTGTAAGGTGTTTCTCCGACCTGATCTAGGGCCACCGTGTCACAAATCAAGAGACTTAATGTCCTCCAGAAGCCCTAAAAGACAAATTGAGATATTTCGGATACTGGAGGAGAAAATGGGGGTAAAACTGATCACAGATCTATTTTACTCTTTAAAAATAGTTTTCAAGCAATTGAGATGGATTCTCCGAGCATTTTTTGACGTCCATAGGCCTCATTTGCGTAAATAATTTCTTCAATAACTCGATGATACACTTCCACACAATTTCCAACAACTTTATTTTTGTCCCGAAGAAACTTATATAGTTTAGTTGACGTAAGTGTGTAGTGTTATGTTAAAAATCAAATCAGGTAAAAAATACATATATTAAACACTTTACAATCCTTTCAGCCTCCGTAGTTATCTTTACAGGGGCTGTTAAGCACACTTTAAATGATTTTAAAACTTTTATATTTTCTTTAAGGAAACTTACTTTTTATTCTCTTTTCTTTCCGTCTCCTTTTATCCTTCTAATGTCTTTATCATTTTAATGTCTTTTCTTTCAAAACTTTTGACTTTCTATCTTTTTAATGTCTTCTTCTTTTTAAAATAAACTTTTCTCCTTCTCCTGACTTTTCTATCATTTCTATCAACTTTCAAAAAACGTTCTCCTTTTCCTTTCTTGATCTCTTTTTTTTAAGTTTTTCTAAATATCCATAGCGTTGCATGAAGTGCTTAATATATTACTCTAACTAAATAATTTTGATTAACATCATCGAAATAACATAACAGTAGCATTTGGAGAGTGGCAAAAATCAATGATTTCCTCTTTACAGAACTGAAGAACTTCTTTTGTGAAGTGGGTTGATTGGGGATTGTCCCTAATTAAGACTAATTTTTCTTCGATACTTGACAAAGGGTATAATTCATTCGGAGATTGGCCCAACTATGCGAAAAAGCACAAATAGTACCATGCAAGGGCTGTAGTACAAAGCTGCCGTATCCTCAATGAACAATTTCAATTCTTGGTCATTTTTGAAAGGTTTTTGCAGTTTCAATATTGTCAAATGTCTATCGAAGAAAGGCTTGCCAGCATCACTATAGTACCTAAACGTTCACTCATGCACAATAAACACTGTGGCCTCTCTTCAACATTAACTTCAATGCAGGCAAATTCAGACCATGACAATCCGATGATATTTTCATAATCATTTATTGATTGATTCCTTCGTCCATCTTCTGAGGTGAATTCTGACCAGCCAGAAAAAGTAAATGTTAAGCTTAATAGGGTGACACAGTTTTCCTAATCAAGCATTGCGGCCAGTAGTTGACTTTGTCCCGCAAACTAACATGTCTTCATCATATTCCTTTTGACGTTTCATACCAGCTGTATGCATATGGATGGAGGATTACCAACTTTAGAAACAATTTTGATCTTTTTATCTGGTAATGGCAAAAACAACTCCTGTAAGTTGCTTCACCATTTTAATTGTTCTGCACTTGTTCTGAGCATCTTCTGTAATATCAAAAAATGGATCAATCTGGGTCTAAGTTGATCCTATGAAAGCCTTCTGGTTTTCTAATTGAGTGACCTGGAAAACATGTCAAAACTAATCAGAATTTATGCTTGAATGTGATAATCGATATGTTAGATCTTCAAGAAACAAATTAAAAAGACCATCAATAATATTGTCATCGTTCCTTCTGCTTTAGGATTCACAATGTCGGTGCTGGGGGAACCCAGGTTCTCGGCCTGGGTGGCGGCCGCTAGAACAGGTAGCGGCTTCGGCGGTAACATAACAGTCGTCGACAAGGTACCACCGGAGATGCTCCACATGGTCGACGAATACTGGTACCAGTATCCGCCTCTGAATCCACTCTGGCACGCTATCCTAGGCTTCATAATCGGCGTCCTCGGTTTCGTATCGATCACCGGCAACGGTATGGTCATCTACATCTTCAGCAGCACGAAATCTCTGCGGACCCCGTCGAATTTATTGGTCGTAAACTTAGCCTTTTCGGATTTCCTGATGATGACCACCATGTCCCCGCCGATGGTTATAAATTGTTACAACGAAACGTGGGTATTAGGTAAATATAATTTATCGTAATCGATGTTTCGATTTTTTTTAATTTGTGTCATCTCCAGGACCGTTCATGTGCGAGATCTACGGCATGTTAGGGTCCCTATTCGGGTGCACGTCGATCTGGACGATGACGATGATCGCTATGGATCGATATAACGTGATCGTGAAAGGTCTCAGTGGACAACCTTTAACACATAAGGGCGCTCTTCTTAGGATATTAGGTGTGTGGGTGTTCTCTATAGCTTGGACGATTGCACCGCTCTTCGGCTGGAACAGGTACCCCAATTTTAATCTCCCTCTTTAAGAGATTAATTTTCGTTTCACCACAGATACGTTCCTGAAGGAAATATGACAGCCTGCGGTACGGATTACCTAACTAAAGATTGGTTCAGCCGAAGCTACATCTTAGTTTATTCAGTTTTCGTATATTTTATGCCGCTCTTCGGGATTATCTATTCGTACTGGTTCATCGTGCAGGTGCGTAAGCCTTTAGTTTGAGATAAATCGCGAATATTTCATTAAATTTTGTCGGTAGGCTGTCGCTGCTCACGAGAAAGCGATGCGCGAGCAAGCGAAGAAGATGAACGTAGCTTCTTTGAGATCGTCGGAGGCAGCCCAAACCAGTGCTGAGTGTAAATTAGCTAAGGTAGCTTTGATGACCATCTCTCTATGGTTCGTAGCTTGGACGCCGTATCTAGTTACAAATTACACGGGGATATTCGAGGGGGCCAAGATAACCCCGTTAGCGACGATCTGGTGCTCGTTGTTCGCTAAAGCGAACGCCGTTTATAATCCTATAGTTTACGGAATCAGGTAAGGTTCTCACGAAAGATTGTGCTTGAATATTTATAAAGTATTTTTGCAATTTAAATGAAATAAATCGTTTAGTTGGTTCGATGAGTTCGATGTTAATTAATTGCCGGCGCCAGGGACTGCGTCTCTCTAATCTTCTTATTATATAAATTCACTCAAAATATTCGAATCTAAACTTAATATAACACACAAGGCAATAATGTCAATAGCAAGCCTAAATAATATTAAAATAGCATTCTAGAGGGTACTTGCGTTAAGCTAATCAATTAGACACGGATGACAAAGATAGATCTGATTGACAATTAGTAGGGCTAGTTTCTCTGCAATCTATGTGTGCTCAATTTTTTGACAGAATAAATCCATAATCGAAACAGATTTTCCTGGAGCAGATTCATTAAGTTGTGAATTGTTGATCACATTAGTGAATGACCCTATAAGAGCATTATCTTCTGGTAGAATTGAAAGTTGGAAACACAGTTTTCTGGATGCGGCTTCTATTTTTGAGCTTCCACCCCCCAGCTTTCAATGGACGAAAAAAAGTGATTGACAAACATGCCTGCTATTAGGAAGAAGCATGACAAATCTAATATCGTTTCCTTCACATGCCGTGACAACTTTAAAACTGAGGTGACTGGCCAGGTTATATCCAATCAGTAGCTTCAGTAGTATGATTTTGAGGAACCAATCTTCAAATATTTGTGAGTCAAACCAGTCAGATTTCGACCTATTGTAGTGTCAATCTGGGGGACCACCTTCGATCCATTCAGGATAGAAATTTGTAGCTTTGTATACAACGTATTGTGGCAGCAGAAATCCGGAAGCTGTCCCAGCAAACATGATTGAGACAGAAGTCTTAGATGAATCGATAATCCGTCTGACATGTTTCATGCCTTTTCTTGCAATAATTCGATCTTTGCCTGGATCATCAGGTAAATTGGTCTCAGCATAATTAATTATGTTGTCTTCTCAAACTTATCGAAAAAACCGTTGATGCTCAGCTCTGATAAAGCTGCTTTTTCACATTTTCGATAATTGTTTATTCCGTTTTAAACGAACGAATTTGCGTAGAGCCATTGATGAGAAGGGAAAACCAGCAGTTGCTGTAAATGTGATTGGAGACACAGTTTTTGTTTCCTCCTGTTGCCTCAAAACAGGAGGCCTTCCCAGCCGCGAGGTGTTCGCTCCTCAATATTTTCGATCAATTGTGCTTTTTGGTACATTATTTCGTTCTGCTGCCTGTCGAAACGAGAAGCCCCTTTCAATAACATCACGCAGAGCCCTCTCGAGATCTTCTTTTGTGTATGTATTTTTATAGTTGTTCACACTTTATACGTTAAAAATGGCGCGAATTTAAACCGAACACTAAATGTCCCAAATTACCACCTCTGTCCCATATAACCTCATACGACGGTGCCTTTTGAACGATCCACAGATTAATTTCGCTGATAAGTGTGAGTTGTGGTTGGCATGCCGATGAAAGTGTTTTAAGCATCAAATATGATGGCTCAGTCATCTAATCTAATGGATATGCGGCCCAAAAGCAGAGAGAGGCGACTTGGCGAATTCCTTTCTCAGCAACGGTTTTACCTAATCATTATATAGTTTCTCCTCCAGTTTAATTTGTATTCCACGGGTTTTTAGATTGAAGTGTTCAAAAAAAAAAACCAGAAACATTATGCAAGTTTTTTTCTTTGTCTTCCATTGTTTAGACTTATTTCCTTTCGAGTTGGCTTTAGGGTAGTGCCAAAAAAAGGTTCTGATCCAACGAAATCCATACTCTTTCCTGTTTTGCCACTTCATCTGCCTCTCAGCGCTTCCTTCAGCATTGGAGTACTATAAAGATGTATCTTTCGGGTATTGCCGTGGTTGTTGTGACAAACTTGACGTTTCGCTGATCATACTGTCAGCTTCTGGGTATATAACGAGGAGCAGAAGACATCAACATCAGTCTTTAGAGAACTTCTGAAGAAGCTGACAGTATGATCAGCGAAACGTCAAGTTTGTCACAACAACCACGGCAATACCCGAAAGATACATCTTTATGGAACAGTGGCCGTGAAAGTCTACATTCGATTATTGGAGTACTATATTAGGGAGATGTCCTGTTATTTGTGACTACGCTGTCCAACATTGCTTCACATCCTCAGACTACTTTAGACTCAAAGCTACATTGAATGATATCCAAGGCTTCCACAGTGTCAGAGTTTTATTTATGAGGCCTTCCGGAGAAGCCACTTACATTAGTGACGAAACGTCGAGTTTAGTAGCTTTTGCTTCTCTTCGCTTCCTTTAACGTTTTGAAGTTGACAGGATGTATTCAAATTCAAAACAGTTGCCAAGGTTGATGACTCCTTTTTAGGTTTTTTGACCCAGAATAAACTCACCGGCAACTAGAACCGGAAGAATATTTCGCATGGGAATATGTGTATTTTTCTAAACATAACGTTAAAGTGAATGTATTGAATTTGGAAGCGTTTAATGGGAGATTTTTCCATGTAGATTTTTTGGTGTTATCTAGTAATTTATCTGAATTCGGTTATTTGATTGATTTGTTTGGTATTCATGCCTCAATTACTGTAGCTTACTAAACCTGGTAGTAGGACATCCCTAGATAATATATTATGCACATTATTTGACTGCTTCTACTAACATAGCTAGGGATAATTGGCGTTTGATTAATCACGAGCGCAATAAGACCAAAACACATTCTCATGAGGCTCAAATAGGTAAGCCCTGATGAGTTTAATAATTAGCACTAAATAATACAGAGAACATTGTCTGTAATCCCTGTTTTATGTTTTTCGAACCAATATTGACTGAAGAAACAATGTTGACAACTATCGCCCAATTTCAATTGTTCCTCTTTTTTGGGTAAATTTTTGAAGTTGTAATTAAGAAAAGATTTCGATTTTAGATTCAAATCAGTATAGTATGCTCATCGTCCGACTGTTCAGGCTGTATCAAGAGTTGTTTATGATGTGGTGGATGGTCTGGAGGAATGTGCACATTTATCTGTTACGATGTGCGACCTTAGTAAGGCCTTCGATTGTGTCAACCATGCAGTTCTGTTGGATAAATTATACAGTTATGGAATACGTATTAATAGGGTAATATTAATGAATTGATGCGATCTTGCTTATCCAACCACAATCACCGTGCCAATATTAATAATGAAGAATCTATCGCATTACCAATTAAGCATGGTGTACCACAAGACTCTGTTTTGGGACCTTTTCTGTTTATCGTTTACATGAACGATGTAATGAACTATTTATAGCACTTGAAAAATGAGTCTTATTTGCGGATGATACCACATTGATTACTTCTGTAATGAATAAGAACCTATTAGCGAAGTGTTCGAAGGTTGAGAACTAGTTTTCTGCAAATTAGCCTTTAGCTTTTTCATCTATGCGGGGATGCCTTGGTGCCAGCACATTGATGTTGGATTGTGCAGTAAATTGTCATCTTCTATTTTTATTATGAGACAGTTTAGAAATGTGTTCGATAGGGCTACGCTTTTTGTCAGTTTATTACTCACTATTTGATAGTCACATAAGTTATGTTGTGGCTCTCTGGGAAGGATCCCCACATGCAATTCAAGCCTTCAAACTACAGAAACAAGTCTTTAAAGATATTTCTACTGCCCAGTTTGTATGTTTACTACCAACTAGTTGAAATTTGCAAAATTAAACAATAATTGCTATCCTACCAGGATTTCTAACAAAATAAGAGAACTGAGTTTTTGTTATGATAGATGCACAATTTTTTTTCGTAATCAGGGCAATTGTATGCAAATGCCTTTTCGCATAACACATGAATAAACTATCTAATTATCTATCACTCATCATTGCAGCATGTCAAAACTAACATGGTCTCTGGTTTTCTAGTCGTATTTCTTGAACCTTTTGGAGCAATAACACCTGAAAGTTTATTGTTTAGTTGAAAAGATCTTTCTCGAATAATGCTTACTTCCATCTGCAGACTCGTCATTTTCGCTTTATTTTTCAGCTTCAGTTTCTTTCTTATTAGTTCATCATCCCATCAACTATGATTCCCATTTTATTTTAAAATTCTTTTTGAATGTTTTTCCTTTTGAATTGTATGTATGTTATGAGGTCTCTCTCTCGATGTTGTTGAATCTCTGTTGCCACTTTTTAATTGGTTAACTTGTAAGATAATTGAAGTAGAGTTTCCAAAATTGCTATTATGACATTTTGAGCTCTGAAATATGTTGGCTAAATTTGGATAACCTCACATTTTCAAGCGTTTCATTTATTGAATCAATGTACAATAATCAATTTCTTGTTTCAGTCACCCTAAATACAGGCAGGTCCTACATCAGAAGTTCCCATCATTATCCTGCGCCGACCAACAGGACGATTCGACATCAGTCGCATCCGGCGCCACGCAAGCAACGGGAGCTGACGAAACTAAGGCTTAAACACAGTTACATAGATCGAAGAAGATTTTTTTTATAGACGAACTATTCGCAGTGCTCTAAACGGTATACGATTTCCGGTTTGTGAACTTATCTCTAACACCCTTAACAACAACAAAAAAATAAATAAAGCAATAAATTGATACATGTACGTATATTTTTCTTTCGTGTGTACAATTAATAAAAATTTTATTTTAAATATATCCTTGCAAATATGAATTTGGTTCTATTTTATTTCCCTTTACTTTTATTAGCAGCCGTTTCCCTCCTCTCCTTGCGCGTAGTTTTCGGTTTCTTCTCTTCTTCGACGTGTTTCTGCGCAGCTTTCGCTGGTTCGGGTCGATTTTCCAAAACCCTCCCCGCCATGATAGCGCAAGAATAATTACCAGGTCCCGGATCGTCGATAATCAAATTCTTATCTTTATTCCTCCATTCGACGTAATTGATTTCCGATTGGACCTCCATTCCGATCTTCTTAGCGCAACGTTGCAACGAAGCAGTTCCGAAGATACCGCAAATTACAGGGATCTGTAAAGATCTAGCGATGTCCGGAGCGCATCTCATCATCGTGAAGCCGATACCTGAAAGATGATCGTTGCACGGATATATATAATGTGTTATATTTCGCGGAGATATTAACCTCTTTTTCGATAAGCCGGCTTTATACTGACTGCTTCTATGGATAGATAGCTTTCGCAGTCGAAATCGGCGAAAATATCGACTTTCCTATTCAAGGCGATCTTGATTTGCATGCATTTCTTCTGAGCGACTCCGTCTAACATTATAGTCCTGGCGAAGACTCGTCCGTAGTCCTCTTTGAGTACAACGCGCATTAGGATAACACCGACGATGTCGTTGTCCTTCACTAGATGAAGGAAAAATAACAAAGCAAATACGTGTTATTAACGATGTACAGTACCTACATTCGTCGACGGCCATGATAGAGGATGTATCCCTCAGGAAGTACATGCATTGTTCTAGAAACGATTTCTGCGAAGTTGCATCTTTAATCATTTCCGTGTTTCGACAGAGGACATCTTCAGTTATATAGTAGCACTAAATGGGTTAATTAATATCGTTATAAAATAGAATCATAGCCTTACCAATAGGAAATCTATAACGTCTTGGAAATCATTTTCTTTAATATCCCTTATACAGATCCCTATCGGCATACGTTTCCACGTGATGGGGGCGTAAATACGTTCCTTTATCAATTTCAACTTGTCCTCCTCCTCTCGTTCCTCATCCTTAATCGCCGCGACGCGTTCATTCTCCAAACGCAATCTCTTGCTCATTTTTTGTTAAACGGCAGCGATTCACAAGAATTTATTTGTATTTATCCCGGTCGTATATTATTCCTTCAATATTTGATTTACCGCGTTTGACAGGTGACGTTTATAAAACACCTATTATATCGATAAACGTCATTTTTATTAAAAAAGCACTTCTCAGATGGCGCAAGTTGTTACGTATTGGAATTATGTCAAAAAGTATGTTTACGAATGAATTCTTTTAGAAATATAATATAATACAAAAAATAACAGCTACGGGGAAGGGCTCAGCGGACCCTAAACCCAATTACTGTTCTTGCTGCAAATCATCTTGCGGCTAGGTTGAGGCACGATTTACAAACAAAATAAATGGTGACAGTCGGTCCCTTCAGTCATACCCGACGATGATTCAGTGTGGGGATTGACTAATTGGTCTTCTCGCTGGTGTTGAGCGCTAACCTCAATACGCCATGAGGTTGCCACTTCTGATTGTGGGCCATAGTGGGCTGAGATGAAATCATACGTCACATAAGCATCCGGAAGAATGACAAGACTGTCTTAGTGGTCTTGTTCAACGCCATACTGAGTCTGAGAACGTTTCCGTTCGGTTGGAAACAGGCAGATGTCGCCATGCTCGAGAAGCCTCGGAAAGATCCCTTACTTCCACCTAACTACAGACCGATAAATCTCCTCTCTAATCTATCAAAAATAGTGGAAGCCATAATTCCTGAGAGGTTGCCCGACATCGTCAGGGAAGGCAATTATCTTCCTGACAAGCAATTCAGTATTCGCAGAGGCTTGTAGGCTGATTTTCAACTCCTCTGACTTTCGGAGGAGGTGTGCAACGATTTGGAGCTGCGACATGATGACCTCGATTATGCTTTCACTTTAGACTCGGTATTGCAAGTTATTCAGTCCTATCTTTCTTGTAGGACGATTAGAATCAAGAGTCAATGAACTCTCGGCCTCTAGACCTATACGAACAAGGTTTCATTCTGGGACCTGAATTTTTCATCCTCTCTACATCTGACATCGCACGTTCAGCACATATTAATTTGACGATTTATATCGACGACTTTGCGCGACGATGCTTTGGTCTGCCAACGTCTACAACATTCTGTAGACGAGATCGTTGAGTGGTCCACAAAATGAAGGCTCAAGATCAATACCGCTCAAAATGATATGATTCAGGGTGACAACCTTTCTTTGAGACCCCACGTCAAATACCTGAGCATAACGCTTGACTCCAAGCTAATATTTATCAGGTGTATACGCATAAGTGTTTTCCGGTTTACGCCATCTTGTTCGTCTGACATTTAAACTACAAACACACACAAGTTGGGTCCGCGTCTTTGTTTGATCATTCAGTGATCATGTTGAGTTTTATGCCTGGAAAAGAACATTTGCGTCAAGCATTGCTTTTCTTATTTAATCAAAAGAAAAAGGCTGTTGAAAGTCATCCTTTGCTGGTGGAAACATATTGTGAAGATGCTCCATCTATTAGAACATGTAAGACATGGTTTCGACAATTTAAAAATGGCGATTTCAATATGAAAGACAGAGATGAGTCATCTGGTAGACCATAAAAATGCCAAGACGAGCAATTGCAGGAGTTATTGGATGATGACCCAACGCAAACTCATCGGAAATTAGCAGAAGCATTACATACGAGGTGTGGCAGAAAAGTAATGAGACTGTTTTTTTATTTACCAAAATTTTAATTTTTTTCAAACATCAATGTTATCCCCTTTAAAGTAGTTCCCTTAGGCAGCTACACACTGATGAAGATGTTGTCCCCACTGTTGGTAGGAGCGCTGGAAGTCTTCAACCGGTATGGTCTTTAGTCCCGAAATGACGTCCTGTGAGAAGTTTAAGGAAAAGTCACAGGGACTGAGGTCAGGTGAATAGGGGGGGCTGGGAAAATGCTCGCACTGAGCTATTGGAGGGTACAATAGCGCAGCGTTGCCAGATCACTTGCAGTGTTGCCAGTCTCATTACTTTTCCACCACACCTCGTATATATCACAAGAAACAATCAGCAGACGTGTACGAGCAATCGGAAAGATTAGAAGAACTTAGTAAATGGATCCCAGCTCGGCGAAACCGTTAATACACAACCCTATCGCCAATAAATGATTAATTTAAACCACGCACGATAATGCGGCGTCTCATTGGGCAAAACCAGTGAAAGACAGCTTTGAAATCGCTTGGATAGGACATCCTTCCTCACCCAACGTACTCCCCAAACCTGACGCCATCCTACTATCACCTCTTCGCATCAATGGGGCACTTGTTCGCAGAGCAGCACTTTAGTGCAGTAGACTCCCTCTTAACCGGCTACCTTCTAACCGGCCTCAGCTTTAACCGGCCGCAACGAGTTTGAGGCGA